>CM023103.1:64435851-64970497 GCA_013103745.1 Gardenia jasminoides
AAGGCGGGTTGGGGGATCCATGTGGTTCAGGAGATTAAGCTGTTGGCTAAGAAAGGAGATCGTCTGGGTCTTGATTCCGCCATCAATGAGCTACTACAGCTTGGGATGCAGAGGTACTTCTAGTATTCATGTTTCTGTTTAAAGGAATAGTCTTTCTTTACTTTCTTCTCTTACGTGCTGGTCTGTTTCCATTCTTTTTGAGTTTTTCTTCATGTTTTGGAGAACTGAGATGGCAATTTCTTGGTATTGGGTTCTTTAATCCGCGTTATTTTTTGCTGTAAGTGGCCTTATTTTCCTTCTTATTTTTGGTTCTTTTTTTCCTTTTTTTCCCCAATTTTTTCCCTCATAATAATGTCTGTGTCATCTTGGCCTGTTTACGTGAAAGTTCGAAACAGATGAATGTAATGTATCGATACCTGTGCCTGTGGGGCGCTTTATCTTTCATGTTCCTGCATTCTGTGTTTTCTTGCCTTTCATGTTCCTGCATTCTGCGTTTTCTTCCTTGGACTTTTTGGGTTCCTGAAGAAATGTGGTTGATGGAGCAAGAAATGATGGGGAAAAACATTAAATGTCAATCCTGGATTGCCTTTGAGAATGTTATTTGAATTCTCAGCTTGAATGAGAATTGAGATAGCCAGTTCCTTTTCTTGGTTTAAATGACTTATCTGTCAATTTTGCTGGCTACTATTTAAGGTCTGAGGAACTATATGTTATCTCTGTTAAGCAACCATAGATTTGTGTTTAGGATTCAAAATTTTAGTTTGTCTGACTTGCATTGTTGATTCTATTCCTTCTGTATTATCTGTTTGTTTGGTTGTATAATTGGATAATGGATTCTGTTTGCATGATGGGACGGGGTATGACTTGTTCTGTAGACTGCATTTCAAGCTTTCTGAACTTGGTCATGTATGGGTATTTTTTTGTTTCTTGATTGTACTTTCTTGTGATTATTGTAGAGAATTGGCTGCGGAGTCTATTTACAAAGAGAGATGTATGGCTGTTGACAATGGTTCAAGTTGGGCAAAGTACATGTCAATCTCTGGTTCCCCTGATGATGAATATGAAATCATCACTTTGCAATACACAGATGAGGGTTTGCTGACTGTAGATGAGAATAGAGATGGCCATGCTGCTGCTTTTGGAGATGACATTGCAATAGAGTGTCTTGCAACGGAGTTCAAAAGAGAGATCTTTGTGGTAAGAGGTTTTAGTCGTTTTATGTGTTTTGCATGACTCCTGACTTTGCTGAACATTCAGACTTTGTACTGATGAACTGTTGATTTACTGAGATTCCTTGCAGTGTGTTTTTCCTTTGGAAAGAAGTACATTTTGATGCCTAGAGTAGATGAAATTTAATCGTGTCCTAATTTTACTTGTAAAAACTATAGAACTTAGAACCGGATATACTTATATTTAACTTGATGTATTGTAGCTGTGATCTGTCTTGTTCTCAAAGTCTCCATTATCTATGCCTCTGTTTTTATCTCCTATTTCCTTTTGCTCCAGACTATTCTTTGTGATTTGGTGGTTGGGAAATAAGGGTTCAGATGAGGTGAAGAACTTATGGTGCACGTATTAGAAATGTTAATTGGGGAGTTAGAATGAAAGTAGATTGCAAGGGAGCATTAAAGGAACTATCACATACCAGCTCTGTGTCCTGCACCTTATTTATTTGTTCTCAGTTCCTTTTCTTGAATTTGCTCTAATAAGTTTCATTCTTCTCCTGTTGTTGCTTTCCATTTATCCATATTCTTAACTTTACTTGCACTGTGTAAAGAGTGTTGAAGTCTGTAATAGATAACGATTTGCTGAATCCTACAATGTTGTCATTAAAGTTCTCAACTTTTGAATTGTATCCTAAGTTCAGAATTCATCAATACAGTTGAATTGTGAGAGATGTTGCTTATCTGCTGATCAATCATATGCAGGTGCAAGCCCATGGATCAGATGCTATGGTTGATGAAGATAATTGTGTTTTCTTCTTACCACATCGGCCAAGGACTGAAATCTGCGAACCCCCATTTTTTCTTTTCATGAAGGGAACAGGTAATTATAACTAAAAATACGTGTTTGTTTCTTCAAAGCTGAAAAATGATATAATACTTTATATGTAGCCAGATGGAGCATAATTCGTCATTGGATTCATATGCTCTCTTGTACTTTTTAACTGTCCGGAGTACAGTTATAAATTATAACAATCTTGCTCTTACAGGTTGGTGTGGTGCTGGTGGTGATCATTATGAGCCTCTTATTGCTCATCCTTCCTCATTTGTCTCCCAGGAGAAGGTTGCCTTGGTTCTTTAGATGATTAGCTTTCTCGAGTTTTTGTCTTTGAGAGGATGAGTAGAATTTAGATATTGATGAAAAGTTTTCCCTGCGTGTTGCCTGAACTATTCTTCCGGCTTCTTTAGTGGACACATAGGGATACAAGTCCACTGCACAGCTTCAATTGTTTGTCTACAGTTATTAGAGTTGAAGAATGACTGTTTAGGGGCATCCAAATTTTTGTAACAATTAGAGTCGGTACATCTTCGATGCTGACTAGCAGATTTTGCATCTGCATTTGAAGATCTTGTAGTTTGGTAATTCTTTCCGGGCCTATTGTTGTTGTCAATTGTTTTGGAGAGTTTGGAGGGTAGGTTGTATTGGCTGGTGCTATTCATTTGAAGTGGAGTAGTACCTTTTTGCTGTATTTCATACTGAATTTTATTATAGCTTGGAATGGAAATGAATTTTGGTTTCACGTTCTTCTGAGACTATGATGTAATTTTAGTGGAATTGAATGGAGGAATATGAATGCTTCTTCAGTCTAGGAAAGATATCTTCTGAACTTTCAAGCGCAGCGAAGGGCGGATGTAAAGAGACTTATGGAACTTGTACATTTTAGAGTAGCAGATAAGCCGATTGTGGGAATTTGTTGTGCATTTTTATAGTGAACGTGAAAAGAAGGTTCATTTTGCCATCGAGGGTTCTTGTTTCTTCTATGTTTCAACTCTCTTGCTGAAACTTCAACTCGAAATGTTCCTCGTGGTATATGTGATGGAAGCATGTTTTTCTGAAGTGGTTTTAAAGCATACGTGATCTAACGTACCGGAAGGGTCCGAAAGGCAAAAACTAGGTGCCCTGGCATCGAGTTGTATAATAATAGGTTTACTATCTTCTGGCCCTTTCTGTGGTTTAACTTTCTTATTGAGCCTTAAGTAGGCTTGGGCGGTTTTGGGAAACAAAGTCGTTTTCGCACAGGGTTTGAAAGGAAAATGCTCAGAATCGAGAAACAGAAAAACATGACAAAATATACGGATTAATCATCTATATACTGACAGTGTATAAATAAGTTCAAAACATGCATTGCCACGTCATGTTACAGCACACCTAACAGGACGACATGTTTGCCAACTTGAAAATGGAATTCGTCTTCCGAGATTCGAATATGCTTTGGGCTTTGATTCTTGAACACTGAACTTGGTTCCAGTAAAAGATTCGCTGAGTTTGTCAAGGGCGTCGTAGATACCAGATAGCATCTGGATTGTTGGAAAGAATAACAAACACGTGATCTAGAGGGCGCATGATGTTCAGGCGTTGAGTTTCACGCCTTTGAATCTTATTTGTATGGGATCTCAAGGCGGTGTGATGCAGAAAAAGTCACGCCTTTTAGTTTTGTCGAACTTGACGACTTGCTTTACAAATTTCCCTACTCCAAGGGCTGGTAGTGCTTGAAATAAAAAATACTAGTACAGTAGTAGAAAGTTGAATCACGCAAAGCAGCCATGCGAACTCAAAAGAGGTAAATCATCAATTCGCATGGGGCTGCAATCGAATTTTGTCTTATAACTTTGCTTTATATAAATAATTGAAATGGGGGCAGCAGCAAAATGATATTACATTCAAAGTCACCCCTTGAATATAGAGCTTCACATTCACAGTCGCTTTCCACTTTCTGTTCCTTCTTAGCCTCCTCCATTCACCGTTCCTTCTCTCTCTCTCTCTGTGTTTTCTCCCTTTCTGCTTTCATTTTTCAGGCGGCTATCTCCGCAGGGCAGTGGAGCACAAAATGAAACATATATATATATATACACACACACATACTTTTCAAACAACCTTTCCGTCAAGAAATTAATATTATTGTAGCCTTGACTTTCCTGCTTAAAGGCACTAACTAAAGATCACCTTTTCGAGACAAAAGTAGATTTTAGCTAGCTGAATGAGGAGGAAATATCGCAGCAACTGGAGAATCCATCTGTACCGCCAATACAAAAGTTAAAAAAGAACAGAAAAACGTTCACGACACTTCATGCCCGCAAAACTACAGCACTAGAAAAGAAATTTCAGTATGAAACTCCGGCCCGCAAGACCAACCAATCCAGCATGGCCTCATGACTCCCGTCTAGTTACTTCTCCATATCCAACCTTTTTTCTAGTTACTTCTCGATTCACGACCAAATTACAAGAGATTGAGTACATCATTCTCGCCTTACAGCATTTGCGACTCCAATGTCCCAGAAAAAAAAAGAAAAACCTACGACTCTACATCCCCAGTGACAATGGAATCATTCATGTTAAAAAAAAAAAGAATTTTCCCATTTAAAGGATATATATATATATAAAAGAGTAAATCCTAGTGATTGAACCAATGAAACACTAAGAAAACTCACTCATGACCGTGGAATCATTCATGGTGGAGGATCAAATTGTAGTAGTTCGTAGGTAAGCGTGTGCATATCGAACTAATTGGTATTTTCAAAACGATTTGCTGGTTGGCGTTGATGGTAGTATGGTGGTTGCTTAATAGTGAGGTGAACCATGTATGATGTATACACACACGAGACTATAATGTGATTTTTGGACGGACGAAAGTAATAACTTTATGACTTTGGACGATGACATTTTAGTATCCAAAACGTGCTTGGTGGTGGATAGTGGATACACCACCTCCCTTTGGCTCCTTTAGGATTAGCAACTCTTTTTCCTTACCTTCCATAATGCACACATGCCATTATTGTTTGCTCCTCAATTATGGAACCAAGGACTCGCAAGTTGAGTTATCGGTTCATGTGATTCTTACAACTTTTAATGCAAAAAATTTGTATAGTTAATTTGGATATGAATTCGAATTTATTAACTTATACAACTGAGCATTAGTGATTACGTTAAAATTGTACAAATTTATATTTAATGCAGTAAGAATTACACACACAGATTTAATTTAAACGGACATAACTCAACTTGTGAGATCCTGATCCTCAATTATGTTGAGGGATAAAGGTATACATAACTTTTTTAGCAGTCGATGCATTTTATATAAGAGAAAGCATGGTTAGTGGATATACATGATGCATGCTAGACAGTGACGGCTTCTCTTCCAACCACCATTAACAAATTATAGTGTTGACGACGCCATGGTGACGGTGTTACTAAATTACCAACCAAATACTGTTAAAGTTGGGCGGAAAGGGATCATTATGATGTTTACAAAACATCTGTTGTTTAATTGATACTAACCTTGAGTGGACCAGCGGATGCATACTAGCCGAGAATGAGCTGGCTATTACTATTAGCCGAAACGACACAGGAATATTAATGCTGGTTTTTCTGATCGAATCATTAATAACTAGCACAGGTGATGCTAAGTGTGCAAATTTTTAAGATTAATCAAGTGCCGAGTTCACAAAATGAACTTACAATTCCTTAAGTGGGTCTTTCAGGCTTCTTTTTCCTCTCTTCCTCGCCCTTCCTCCCCAAAAAAAAAAACCACAAAAAAAAAATCCAAAAACACGAACTCAGTCTCATCTTCATGCATATGAAGATGGATATTTTCTTAACCCAACGCGCCCTGTGCCAAGACTGACTACAGCGAAGCAAATTTCTTCAAAGGTTCGAAGAAGTTACTGATTACAATATAACTAACAAAATTTCATTTTTATCACTTGGTTTATTTACTTTGAGGGGATGCAGTCTTAATTTGCTACGTAAAGGATTTTGTTGTTCACTGAAGGGTAATTGTATTATCTTATGCTGTAAGGAAATGTTTCTGGGTTGAACAAAACCGGATTCCATGGACCAAACAATACATAATTACACATTGCCGAGCCCACACCATTCCTTTTATTTATTTATTTATTTATTATATTTAAGAAAAAAGTGACCAACTTCAATATATCTATATATATATATATATTTTGGAAGTGTTCTTTTGATACTTGTAACGATGCTTGGAATTAGGTAGCAGAGAATAATATATGGCAATGGGATGAATCAAAATCGAATCTTCCTTTAATATTGGGTCTCCACCTCACTATAAAAGCCGTGTTTTCCCTAGCTCTAAGTTGTGTGAGATATTCGGGGCAAACCTCAGTTTCCTAGCTCCCCTAGAATTCTCTCCCACTACTTTTACATCTTCTACAACGGTCATTCTATCTCTTACATACGATTCTCAACTGGTCAGAACATTTACCGATGGATCCAACCAAAGCACCGAAGCTTCAAGCCCTGAAAAGCTACAGGAGGACTCAATTTCTCTACTATGTCATGGTTTACTCTCTCACGGCTTTTCTTTCTACTTTGTTTTATTTATACTTGTTTTGGTTCCCATCCATGGAGCATTTCTTCTCCATCTTTCTTCCAAACATCTGTTCATTCTTTTTGAGCCCCAAGTTCTTGTTCATAGTGGGGAATGTCATAGTTCTCTTTCTAGTCGGACAGTCCAAGCTGGGAGGAGGAGGTTCACAATATTCATCCCCAGCCGCAGAGATTTACGATGAGTATGTCCGGTTCCGGAGAAGTAGTCCAAGTCTTAGGGAGAGCTCGATGAGGCTTCATGAGTGCAAGAAGAAGAACAAGGATGGGAAAGTATCGAACATGCATAAGAGTACTGATAGGAAGTGTACGAGTCTGGACGCAATGAGTACTCACGTATATCTTAAAGAATATGAAAAGCAAAATATTGAAACGCAGCTAGAAACAAATAATAGTGGCAAAGCTGCTGTTTTCAAGGCAGATCCCGTGGAAGGAAAGCTAGGAAGAAGAGGAGAAGTAAGAGAAGAAGAGGAAGAAGACAAACAAGAACAAGAGCTTGCTCGGGTTTTGGCTGAGGATGAGTTAAATCGCCGAGTTGAGGAGTTTATTGCAAGAGTTAATAGACAAAGGAGGCTTGAAGAAGGACAAGTGCTGGATCGTTGGTGAGCAGGAGCATTATGGTTTTGAGGACGAGAATATGTACTTCAGTAGGCAAACCTAATCATCTGTAGGTGCAAGAGATTAACGTATTATTAAAATGTTTAGACGAGTTCCCAAGCATTGGGTGGCAAATATGATGCTTATGATAATTAATGGTTGTGTAGCTGAGTCGCCTTGAGCTGGATATGCAGGATGATCCCATGAATTAAACGTGGTCATGACAAAAAGTGACACAGCTGACAGCCCCATAGATGTAGTTAGTTTAACCACACCACAAACACATTCCTACTAACCAGGGTTCATTAATTAGTTCAACAGAATGTGGAAGACCAACTCGTTCATGTTCAGGGAAAATACTCTTTCGTGTTTGAGGGGACGACGAATCAGCGATTGATCACATGATGCCGTGTTGTATGTGAAAAATGTTCTTAGAAAGACACACTTCTTTTTTTATTTTTATTTTTATTTTTATTTTTGGTACAATAAAGTCATGCCATGAGGATTTCAGTAGTTACTTACACCTAATTATAAAATAATCTGTATGCCACAACTGCGCCATAATCGAACGGGCAAAGTGTGGAAATCAGTTGATTAAGCAAGGCCATGGATCCTGTTTGGAGCCGCGCTTTCTCTCATTTCTAAATTTCGTCTTCTAAAGGTATTTCGTTCATCGATGAACCAAAAGAAAATTAGGAAAAAGTGGTTGAAGATGTTGGAGCTTGGATTATTTGGACTACTTGTTCAATCCCAGTTTCAAAAGTCGTGACTTTCATTCAACAGTAATATAGAGCCCACTTTCGATCACTATTATCATTACTTATTATTTTTTATCAAAAAGCCCATCTCGACCACTAGCAAGAGAAGTATTATAATCAACCGGAGATAAGGGGAAAAGGTCAGACACGGTACTGAATGTGCACCTCCAAGGCAATGAGAAAGGAAGAGAAGCAAGAATTAAGAGAGCAAGCGGAGTGCTTTTGCTGCTGCTACTGCTAGCCAGATTTTGTTGCCTGATTAGTGCCCTAAAATGTCGACCATACCTACACGCACGGACAGCGTATGTGATCCAATGGCTGCAAAACCTTCCTTAGCAGAGAAGACAGCTAATCCACTTCGTCCAAAAAGAAATTTTGAAACTTTATTCATTATCTAATTATAAAATAAAAGCCTTGTCTTTACTCTTTTAACTATCAACCATATCACCCCCTCAACATTCACTATTTAATATTTCGAACTTTGTGTACATGGATTTGGAACTGTTCAGGCGGTAATGCAACTAGGTGATCGTGCCAGTACAAATTGACTTAGTTGGTAAGGGACGAGTCACTTTATCACGAAAAAAGATCATATGTTCAAATCTATGTTGGTAAGCGGTGCGTAAGAACCTTATAATCATGACTCTTATAATCCGACTTATGGTTTTGAGGATATGTCTTAACCTGTGATGATTAATGAAGGTGAATCGACCCAAATTTTTTTCTACCAAAGAAACATGTAATTGGGTGACAACGTTGATTCTAAAGACTTATCAATTCTGAATATTACCAAAATTAATTTTTTCTGAATAGAGTAAATAAAATACTTTAAAGCATGGACATTTATTCAAAATAGGTATTTCCGAGAAGTAAGATCTATGACGTAAAACCGACAGGCCCAATCTGACTTAAAACCCATTAGCCTCTTGTTTATGAATTTTCTCTAGTTCGAGAGTTCAAAAGGAAATATTAAAGAACAGAAGCAAAGAATACTTAAATTAAGAACGACATAGGGTTATTTAAAACTCAATCATTACCTTAGTTTCATAGCTTCAAAATAAATTGGAAATTATTACCTTAGTTTCATAGCTTCAAAATGAAATATTTTCCAAGTGATCAGTATATGTCTTTTTTATTTTCTTTCATGTGTCAAATTGAGGTAATATACCGATCACGTGCATGAAAGAAAGACAGGTGAGGGTAGCATTGGAGTTCGTTAACGATTACACCCAGCGGCATATGGGTTTTACTCTAATAGGCTTGAAGCCCAACATCTGCACTGCCGCTCATGTCGAATATTCTCAATTGCCAAAGCCCGGAGGGTTATATGTGAATCTCATATGGAGAAAAGTTAAAGGACATGGTTTATTTAATAAAACCGGTACAGCAGCAGGGCTGTTTATTAGAGAACTTCCATGAGAGAGATGTGTTGGCTAAAATTGCTGGCCCAACAAAGTGAAGAAAAGGCCGAATTAGTTGTTGCCGTACAGTTGGTTTTGAGCCAACTGGCGGAAAATGGTAAGTCGACCACCATGAAGGAATTTTTTAATATATATATATATTTTTTATATTCCAAATGTTTTCAATTCAAAGCTCAGGCCTCTTATTTACACTTTCTTTTTTGAAGGAATTTAAAATCTCTCATTGGCGAGTGTTCGAATCCTTTAAACTTGCAAGTGGAAAAAAGAAATTCATAAGAGCGAGAAGAAATTTAAAATCTCTCATTGGTGAGTGTTCGAATCCTTTAAACTTGCAAGTGGAAAAAAGAAATTCATAAGAGCGAGAAGAAATTTAAAATCTCTCATGTGTGAGTGTTCGAATACTTTACACTTATAATTGGAAAAAAGAAATTCATAAAAGGTGTAGTAGCTCACTTCTTTGATTTGCACTAATCTTTTTCATCTACTCTTTAGATATCCAACTGGACTCTCCTCCTTTCAAGGTACTAGAATAGAATGAGAAGTTTTTTTTTTCCTCTTTCTTTTTACGGTCGTACAATTGCGTGCGTCACGAGGCATAATTAATACTTTTTTAAGTTTTGCAACTGCAATAATCAATAATAATGTGCCGTCCATCCTTGACTTCCATCGATCAGAACCCCAAAGAAAACTCCTCCCGCCCCTCCTCCCCCAAAAAAAAAAGAAAAAAAAAAGAAGCCAAAATAGAAGTCCCACTCAGTCCGCCAAACAAAACTTCTTAACTGCAACTGCCCTTCTTGTCCCTTCTTACATCCGAATAAAAACAAATCCATGTCGCCGTCTCTGTTCTGCTCTGGGCATTTCCCAGCCAACTTGGTGCCCCGTCTATGCTTGTTTCAAGCTAATTCGTCAACAAATTAGATCGTCCTCAAAAACTCCTTTTTTCAGAGTTCATTAAGTTTTGATTCTTTTTTTTTTTTTTTTTTGGGTAAGCTTCCTTCTTAAATTCTAAATTTGATTCTATGAGTGTGAAGTTTGAAATTGAATTGAAGAACATAAATTAGATAAGTCAACCATTACTAGTTTTAATTGAACGAAGCCAAACTCAAATTAAAGTCATTACACGGAAATTAAACTGAACTTAGTAGGTGTACCCATAGCTCTCCTAGAATAAACCCAACTCAGCACGCCCCCTTCTCTAGCCTGGCCCCTTCCTTCCTAAACCCCTCCCGGAAGGCCCCATTAACCAAGCAAAAACCAAGGGCTAACTATAAGAAACAAGGAAAAGCAACCTTTCGGGGATATCAAGAGACTAATCCCTCGACATTTCCCAAGTCCTACTAGCCCGTATCCAATCCCATTGGCCCTTCCCTTCCTTACTTTCCCTCTCTATTATTCTATAATAATCCTAATTTCAGTAGCGCACCTTTTCAATTCTTTCAAGCTCTGTAAACCCCATCTACTCTGTTCTTCCATTTTCTTTATATTTCGCCAGATTTATTATTCCATTTATTCAAAGTTAGAAAGTTGCCTTCCTCTTCCAAGGAAGATTTCTGTGGTGATATAGAGTTGGAAAGATGGCGACGCTGTCTTCATCACCACATTGTTCATCGTCAATCGTTTTTCATCGTCACAAAGTGGTGACTCTTTCTTCCATTCATCCCCAGAGCCTTGGTCCAAGAAGATTTTCTTTACAATCAAAGTCAAAACCGAATTCCAATGTGGTCTGCATGCAGGATGGTCAGCTTCCTTTTCCCCTTCTCTAATTTTGTACATCCGTCTATGCGGTTTTGTTTTCGCTCTTGCCTACGTATCTTGTGTTATTTTAGCCCACATCTTTGCTAATATGTTTAGCATATCCATTAATGAATTGATCCAGAAAAGCAAAAGAAGTCTCTTTTCTTTTTTTTGGAAGGCGGGGTGGGATGGGGTATTCTCATTATTGGGTCGGATGATATGCTATTAGCTACTATAATATTGGCTGATATATTAGCAAAAGATTGGAACTTTTTACCATTTATCGTAGTTGTTTTGATGTGGAATTGCGTTTCTGGATTTTGGGTTTCCTTTGCTCTGATTTCCTGTGTGAATGGTAATCTAATACAGGTGCCGTAGCATCAACTATTAGTCCCATTGAAAATGAAACTTCTCTAAAGAAGTTGAAGGATGGGTTGTTAAATGTAGCCTCTCCAGAGGACCACAAAGAGGCAGCTGCTTTTGATATCAACAAAGATAAATCCACCGTCAGCATCACTGTAGTTGGTGCCTCAGGAGACCTTGCCAAGAAGAAGATATTTCCTGCACTTTTTGCACTTTACTATGAGGGTTTCCTCCCTGAGGTCTGCATCTTACTTTTCCTGTTTCCACTTAGTTTGACTTACACAACTCGTGTTATGCAATTTCCACATGCTTTTATTCCACTGAATAAGTAAATATCTATTTCTTTCACTGCAGCATTTTACTGTTTTTGGTTATGCTCGGAGTAAGATGACAGATGCTGAACTTAGAACCATGGTTAGCAAAACTCTTACTTGCAGAATAGATAAGAGGTGGTCTTTGCTTTGTTCTCCCTGGTTTTATGTGCTTAATGTTACCTGTCGATGCTATTGTTACTCCTGCCACAAAGCATGTTGTCGCCAGGTGCCATTTGTGGTAGTTTTGAACTTGTGCATGCGCAGTTGACTAAACCTTTCTTGCATAACTTTCTCCTTTGTAGAGAAAACTGTGGTGAAAAGATGGAAGAGTTCCTAAACAGGTGTTTTTACCACTGTGGTCAGTATGACTCCCAGAAGCATTTTGGAGAGCTTGATAAGAAACTCAAGGAACAGGAGGTAATTAATGTTTGCAGATTTCAGCTGTTTAGCATCTGTTAATTTTTGCTTGCCGCATGTTTGTACTAAATGTTGACTAAGGCTGAACCAAACTTTCTAGGTACAGCGACATATTGAAGTCAGAGCCTTCTCTGGTTTTATTCTGTAACGTGGAGTGTGTTTTGTTAACTTGATGAAGTCATGCATACATTCCACTTTTGCTTGTTTATACAGTAGATTGTTGTGTGCACTTGCCAACCACCTGCAATGGTGTCCTAAGAATAAAGTTTGATGCAACGTTCTTTCTTGGTGCATATTGGTAGGAAAATTCGACAAGTAGAAGGCTTTGGTGTTCTCCATTGCATTCTTATTAAAGTTGGGATCCTAATTTTATGACTGCAGTTGCCACTTGTTTAACTGACAAGTATAATTAGACAAGTAATGACTGTCCTTTTGTTTTTTTAAACTTGTTGTGGAGATTAGAGATGGCATTTATTGCTTCTGATTTTGGGCTGTCAATAAAGTTTGGCTAGGTCAAAGTGAAAGATGTTTTGCATTTAAAGAGTGATATTCCACCTGTTCCATTGTACTTTCAAAATTGTTTTTTGGTCACTTGATTTTTCTATTAGGATCTTACCAAATTCCAGCCTTGTGATTCGCATTGTTTTGAAGCTCGAATGTTTCAGAATTGCTTGTGCAGTATCATAGAATATCCCTCTATCTTCCTCACATTTTTGATGATGACTATTTTCTTGTAGGCTGGCAGAGTTTCTAATCGACTTTTCTACTTATCAATTCCACCAAATATTTTTATAGATGCTGTAAAATGTGCAAGCCTCTCTGCATCTGCTGCAAATGGCTGGACTAGGGTCATTGTTGAGAAACCCTTTGGTTGTGATTCTGAATCATCCGCTGCTTTGACAAAATCTCTTAAGCAGTATTTAGAGGAGGACCAGATTTTTAGGTGCTTCTCTTTGTACTTGATTTGGTTGTCATCTTTAAATGAACAACCAAGAACCATTTGTCAGTTGCTTATCTGAACTTGATTTTGTTCAAATGTCTTACTTTTTGGTAATTCCCCTTCAACAGGATAGATCACTATCTAGGAAAAGAGCTTGTAGAGAATCTTTCTGTCCTTCGCTTTTCCAACCTCATCTTCGAACCCTTGTGGTCAAGGCAGTATATAAGGAATGTACAGTTGATCTTCTCTGAAGATTTTGGAACTGAAGGACGTGGAGGGTAAATCTCCTTCTTAATAGTCGATTTAATAACCCCACATTGAGTTAAAAAACTAAGTTTCCTTGATGTGTTGTGGCACCAGTTACTTTGACAATTATGGAATTATCAGAGATATAATGCAAAATCACTTGCTTCAAATACTGGCCCTCTTTGCAATGGAAACACCTGTCAGTTTGGATGCAGAAGATATTAGAAATGAGAAGGTAGTACTTTGCCCAGGCTATCCCATCATCTTTCAGGTTACCTATACCTACCTTTTTTTCCTACTTGGTTACTCTAAATTCCTACACAATTCCAGGTCAAAGTCCTGCGTTCGATGAGGCCTTTAAAGCTTGATGATGTGGTCATAGGACAGTACAAGAGTCACACAAAAGGAGGTGTTGCATACCCAGCATATACTGATGACAAGACTGTACCCAAAGACAGCAGAACCCCGACATTTGCTGCAGCTGCTCTTTTCATAGATAACTCAAGATGGGATGGGGTGCCTTTTCTAATGAAAGCTGGGAAAGCTCTTCATAACCGGAGGTTGGTTTTATCTACAACTCACACTAAGACAATCTTTGTTTTGTTCTCTAAAATGCATATTTGGCTTTTTCCCCCCCTTTTGGTTGCTTGACAGGGCTGAGATAAGAGTGCAGTTTAGGCATGTGCCGGGTAACTTGTACAATCGAACCTTTGGGACAGATCTTGACCAGGCCACAAATGAGCTTGTTATTCGTGTTCAGCCTGATGAAGCTATCTATCTGAAGATTAATAACAAGGTCCCTGGTCTGGGGATGAGGCTGGACCGCAGTCATCTTAATCTTCTATATGCTGCAAGGTACTGTTAATTAATATTTTGTTTTCTGTGCACTTATTTTTTATACAGACTGAAGATGAGGACTACTTTGCAATGTACTTGTTGCATTAGTGTCTCCGTGTTGGGAAAAAAAAAAAGAGATGTTTTGAATTGCTCCATAGTTCTCCTGTGACTTTGAAATGTGAGATACTGATAGCACGGAACGAGGTTGAATTCTGTCTGTTTATACATGATCTCAGATACCTGTAGGGACATTAATTACACCTGAACAAAAGAAGGTTACAACTTGAGTTATTTCTTTTTTTTTTTTTTGTTCCTTCTCTTTTTGACATCAATTTTGCTATTGCTTAGATTTCCAATATCAAGGATTAATGCTATACAACATTCTAGTACCTATCATTTGCCAAGTAATATCAAGGTCGATTCCTCTTGAGAAGCATGTTTTGCCTTGCTTTGCTTTCACGTCCTGGTTATGATTGGGCTTCCAAATTTTATGCGTTTTCTGTCATTAATATCCGTGGATAAGTACAGATACAATAATTGATTTATAAGACACTGGTCAGTGTGATGATTTGTAAAAATTTCTGCAGGTAAGATTTCTTTGATCATGTGCATCAATTTTGATGACTTATCTACTTATGTTTTACCTTCTGATGAGATGTTATTATATGTACAACGAAAACTGCTGAAGTTTAACTAGAAAAAGAACTAGTTTGATTGTGAGTTCACTGTTGCAAGGACAAAGGGGGTAATGAATGAGATGTCAGCTTATGAAGGGACCAACAATTTGTAGCTTGGCTATCATAAAAGCTGTACTCATCTAGTGTAACTGGTATGCCCAGGGTGTGGAAAAACGTGAATAATTAGTGATTGATCATACCATTTTTCAACTGAAAATTTGTTCTTTCTGGCTTCTGTAGATACTCAAAGGAGATTCCTGATGCGTATGAGAGACTTCTTCTGGATGCTATAGAAGGTGAAAGGCGGCTGTTCATCCGAAGTGATGAACTAGATGCTGCTTGGTCTCTATTTACTCCTGTATTAAAAGAAATTGAGGAAAAGAAAATTACTCCGGAATACTATCCCTATGGAAGTCGAGGTCCAGTTGGAGCTCATTACCTTGCAGCCAGACACAATGTACGTTGGGGTGATCTTGGTCTTGAGCAATAAAAGGAGTGTATATTTATTTCAACTCGAAGAAGCTACATTTGCAGTGGTGGGAGAGAAGAGCCAGTTGCTGGCATAGGAATTCCACCAAGAATGGCCTGGAGCTGATTCTTCTCCTCTCCATAGCAGTAGGAAATTATTTTCCTCCCTTGTTTTATCCGTTTTCTTTTTGTGATTGAATTGTATGCGTATATCAAGTCATTCACTATAAAAAAAAAAAATTTTTTTTTCCCTTTTTTGAGTTCAAGGGAGACTCTTTTTAAGTGTGGAAGCATGGGTGAGTAGTTAACGTCTCTCAACTTGGCGAGGTTGGGACTGGGGATATCAATTAATGTTTCAAAGATATTTTCAGATGCAATCTGGGCCTTTGGACGGTGCAGACTGGTTAAATGAAAGGGGCCTTTGCCCTCCAATAAAATGGGCCTTTACTGGGAGTGTGGCGCTCAAGTGGACTGGACTGGCGAGTATGATAATATGAACTGGCTTTGGTCGGTCTGACTTCAAAATTGTTAGTTGTTAGAGAACCAGAAATGAAAAGGAATCAAATTAACATCTGTGAATTCCCGAAATACTATGGAGTGGCACAAGAAAATGGGAAAGTAGGAGTGTAGAATCACTTGGGTGTGATGGTCAATTACGTGCCTCGTGGGTTGGGGCATAGAGAATGGTTTTTGTCTTTTTGGGGGATAAGTCATAAGTGGGTGGTTTTAAATCACAAACTTCCTACTTACAGCAATGTGACTTGGACTCCCAAGTTCCAACAACAATAAAGATCATCGGAAGAGAATTGAATTGTTTTTGTTTTTTTTGTTTTGGGGGGGGATTGGGGGAGGACCTGGGATGACTGCCGGGCAACCCAGCTTGAGGAAGAAGATAATTGCTTTATATTGACATAACAAAGAGAAGGAAGAGAGGGGAGGGGGTTTTGGGGTTGCTTTTACACATTTTCGCCTTGGTGTGTTGCGTACTAAAAGAAGAAGGAAGGTTATAGGTTGGTATGTGATTATAAAAATGTTTGAAAGCGGGTGATGCGTCAACAACTGGCTTCTAAAAGCGTCCCCATATGTCTCCGCCATGGGTAACAACTTTCACTAAAGATCACACACACACACCCCTCCGATCATCCATCACCCATCACCATCATCATCATCATCATCATGATGCATGACATGCCCACCAACCAATTATTAGTATCAGTTTCACTCTTAAGTGGCAAACTCATCATATATTCTCCGGTCCTCATCATCCATCGTCAAAGGACTATGGGACTATTATTACAGGTTAGAAGAAGGGTATCCTAGCGTCTACCGTCTACTGTCTCCTGTCTAGTGTCTACCGTCTAGCAGCAGAATTCAGCAGACTTTCAGCAGCAGGCGATGGCAACTTCAAATGTCGGAAGGAGGAGGGCTTCCCCAGCCCAACGTGAATAGCGGAGCAAGGCAGTGCAACCGTCACAACTTACAACACTCCCCCGAGTTAAAAAGTCAAATTCCCCGCACACGACACTGCAGATGACTGAGGGCTCTTGACTTTCCATGATGCCTGCCTGCTCTTCTTCTAAACCTAAAACATAAAGCTTGCCCTATTTTCAAACCCACAATAATCACATCACATCATGGTACAATACAAGTGATTTTGTACACACCATGCCTCTGCTCGGCTTTCTTTCTTTCTTTCTTTCTATATATATATAAAGCTAGCTAGCTAGCTAGCATGGTGATTGAATTTGAAATTGAATTAAAAAAAAAAAGAAAAAAAAAAAGAGCCATCAATTGCTCTAGCTAGCATACTCCATTGGTGTCTTTTCGTCTTTGTTTGATTCGGTTTAAGGATAATCTGAAATGCCTTTGCGGCCAAGACTTATTATGTCGAGTATGGACAAAGAAACATAACCCCGTTCATCACGCACATATCTAATAACCCATTCTGTCAACTTATTTCATTTCTCTAACTCTTTATTTATTTATTTATTACTTTTGTTTTCGGGGTTCTATTTTTGAGGCTGCTGCTCATAGCAAGATACGCTACTGATTATAGGACAACATTCAGCGGATTTGCACCTTCGAGAGTTTCACTTTGACAGCATGAAAGCAAAACAAATGAGGGCTTAATTCCAAGGTGAATGAATTCAGGTAAGGAAAACACCCTTCCTCTCTCTCTTTTTTTGGATTTGTCTGAAAATTGCAGGTCACGCTTCGCAGGAATAGGGAATTGAAACCTCGTCTTGGGCAAGTTTTCCTTGGAATATAAAAAGCTTGCTTGAGCAGGAACAACAGGATGCTTCCTAAAAGAACATCATGATACGAGTAGTGAAGCCCATTATAGTAGTGCTTTTAACGGTCTACTACAAAAGAGTAGTGTTGAATATTTGATCACTACGCTTACTCTTACTCCCACAAAAGAGTAGTAGTGTCTTTGACCCTCGTCACAACATGCCATGCTTCCACCACTGATTTCTTTAACGCCAAGCCTCACGTAATCAATTCCAAGAAGATAAAATATACATTTTTGAAAAACAAAAAAAAAAAAAGAAGAAAAAGAGCTCTGTCAGTTGATTGGCTGCGGCCACTTGATCACGAATTGAGAGCCTCCCTCTTGATACTACTCCGCAAACTGCATAAATTTAGGGCTTCACGACACAAAGGGTCAATTGATCAGAAGAAGTATAGTAGTAGTAGTGGTAGTCAGTGTCACTCTTGCAAGGCAGAGAGAATCCCACATGCAGTGGCCGTGGCAATACTGCCAAAGTACGAACTTATGATTTGAGTATTGTTTTTGTTTTTTTTTGGAATCGTGGCCCGGAGTAATTGGTCCTATGATTACCGCAAGGGCAATGCATGGCAGATTGTTGGTGAGGTTGTCTTGCCATTTCCGTGGAACACCAGATTGCTACAGTAAGACAAGACAGCATGACTATCTTCTTAATTCAAGTAACTACATACTAACTATATATATATATATAATTTACTACTACCTATTTGACAGGCAAGAGTAGTGCGTCAAAGTTCCCCCCTAAAGTAATTACATCGTTCAAGCTGGTACTGATGCCATCCCAACTAACCAAGCTGATGATGAGGCTAGAACGAATAGGATGGAGTGTCGGAGCAAAAACAGTACTGACATTTACATGAACTTCATTAAGGTTTAGTGCCAGGTAATATATTAAAAGTGAATTGCCCTTTTACAGGGTTTTTGGATTATAAGTTTCCACCAAAAAAAAAATTTAAAATTAAAATATTCTCCTAACACATTTTCTAAACATATTTTTACCTCTCACACATATCGTATCACCACAACAGCATACTTTTCTATTAAAAAAAAAACTCCAAAAAATATATAGATGACATGTTGAGAGACACTCAACCCTTCTCATTCAATTCGCCATAATCCTAATTTTCGTTGCTATGGATGTGTATTTACAAAATAAAATAGTTCACACAAACAAAGCAGATTGTGGTTACAGAATAGAGTATATGCATCTAAATTCATCAAGTTTGTTACCAACACTTAGGTCAGGATAAACAAAAAGGATGCACAACAAATCATCAAGTTAGCACAACGTTGTCGTAACGTTTTTTGTAATGTAATATATGTAAGAAGAACAGGTGATCTCAAAAAACTATATAGTAGTGTTTATGACAAACAAAAAAAAGAAAATCCAATAAATTTGCTATATAAACACAATCATTCGTGTCTGTAGTTTAACATCTGAATCCCTTCAACCTGTCAACCCTAAGATTTGAGGAAATGAATAAGAATACCACAAGCCAGCCTTGCCATCAATTGTAGTACATTTTAATTATGCAAGTGTTAGTTGTCCACTGCCACTATTCTTAGAATGATATAAACAAGGTGGTGATTTGTTGGGCAATGATTGCACATTTATAGTAGAACTGCCTAAGGCCTTTTTCTCACTTCTCACTTCTTAGGCTCATAACCTAATGCCTGAGAGACACGGCCTGTGTAGATGAGAGGCTGGAATTGCAATTTGGAGAGATTCTTTTTGTTTTTAAAGTCGGATAGGTTCTTATTTGTTAAAGATTATTTGATTGTCTCAAAAATACATTTTTTAATTATCTTCTTATTTTTTTTAATCATTTTTATCTTACATCACATCACATCACATTACAAGAAGTGCTACACTATTTCTCAAAAAAAAAAATTTTTCCAATAAATCTCCTATCCAACAAACACACGCTATAACAAGTAGCGAAGGAGATGCCTTAGCGAGAGTTAATTTCTACCAAGGAAAATGACAATGCTAAAAGGCAAAGATGAAGCCAAAAGAGTTGTTACATCAGATAAAGAGGAAAGGCCAATGTTGATAACGTCCACGGCGTAAGCATGAGAAAATATCATACGAAGCATCCAAGGAGTAGGGAAAAAAGAAAAAAAAAAAAAAAGAGGAATTCTTCAAAAGATTTTCAGCGGAAATCACATTTGTGTACGACAATTAGGTAAAAGTACGTCCAGCTCAATGCGCAGTGCCAGCTCTTCTTAAATCCCACAAGGGGCAGTAGACGAATTCTTGAAGACAAGCTAAAAACTGTTGAATTGTCTATCGCAGCAGTCTCATTCAATTCTACTACGCTTTGAGTACAGCTAGTCACGAAAATATTTACTCCATGCCCAGGAAAGTGTGTCCCTTGAGCACATCCAGGAGAGGAACCCCAGCTGGGTAATTTCAAGATTTACTACTTGCTTGTCGTTAAGAGCAAAAGGAAAAGGGATATGGTTGGTTGGTTGGTTTTGGGAAGTGCATGAAATGATGAGCTGCTGCTGGCGGGTGCCAACGCATTCTTTAGATATGGAAGGTGGGAATGGGGGAATTATGTGGAATACAGACAAAGATCAAAGCAACGCACCTCTTCTTTTCTGTTTTTTTTTTTTTTTTTGCTTTTCTCTCTGTCCAACATTTTGTCAAATTATTATTGCTGATTGATAGCAATAGTCAGTAGTATTAGAAATTATAGCAGTAGCAGTAACTACCACTTCTGGTGCAGTAGCAGTGTGGTAGTAGTAAGAAGTAAAAACTGTGAGAAAGGGGGGGGGTTGTGTTTGGGTTGGGGAGTCTTCAAAATTTGAACAAGAAGCAAGGACATTGACACTTACAGTGAAAGGTCATGAAAGCCTAGGACTTTTCATGTCCCCTTCATCAGTCAATAGGCCCCATTTCTTCTTATTATTATTATTATTAATTTTTTTCTCCCTATTCTCGCGGAATCCAGGGAGCTCCAAAGTGGTAGCCCGAGCCACAAAGAAAGAGAGAGAAGTGGGAAAGGGGAGGTGCGTGGCGGGGCGGGGGGTGCCCACCTTCTTAAGTCGTTTCCCACCATCGGACATGGCTGAAAACAAGCCAACAGACATCAACAAGGATTTCCGGATTTTGGCCTCCTCCGATAGCAAAGACGATGGCGGCAAGAAGCAGTTAGTCCCCAAAAGAAGTTCCAACAAGGACAGGCATAAAAAAGTGGACGGCAGAGGCAGAAGAATTCGGATGCCCGCCCTTTGTGCTGCCAGAATTTTCCAATTGACGCGAGAGTTGGGCCATAAAACTGACGGCGAGACTATCCAGTGGTTGTTACAGCAGGCCGAGCCGTCAATTATCGCCGCCACCGGTACAGGGACCATCCCAGCTTCAGCTCTTGCAACTGCAGCTGCAGGGTCGTCTGTTTCTGAACAGGGGAACTCTGTTGCCGCCAGTCTGCATCACCCTAAGTTTGATGAAGTTGGGCCAGGGATGGGGATTAGGATGAACTGGGCTATGCTGGGTGGAAACATCGGCAGATCCCCTCACGTCCCTGCCGCTGCCTGGCCTTCTGTTGCAGCTGGTTTTGGTTCTGGTTTTCTGCACAATTCTACCCTCCTGAGCTCAAATTCAGGGAACCAGAATTTGAACTCCGGGCCTAAGTTCGGGTTTCAAGGCCTAGAGTTCCCAAATTCGGCAGGTTTTGGTCAGCAACTCCCGGGTTTGGAGCTTGGACTTTCTCAAGACGGTCATATGGGATCCCTGAACTTCCAAGCCTTGCAACAATTCTACCAGCAGATGGGGCAAAGCGGAGACGGAGCTGGTTCCGGTTCGGCAAATGATCAGCAACAGCATCATCCTCCTCCTGCTGCTGGGGCCGATGACTCCCAAGGATCGAGACAGTAGTAGGAGCTGCTATCTAGAATATAAGCGATGCTTTGTTGAGATTCAGTTTTAACTATTGAGTAGCATTAGAAGGAGAGCTGAGTGATCTTTGATGGTTTTTCCCCTCTTTTTTAGTGCAAGATGAGATTGTTTGAAGGTTAGTGACGTCATGGAATTCATTCTTGCCGGAATGGATGTCGTCGCCCTGCCTGATTGAACATGGCTGCAAGGGCCTGCTTCTTTATTCTGCTGCACAGCTCATCCCAGTATCCTCATATAGGTAGGTAAATTATTGCATTAGGCTGATTACGGATTCTCTTTTATGTGAAAATCCTTTACTATGAACCTGTATTGTTGATCAAAATTCCATCTTTGCCTGTGCAGGTTGGACTAGAGAGAGCCAAAGATGCCGTAAAAGTTGCTTGAGATTTTTGTTATAGCAGTTTGAGGTGTGTTTTAATTTACAGACATTAACTACGCAGGCATATATAGTGGTTTGATGTTATTGAAACTGAATGAAATGAGCGGCAATTTGCCTTCTTTACCTGTAATCTTTTGAGAGTTTCTTTATCACACCTATACATTGGTTAGGATATAGTAATCAGCCAAGGAGCTAGGTAATACTATATGTTGCTGTGTTTCTTTCAGTTGTCGAGAAGGTATCAAAACCGGTAATTACAAGAGATAAAGCTTTTTCTTTTGCCTGCAGTGATGGTAAAATGCGGACTCTCCTTTTATTCAGCAAATTCATTACATCTGTAGTTCATTTTCTTCTGCCTTCCAATGTGATAACTCTTTGGTAGCTTTTGGGTGAAGGATGGTTGGTACCAAGTAGCGACTGTAACATGTTGGTTAGAATGTCCTCCTGTGCCCCTAGCAAATGGAGTGGCATTCTTGAACGATAAAGCTTGGATACGAGTATTAGCCTATTAGGGACTGGCTCTCCGCAAAATTTAGCAAATTGTTTGAGGCTTACAACGCATAGAGAAGGAATAGAATCACTAGTAGCAAAATTTTAGTTCTCTACCTAAGATTTGACATAGAATGCAGAGGCTGCTTCAGAAGAATCAGCCGTGGAAACAGATCGAGGACTAAAGCTGGTGCAGGTGTTTGTTTTGTGCTCAGCAAGCGCCACCCCTGGAAAATTCCTGCGAGTGGAAAAGGTACCTAAATTGAGATCAAGGCAGTTAATATATGCTGATTAAGGTATTTAAACCTGCATCCAGTAGTCTTTCCTTTTCAATATGGTAGTTCATTTTTTTGGCCCCCAAGTTAAAGAATGCCTTGTTCAGTTATAGAAAAATGTAAAATTGTTGAAGGAGAACGAAGTTGCATAGAAAAATGCTGCATTGCCGTGGACTAAATTTTTGCGAAATTTGTGCTTGGTTTTCTCCATGAATGCCTATGAGGAACGGGAAGAAGGTCATGGATGCTACAGGAAGTGGGACTTCCCTCTCTGGGATAAAGGGGCTGACTCGTGTAAATATGGCATGCCCCCGGATTATTTAGGATTCTGTGCAAGTTGGTGTTTGGATGTCCTTGTAGAAAAACTCCCGAGCTGTTTGCAAGTTTGGAGGACTTGGTAAACCCTCAAATAATAGAAGCATGAATGCATGAGAGAGTCATTATATATATTAACCCTCGTTTGTGTCGGTGAACAAAAGCCAAGGCTTCAGGCTTTATGAATGCCAGATGTGCTACTCACTTCTTCTAATAGACTAAGGAAGGAAAGCTAACAGATGCCTGATGTGCTTCACGTCTATTTATGGTTAGACATAAAAATACGTGGCAACAACACTTAATCCCTCATTCCAGTGGCTTTCAATTTTTTTCTTTTTCTTTCTTTCTTTTTTTCACCCCGACGAATCCAAGAGCATACTGTGTGAAAAAGTTGATGCTGAATTTGTGAACATGTTTGTATTGTAGTCTAACGTGTCATCATTTAGTTTTTTTTTCTTTTGCTTTTGGGTCGTATTTTATTTTATTTTTTTTTTAATTTTTCTTTTTAGGACTTGTTGTGAACGTGAACCAAATAGAGTCATCAGTCCTTTGACAAAAAGTAGTCAGTCATCATCATCAGTTCCGCCGGAGCTTTGACAAAATTATCCCAGCTTTCATCTGGGATCTATGATCCATCAATCGCGTACTAATTGGGTACTACTCCATCCTTCTGGGCTCTAGCTAGCTGGTAAATAGTTTACCAGAGTTAATCAGAACTCAGAAGCATCCGCATCTGATTTTTTTTTTTTGTTTTTGTTTTGCATCGCCCGACATAACTGATAACATAAAACCAAAACAAAAAAAAAATGGAAAATCGCGATTATGCGATGATAAAAGGAGGAGTAGGTCACGAAGATGTTAGATGTGAGAAGTACTCATTCGCGCAGGCAAAGAGCTCCTTCAAGAAAGAGAGGAAAGAGGAAAGACGTTTTTCAGAGCAAGGTGGTATTTCTATCTATCATCAGCAGCACCTAACAGAGCCCTCAGCCTAGTATTATTGAGTGCTCTCTCGAAGTTGCGGTGATTTATTGTAAGAAAAACACTACTTTATTCTATAGAAACACAAACACATACATATCCCCCATTGTTCAAGTCTAATAAAACTTCCAATAAGGTGCTGATTACCAATAAGTTCTTATCAAAGATAAAAAGAAAAAGAAAAACACAGTTTTTCCATTCAGATATCCTTAACAAAAAAAAAAAAACCTCCAAATAGATACCAAAAACTTAATAAATTCCTCTTGAAAGGTTTTCTTATTTTAGATTTGCACACACAGAGAACGTGCACTTCTCACTGGTTTTAATGGTGCTTCTATATCAAAAATTATTTTTGTTATTATTATTCAACAAAGGCACTGCAATTCCAAACACGCTCTTAAGCATGAGATTGGACTCCTTGAAACCGGAATATCATGAAACTATTCTGGCAAATTGCCTGGAACAGAGACTGCGCCGACCCATCCACAGCGGCCCAAGTAAACTACTCATGGAGGGCGATTGTACGAGCAAAGCCCAAAAGCTTCATTGATTAGAAAAGGAGGACTGCATATGCCGTATGGGGACGACCCAACAGTGGTGTACTAGGCTCCAAGACTTGTGGATCACTAGTAGTAGTAATCAATCTGGGTCAGTGCAACACCCCTGGATGCTTAGAGGTTATCCAATCATCAAGCGAGTAAGAATATTCACACGCAACACCCATTCTTAGATTGCTCCAAATATTCTAATAATTATTGATTGCCTTTAGATAGAGAGTTAATCAGCAGGTGGGCAAATGCGATGGAAAACTAGTAGTATCAGATTTAATTAATACTAGTGCTATTTATTTTATTTTTTAGTAGTATTGCTCTCCAAAACTCTTTCCACGCCATCTCACATGCCTCCAAATTTAGAGGCGTGGGAGAGAGTCATATAGTATTGGGATAATTTCACAAACCTCCCCAGGGTTTATGACAATTTCAGCTAGCTCCCCTCAGGTTTTACAAATTACACTAATCTCCCCTATCACAATAAAATGAGTATAATGACACTTTACTTAATGGATTATTCACCCTTGTAACGTAATGAGATATATACAAAATAGAAGAGAAAAGAAAAACAACTCTCTCTCTCTCTCCTCCTCACAACCAACGACGGTCCATTTTCTCTCTCTTGCTCTTTTTCTCTTTTCATCCCGTTGACTATTTTTTTCTCTCTTCTCCTCCCTTCTCTCCCCTCTTTCCTCCTTATAACTCTCTTTCACTTCCACTAATAGTTGCCTACCACTGCGCTGACTACACCAAACTCTATTATACATTCCTACTTCTTTTATCTTTCCTTTGGAATTTTCAGATCATAAATTCAGTGGGATATTAGATTTTCACATTAAGAGACTGTGCAATAAATAATGCAATCTTTGGCCTAAAGAGGAAGAGGGACTAAAGTTGGTGAATTTGCTATTTTACCTGTCATCAATCTAGAAAACTTTTGTAAGACAATGATAACTGTATTTTGGTTTTTTTTTTTTTAATGATTACCAATTGTTGGTTGTGATTTCATTGTGGAGGTAGAGTTCTTTTGTGTATTTATGTTAATGCCTTTTGGGTCTTGACGTTAGAGTAGATTTTTTGCTTTGAATTTTGAGATTATGTGGGCGCTGCATTTGAATTTTCGGAATAATTGGTTATGAATGAAATTTTGATTTCTGGCAAAAAGAATTTTTAAAGATTTTAATTAGCAGCCATTGCGATGCCCTTGTTTCTCTTAAACTTTAATTTATTCCGTCCATATCTATAAATCCCTTGAGAATTTTCTTCAAAGCCATAGTGTCACTCATACAAAAGTAAGTTGAGTCGGTTGTATGAAACCAAACTGAGGCATCCTATGCTTAAAAATATGCAAAGATAAGAGCAGTTGATTGTGAGTTTGATCATTGCATAGGATCGTATGGTAAGAATATTCCTTAAGAAGGAAACAAAATTGCAGTATCGAATGCAATTAACATGTACGTTTGGGAGAAGCAGTTTTCAATGTAAAATTTGCATAGATGATGGAATTGCTAATTAGGTTTGGATTGGGGATTGGAATTTGAAATGTTTATTAGGCTGATTTGCTAGTATTGTGTGTTTTAGCGCAAATGTGAAAAAATGATTAGTAATTTTTTCCGTTGGTATGCACATATATATATATGTATATACTTGCGCTAAAACAAGGGAGGTATGTGTAATTTAATAAACTTGAGGGGAGATCTGTGCAATGATTAGAAATTTTAGGGGAGGTTTCTAAAATTATTCCCGTAGTACAGTAGTAACATATACACAGGCCACGAGCGGGAGAATCACCAAAATCCATCCCAAAGAAAGAATATATAGTAATAAAAAAATTGTATGTGATAAGCTAATTTCTGGACCCCACACAGATATTCAAAATCTGGATGAGAAGTGCCACAAGTACAAAAATATGCTAAACCACCTTAATTTCGCTATCGAAATGGAATTTGCAGTAGTGGAGGACTGATGATCTCACTACAAAACCATCCGACGCTGAGTTGTCCAGTACACCTCTAAGCCCACTTACCAATATTCTAATATAAGAACCCAAATAAAATAAATGCCCGCCACGACTGCCAATGATGAAAGCTTTAGAAAAGGAACTGGAAGAAGATTGGAAGTTGGGCTAGCAAACAAGCAAAGCACATTCAACAGAGAACATGCAGCGAAGCCAGATACGCAAGTAACGCAACCCTCCTCCTCCTCCTGTTGGAGGATATTCAGGATGGACCTGAGTTCTTTGTTCTTTAACTACTGCTCTCTTTTTTTTTTTTTTTTTGCCATAATATTACAAATGAAAATACGGATAGTATTAAAAGCCATAAGCTGCTACGCTTTAGGATTGTATCAAAGATGAAGAGTGGTTTAATCACTCTCTTTGTGCTAATATGCACAGAATGTAAATCTGGACCCTTGTCCATACAGGGTACAGTTTTGGTCTGGTCTTCATTATTTATTATATATAAAAAGCTAACGTTTGTGGTGAAGAAGAAGAAGAATAAAAAAAAAAGGGTACCGCTACCAGACTTACCACTCTTTTGGTAGTGTACTTACCATCAAGGTGGCAAAATTGAGAAGCAAAGAAAAAATTTCAGCCACGTCAACGGTTGAGTTGTGTAATGCTTGGCTGAGGTTGCATCGTGGTGCCGGTGATGAGCGACGATGACAGTCCAGAAGCCAATAGCTACATATATGATATATAACATGCTCCCTCCATTCCCCATCAAGCAAGACAGCTTCACTTTCTCTTTGTGGTTGTCTCAATTTATATGTTTAATTTTTTTTTAAAAGAATAATTAGTTTATTAATTTACTGGCATGTTCATGCTTGATGCGCATCTTTACCAACAAACAAATTATTCTATCCGTGAACCATTTTAGGAGTAACAAATATCTATATACAATAATAAGGGGGAAGAGATGGCAGAGGTGGTAACTGGGGTAAATATTTTGTATCATTTCTTGAACTTTCAATTTTGTCCTTCAAATTTTAACTTTTATCCTGATCACATAATCACATTTGCTAATATCATTTTTCACAACTCCCTTAAATATTGTAATTATTAAATTAACTATAAATGTATTGAAGAAAAAATTAATAATAACTTGTATTTTTTATGGAGAATTTATATAAAATTTAATATTGTAAAATAAAATTAATATACTCATCAAAATTAATAATTATTTCTAAACTATTGAGTGTGCCCCTTAACATTAGGTACCACAGAGCTTGTATCAATGGGAGGGTATATGAGAAGAGTAGTATACTAAAATGCTACATTAACTATTTCGATTAATCTTGTGTATACACCGACAGTGCATATGCTATATTTATTGGATGCATGACAACAAATTTGAAATCTAAATTTTGCATACATGTCATGCATCAAAAATGGCGATGATCTATAGATTGTCAGTGGACATAAAATTGACTCTAGCTATTTTAACGCATATTTCTCTATCTTTGCAAAAGTAAAAAGTGAGCTTATCTTTGTGGTACACAACGTGTAATGATCTTGAGAGAATAGCTTGTGTTCTTGCATTTTAGGTACATTTCTCAGAGTACCCAATTACAAAGTTTCGTGAAATAAATGCAACCAATACGGTGCAAAAGATAATTCAAATCCTGCCAGCATATCTGGTCAGTGTAGACAACAAACTCTAAATGCAGATTAATTATCTGGTTTTTCAAGTATTTTTTTTAGGGGTACAAGTTTAAAGAAAATCATACTCTAAGAGACATATGTGTATGATAGACACAAAATAAATGATGGCATGCCTTATTGATTTTAGCGATTTTCATATTTATATCTAGGGTTTAGACATGGTGTAATTAACTCTAAGCTTGATTCCTTGTTTAACTGGATTCCTTGGATGACGTGACTTGATAGTCTGATACTAAATAGCACTAGCAAATCGGATTATTCATTCATCATCAATACAAAGCCAAGGGTATGAGAAAAAGAGTATGGAATTGAAGACAAAAGGCGCGCAAAAAAAAAAAAAAAAAAAAAAAAGAATCAGAAGAGCAGGAGAATTTTCCTTGTTGTAGCATTAATCAAACATTTATTACAGCGCGCATCCTTCAAGTCAACGGACAGAGAGAGGATACGAGGAATCTGTCCGCTTCCTGCTTTGGAGGAATTCTCGGGAATCATAATCAATGCTCCGATCCATCAATTGAAGTACTAAATGCAACGAATGTAAGACAGTTGCACCCCTTCAATGCGTTAAAGAGCAAAATCTAGCATTGGTTTGGAAATCTTGGTGGATTTTTGGAACCTAAAAAGCCAGGACCACCCTTACCCTCGTATTGTATTGCGGCGCACTAAATATAGTAATTAGTAAAAAAAAAAACCAAAAAAAAGGAGGAAAAGAAGAGGGATTTTTTAAACTGGGAATGCATATCACATGCCTATTAGCCATTTTACTACAGATCCTTTTAATGGGTAAAACTTACAAGATCGCTGAGGGAGAGCCGCCTACCCTCTATCTCCAGAGTCCGGACTCCTTTTCCTCATTTCTCCACAATTTACCGCACCCTTCCGCTAACGTTGTTGTTATTTCCAGATAGCTGCTGCAAACCTTAATTGAGAGACCGGAGGATTGAGTTGACGGTAAACAAACATCTAGCACTAACAATCTTTTCGTCTCTCTCTCCATCTCTTGCAGAATTGCAGCTTTTTCTTTCCTTTTCATCCCCCCTTAGTTTAGGTTGAGTTCTTGTCTGAAATGGATTACTGGACTTCATCTGTCAGCGTCGATGATGAATTTGCGAAGCTTGCTCTTCGAATTAACCCGCCAATGTACTTTTCTTTTCTCCCGTTTTTCTTCATTTCTTACATATATTATTGGATTTCCTTTTCTTTTGTTTTTTGGGTTTGACATATTGAAATGGGCTTTTTTCATTCGTTGCCAAGATTGCTACTTTTAAGCTTTTGTATCCCCCTCCCCAGAACAAACAGGATACTGCTGAAAAAAGATAAAAGGCTGTGAATTTTTAGGTGATTTCCTAAAGATTGCTCTGTATTTTCAATCTTTCCTTGATGTTTGATGTATAGGGTTACAGTTGACAATGAATCGGACAAGAAAGCAACTCTGATCAAGGTACTGCACAATTTTGTTTATTTTGTTAGATGGATTGTCTTGATTGGACTTGATTGAGGAAGATTCTTGTGTAACATGTGATGTCTCCGACTGGAACGAGAACAGTAGACATTCTTGTTTTACAGAAATTACGGTTGATTCCATCCAAATTTGATATTTCTTCTATGCAACTTGTAGGTTGATAGTGCTAACAGGAGAGGAAGCTTATTGGAGGTGGTTCAGGTTCTTACTGATTTGAGCCTGATAATCAAACGAGCTTACATCTCTTCAGATGGGGAATGGTTTATGGATGGTAATCTACAATTCTTGAAGTTTGTGTATCACTCCCCGTCTACTTGGAAAAAAAAAAACACTTTCGGCTCAGACTTAGATTCTTTTCTTCCGATGACGTTTGTTGCAGTATTCCATGTTACTGATCAAGATGGGAAAAAGCTATCTGAGGATAACGTGGCGGAACGCATTCAGCAGGTGGGTTTGCCAATTACTCATTTTTCGTTTAATTAGTGACTGAGTAATGTTTCAAATGCATTAACCTGGGAAGTATAGGATTTTGGTCCCTCCTCAATGGTTGCGTTCTCTATGATTTCTCTTTGCCGCATCATCTGACCTAGACAGAGCTGTTATGGTCTCACTTTCATCAATGTCTCTGAAGAGATGGATTGTCTGGCCATCAAGAGTTTTTCAGAAGTCGTGCATTTTGTTTAAAACCACTGTGGATTTAATCTATACTCTGTAAATTAGTTCCTGTATGTGTGGTCAGTATTAGTATCTTATCTTCATGCTTGAAAATTATGTGGCAGTCCTTGGGACCGAGGGGCCGAAGCTTTCGGTCTTTGAGAAGATCTGTCGGTGTCCAGCCTGCGCTGGAGCATACCACTATCGAGTTGACAGGAAGAGACAGGCCTGGATTGCTCTCAGAGGTTTTTGCTGTTCTTGCTGACCTCAAATGTAATGTCGTTGCTGCAGAAGTTTGGACTCATAATTCAAGAATGGCATCAGTAGTTTACATCACTGATGAAGTGAACGGAGTTGCAATAGATGATCCTGAACGACTCTCTAAGATAAAACAGCTTCTCTTGTATGTTTTGAAAGGAAATAGAGATAGGCGAAGTGCAAATACTGCTGTGTCTGTTGGATCCACCCATAAAGAACGGAGACTGCACCAAATGATGTATGCTGATCGTGATTATGATAATGATACCATGGATTGTGCACCTAGAAGCGACCGTACCAAGCTGCTCGTAACTGTAGAAAAATGTGCTGATAAAGGCTACACGGTTGTGAACTTGAGTTGTCCAGACAGGCCTAAGCTTCTTTTTGACACAGTATGCACATTAACGGATATGCAGTATGTTGTGCATCATGCTACCATCATTGCTGAAGGACCAGAGGCTCATCAGGTATACTTAATACAACCTTTAGTTCAGTAGAAAGCCTTTGGTTTTTCCTAGTCCCTGAACTTTATTTACACACTAGGACTGAGGCAGCAGATAAGTCCGTCCAAGGTTTTTGGCTATTTAAGGCCAGATTGTGAACCATTTAAAGTATTGGCAAACATCTTGGCTTTAGGAGACAAGTGATCCTGGAATTTTCATTTGATCTATACTGTATTCCTGTTTGTATAGGAATATTATATCAGACATATTGATGGATGCCCCATTAGTTCTGAAGCAGAGAGACAACGTCTAATTCATTGCTTGGAGGCAGCTATAAAGAGGCGAACTTCTGAGGTACCAAGTCCAAATGGGATCACTTGAAATAAAGCTTACCTCTTTCTCCCTGAAAATGACTTATATCCAAGTGCTTTGGTGATTTTTGTCATGCAGGGAATAAGGCTAGAATTGTGTAGTGAAGATAGAGTTGGCCTACTGTCTGACGTAACGCGCATATTCAGAGAGAATGGCCTTTCAGTTACTCGGGCAGAGGTCACCACCAGGGGCTGTCAAGCTGTCAATGTGTTCTATGTAACGGATGCATCAGGGTATCCTGTAAAAAACGAGACCATTGAGGCAGTTCGGAAAGAAATAGGTTTAACTATACTCCGTGTCAAGGATGAAACGTACTCAACTTCACCTCCCAGCAGGGAGGAAAGTTTTCTTTGGGTAATTTATTTCGATCAAGATCAGAAAGGTTCCTCTACAACTTGGGTCTAATAAAGTCATGCTCCTGAGCATTTGAATGGGGTAGTTAGGTGGAAATCCAATGCCGGGTAAACGCAGGTATGAATAGGATTAGTGGTAGGTTTTAAAAAACATGGCAAAGGCTTTAATCAACATCGTGTTGATCCTTAATCACAGCCTCAACCAGTCAACTGTGTACTCTGTTTAAGCCCTGTAAAGTTTCAGATAACCTGTAAATTCCCCTGCTCTTTTTGTTGTTGTTGTTGGTTTTTTTTTTTTTTTGGGGGATTTTTTAGGGGGGGGGTTGTGGGCAAGTGAAACTGTAAATTGATATATCGCTGTTAGAATGTTGTTATTGTTTCTAGATGCAGCAATCCAGTAGTCATTGGATATAACACGGGGAAGTGATGAGGCAATGGAGATAGACAAAAGAAGCAGCAAGTACATTTCTGAGGATGAAGAAGACGAGCTCCCCGCCTACGCATTTAAATTGCTTCCAGTGTATGTTAGAAAGAGACAACAAACTCTTTAGCTACCTGCAGTATATTTCAAAAGAGGTAAGAGGTGGAATGAAGAAGCAGGAAGAGAAGTGATTAGGCCCTCTGTGCCCCCTTGGGCTTAGAAAGGAGGAGATCCGACACTAGCACATCTGTGAGAAATAAAGTATGAGAAAAGGTGTTTTTGAGGAGTTTGAAAGAGCAATTTGTTTACGTGTCCACCAGGTCCCGTCCCGTTCAATAACTATCTGACTACTGAATTGAAATATCAAACAAATATATTATTATGTTTTTATCTTTTAAAAGAATTACTTCTATTTGTATATTTGAAAAGAAAGAAAAGTGTGTGTAGTATATATGTTTCAATTGAGCAGGAGCAAGCTATTAAAGTTGAGTACTTGGCGTTGATTAGAGCGGAAGCAGAGTTCTACAAAGATAATAGTAGAGTTCAATGGCTGATATAAGGTGATTAAAAAAATATTTTTTCGCAGGAGGGTGGTATCTCAAACGAATATGAACAGCACTACTAGGCTACATTTAAACAGAGGATGGAGATATTACTGGCTATGATATGCTCAAGAACATGGCTATTCATTTCTGGTGCAAGGAGCCTCCAGATTTGCACACTAAGCTGACAAAAATTAAAAATAAGTCTCTTTTTGGAGAATAGAAAATGAACTTACAGGCTGCTATTTCTGATCTGAAAATGAAACTGGGGATGTTTAGTATGATCGATGGAAATTCACCGGGCCAGATGGTTTCACTGATGAGTTCTTTAAACTTGGAGATTCAGTTACCTAGGCAATAAGATTCTGCTTCCAGCACAAATTTGTGCATTTCGCTTTGAATAGCACTGCCGTCACTTTTAATCCCAAAAGCAGAAGAAGTGATAAAGATGAAAGATTTTTAGACCTATTTCATGCTGCAACACTATATACAAGTGCATTTCTGCTATTCTTGCTGCAAGGCTTAAAGTTGTTCTACCAAAGTATATCATTAGTCAAAAGCAGAGTGCCTTCATGAACGGGAGACCAATCATCGATAGTGTCCAAGTCATGCATGAATTGGTACGAGGTTACGAGGCAGTTGGGAGTAAGCCTAGGTCTGTATTAAGGATCGACATGGTGAAGACATGCGATACTCTTTGTTGGGGCTATCTGTTCACTATTATCAAAGTTTTGGGTTTTCCTAGTCAATTTATGCAGTGGATCATTGCATGGGTTTCGAATGCTCATTCTCTTCATAGATTTTAATGGTCCTCTGATTGGTTATTTCTCAAGTGAGAGGGGGGTTTTTTTTTTTTTTGGTTGTTGCAATGGAAGGTTTCTCTGCTCTTTTCAGTTGGATGATTCAGCGAATTTCATTTGATTATCACCCTCACTGTCAAGTGTCAACAGATTGGTCTATCTCATTTGGTTTTTGCAGATGTTCTTTTTATCACTTCTGCTGCTACTAATTGATCATTGGAGCTTATTGCAGCTGCTCTCCAGTATTTTGGCGCAATCTCAGGTCTTTAGCCTAATCCATAGAAATGCCAAGTTTTTTGTACAGGAATTGATAATCTTAAAGCTCAGGTTCTATGTGATTTGGTCAACATGCCTAACGGAGATTTACCAGTGAAGTATTTGGGGGTTGCCTCTGATCACCTCCAGGTTATTTTTCAATTGATTGTCAGCGAAGTTTTAACAAACTAGAGGAGAAAATACATGGTTGGGCTTCCAAGCAGTTGACTTATGGGGGTATATCACAATTAATAAAATCTGTCCTTAATAGCGTACATCCATACTGGTCTAGTCTAGTGTATTTGTACTGCCTAAAGCTATGATTAAAAAGATAAGAGGGTGTTCTTATTCTTGCATCCTTTTTGTGGGCTGGAGAAGTCAAAAGCAGTTATGGAGCCAGGGTAAGTTCGTTGGAAAGATATATGTGCACCTAAAGAACGGTGGTCCGGAGCTCTATCTGATCTTACGTTGTGGAATCAGTAGTGTCTTGTATTGACTTTCATTTGGGATATCAGCTATAAAAAAGACACGTTTTGGGTGCATGGGATTATGTCGAAAGGAAAATCTTTTTCGGGAGTCAAAACTCCTGTTGGCTGCTCATGGGTATAGAAAAAACTGCTGAAACTGGGGCCTTTAGCTGAACCTTTTTTGTCCAGCAGGCAGTTGGCAATGGATGAAATACAAGTTTTTGCTTCGATTTCTTGCATCCAGTAGGGCCACTTTATTCGCATTTTTCTACAAATTTGTTGACAAATTTTGTCTGCAATTTTCTGGACAAAGTAGATAGGTGTATCTTGAATGATAATTGGACATGGCCTCAAGGTAGGAAGGTGACTGGTGAAGTAAAGCAAATGATGCAATCTATTCCCACCCCTTCTGTATCTACTTGTCAAGATCATACTAGGCGGATAGCAAGTGCATCTGGAGTTTTTAACGGCCACTTTTGCTTAAAAGCAATTAGAAGACAGGGACCTAGTGCACCATGGTGCCTACCAGCTAGTTTGGGGAAAAAATCATGTGTCTCGGTGTGCTTTCATTTTATGGTTGTTATGTAAAAAGAGACTGAATACTGTGAATAGATTGAAAAGTTGCGAAATTACAGTTACTCATGAGGAATGTGTTATGTGAGAAAAATTCAGAGGGATGTGTGGAATTTGAGAGCACATGATCCATGGGAACAACAGCTTTCTGCTTGTTGGATGAGTCAATGTTAGGTTTCAAACTCGTTTGGCAGTCTGTTTAAGAGGATGGTGCTTGCTGTTACTGTTTACAAACTTATGGGAAGCTAGAAATGCAGTCAGGTTCCAGTCAAAACCAACCTCTGCTCTAGGAATCTTAGAATCTGTTGTTACGAATATACACAGTAGTGTATGTAGTAGTGCTCTCTTAGGGAAAGATTCCTAGAAATATGGAAAATTGGAACTTAGTGATTGAACAGTGACTTCCTCCTATTCAGTGTTAAGAATAGGTTGATTGTCTTTTTGAGAGTTTATTATGTACTCGAGCGGATCTCCTGTGTGAACTTCAATTCTCTATTTTAATAAATACTGTTACTTTGCTAAAAAAGAGAGAGAAAAAAAAGAAACGAAGAAGAAGAAGAAGAAGAAAAGTGGGTGTGAAAGAGAGAAAATAATAAAATACTATTTAGAGCTGATATTTAAGTGTGTGTATTTGTGTGTAAAGAGTGTAGCTGGTACATGCATGTGTCTGTCGAACAGAAAGAGAATAATTATGTACTCTGTGTAAATGTGTGTAGAAAATTAAATTCAAAAAATTCAGTGAATTTCATTGACAACATTTTGTACACAAATGACGTACAGCTATCTCGAAGAGCATTAAATATAGTATACTTTAAAGAAACAAACAAATATGAAGACACATAACTACTATATAGTATTAACAAAAGTACTAAGAAACAGTAAGTGAGGTTGAGTTAAGATCGAATTAGGCTGTAAACCAAGTATGAAATTCACATTTATCAACCTAAACCTCAACACCCGAAATCCAAAATGATACCTCAAACTATATGAGCCAAGTTTCAGTTTGTTAAAGCCCACCTTAGATGGTCCGATTGGTAGGCGTCATCGTTAAAAACAAACGTAGCCGATATCCTTTCTTTATTATTATTATTATTATTTTTTCAGTCGAACGGAGGCCTAAATTCGCTTAGTAGATTTTACACATTGCACACTGGCATCTTCCACCACGGCTGAAGAATTGACCCTTGAGCCTTTTCACCGCTGTTCCAGCCATTTATCAATCAATAGAAATGACGAAGGATCAGCTTCCTGCACTACTGCATTCATCACTTATTCATTCCCATATCATTAGGTTTCGACCAAGCACTCTAATTACCCCAATTTACACAAACTAATACAAAACCATCCAGAACTGTATTCATAATCTACCAGAGCAATAATAAACACAGCCCTTCCACTGAAACATTAATAGCAGGTCGGGAGTCCGGTGTATTCTCACAACGGGCTAAGCTAAAGTAACATTCAAGTTGTCCGAGAAATACACAGTTTTGGACCATAATCCTGTATCATTAGCAGCTCTGACAGTACGGTACAAAAGCCAGAACACCCGGATTAAGCCTCATTAGGGAAGCAGCCCTCTATATCAAAAAGGCAGGCCCAAAAAATTACAAAAGTCTGAACATGGACACGCAAAGAATCCCATATTAGGCCACTGGCAGCTCACCACAGTCACTCACAACTACCCTCAATCTAGGACGATCACCTCTGTCAGTTTCCTGCGACTCGATCAACCTGACAATATCCATCCCCTCCAATACTTGCCCGAACACAACATGCCTCTGGTCCAGCCATGGTGTCTGTAAATTGCCAGACAAAGCCATGAGAATTCTTGTTTAAGAAAATAATTGTGGTAAACAATCATGGCAACCCATAAAATCCTAAATCAGCTCATTTCAAATAAAGAAACATGAAGGCTTCCAATTTCCCAAGTATCGTTATTTTTTGTCTTTTACTCTTGTATGATTGCCAGAAACCAAAAATTATCAGATACAAGAATCATTTTTTAGCATATTAAGCGCATTCTGAAGGAGGGAATCTCAATCTAGCTTACTATCCATGTTTGGTATAGAATATCCCTTAGAAGTTTAAAAATAGTATCCCTATGAACAAGACACCGCATTTGTTGCCAAGGGTTGCAATTCATTTCTTCCATTACTAACCTCTTGTGATGCAAATCATGTACAAGAACAAAGCTCAAGGAACTGCAAAACTGAAATCATTTTTTTGCAGAAGTACAAGTTATTAATATGAATCTAACATTATTTGCCCAAGATTTGGTGGCATTGAGCAGGACAATCTATTCAATTTTTCCATACAAGTAAAACAAAAAGCAAATGCAGAAACACGATTCAAAGAGAAGGAAATTGTTAAAAATTAAACACTGATGGGAGAGAGGAACTACAGAAGCTTGGATATCACAGACTGACAGGAAGTTACTCTATTGGAGGAATTCCATGAAACACTCATGGTATATTGTTGTTTAAACATGTTAGCATCAGTAACAATGCCACTATCGAGTTTCAGCTTAAAACTGGAACAATCACTATAATAAGTTTTTTCTCCACCAAGCCCTTCTACATACCTTGACAGTGCAAATGAAGAACTGACTCCCGTTGGTATTGGGTCCAGCATTTGCCATGCTAACCACTCCAGGTCCAGTATGAGATACTGCAAATATTTTAAGTCATAAAGAGATTCTCATTATTGGTATACTGTAATACCATCTTCAGAGACGGAAAGAGAACATATCCAGATGTAAAATACCAACTTACACTTGAAATTTTCATCTTTAAATGTGCGGCCATAGATACTTTTACCACCAGTTCCCTGCAAACAAAAGAAAATTTAGCAAAAAAGACACATTTAAATATATACATGCAACTTGGACATTTTCACAAGAAAAGCAAGAGCACTCTGATAATTATTCTGACCAACAAATCACCTGGCAGTATTAGGACAGTAAGAGTTAGCAAACATTTGAATGAGTCTGTGATTAACTTCACGAATATTTACAAAAGGCAGTACTAAGGAAATCAGAACAAAAGAGAAGTCAAAAATGGTGATGATTGACTTGTTTCATAAGACAATCCAGATTTTTGCCAGGAAAATGTCTGAACAAGGTTTTGGGACAGGTGGAGCTGAGCGATGCTCTTAAAAAACTCTACAACAGTTCTAGTGAGGACGTGTGATAAATATTGAGACTATAGCTTCATTTACATCTAAGGACCACTAGATATTTACTCTACTAATACCTAAAAGCATCTAATTTCCTCATCTTGTTTTCTACAAGTAGAATCACATTCTTTTTATAGAACATTGGGCAGCAAAGACAGTTGGAAATAAACTTGAACATAAACCTATTAGAAGTGCTCTTCTTGCCCAGTAAGATCTTACTGGCTTCATCATCTGAAAACTGAATTCATTGACACATTTTCGTGCAGCTTCATTGCTTGAAGGTCAATTTAATAAAAATTGAGCTTCCTAAGTGACAGAGGAATCAGAGTTATAAGACAGGCATAATTCAGGCTTCACCAAGCGTAATTGCGAACCTCATATACAAGCATGAGCACTCTATTGTACTCTGAAAATGTAGTAATACATTACTTTGCTGGGAAAAGTGAGAGGCTTCATATCAAAGACAGTTCTTTAGACTGTGGTAGACAACGTGACTGTTCAGTTGGGTCACACTTGAAATAAGAAGTAGGATGCTCCAGCTAAGGATTGTGATGCTCAACCATAAAATCAGAAATTCCAGAAGTTTATAAATGAGCTTGTTTATATCTGTTGGTGGTAGTCATTCTAGGCATCAATCAGGTATGATTTCAGTTGTATGGATGAATGAAAAGTGAGCTAGTAGATGAAAGGAAAAGAAGCACAAACAAGTAATAACAGTTGTACGAAGATGATTTGGGAACATTAAGCATTTAACTTACATTGCCCTTGTCAAAGTCTCCTCCTTGAATCATGAAATCCTTGATAACACGGTGGAAGCTGGAACCCTTGTATCCAAAACCCTTCTCTCCTGATGAAGTAAGGATTAGGTAGGATACTCAGGTGAAAAGCATTAGATAGGAAGATGGTCTAGAACTGAAGTGGTGGTGGATAAGATAAGGAAGGAAAAACCTGTGCACAAAGCACGGAAGTTTTCGGCAGTTTGCGGGACATCATCCCCATACAATCCGATGACAATCCTGCCAGCAAGCTTCCCTACTGGATTTCCAATGCTGATGTCTAGATATACTTTGTGCGTTACTTTGGATTGTGACGAAGCCTCCTAAATCAGATAGTAATAACATAAATGAGAAACTCGAGCATGAAAAATAAAAGAAATTAGTAAAGTAGGCAATAGTTGCAGTGCCAGAGAAGCGATGGAAGTTGGCGGGCACCAATTAGGTTGGGAAATGCAGATATATCACAAAGCAGGTCTAAAATTCTACTCAACTCCAATTGCAATAAAAGCTTTCCATCCAATTTCCACCTCAGTCTAAAGCACAGAGCTGATATACAGAAGAAACAATTTTTTTTTGTTTTTTGGGGTTGGGGGGGGGGGGGGAGCTCTCTGGCAAAAACAACCAGGGGGGTTTTTCTGGATTATACCCAATTGAACCCAGAATTAAACCCAGAAGACGACGGAGATGGTCAGAGATAAGTAGTAAGACGAATTAATAATTGACCTCAGCCATGGCTCGGACAGAATGAAGAAAAGCGCCGCGTTTGCCGAGAAGCAAAGGGGTTGATGAGTTAGAGAAAGATGTGAGGCTGCTGGAACCGGAAAGGAAGGTGGAATGACTGGCAGCAGATATAGTGGTTGTGATGGGCTTGGGAAGACAACAGGATGGCCTTGAACTTCTTGAAGTCCTCATAGGACAGAGAGTCCTGATTGGAGCTGAAACCAAGCCAACATTTGACTGCACCATAACAACAAACATAAACATTCAAGCGCAAAAAGAAGAAAACAAAAGAATTAGAGAAATCAGATGAAAAGGGGAGAGAAATGCTTACGAGGGTCGCGAATGGAACGGCCATTTGGGATTTGGGATGTCCCTAGTCTCTGCTGTGTGAGTGCGGGAGAAATGTGGTGAGAGTGGTGGGGGGGGGGGGACTAAAGAGAGGAATTGAGTAAAATTAGACAAATGAGTAGAGTAGATGGCTCCTGAACCGAGCAAGGAAAGAGAGACAGCGAAAGCGGATGATAGATGGGATGGCGGAGAGGTCGAGCTTTGCTGAACTTTTTCTGGGAAAATCGCCAATTTAGCCTCCAAACTTTTTCATTTATGGCGATTTGGTCCCTAAAAGTTTTGTGGTTTGGATTGCCATTTTCTAGATTTTATGTTGTAGGTAAAAAGGTGTTTAAAAATTTGATCATGGAAAATATAAAATTTTTTTTTTGAAAAACTTTTAACTGAAATTCTAATGTCAAAAATTCAGGACCTATGGGCCATAAGCATGTTTTTTGTTCACCCAGATCAGCAGCCATTCAGGGGCATTTTAAGGAATAATAAGAAGGCAGGCTGTGGCACCGGAAACAACTACACTGACCACAATATCAGTGAGGCAATTGTCGTTTCACTCTTGTAGTTCTACTGCAATGCGTGCAAGTCTTGCAAGTTGAGCCCTTTTTATATGGGATTAGTGAGCTGGTGTGGCGGACTCTTCGAACACATAAAAAAAGGGACTCAAAGAAAACGAGCACATGGTCACTGCGATTGCTGAAGAAGCAGTGCGGGATTTTCTCAGAGAAAGCATATATGCATGTTGTGGATGCTCATGGAAACAAGCTGCTCCACGACAATGTGCTTGGAATCATCCTACCATAATGTGCTATTTGTTTGTGGGTGTTTCTGATGAAACTTGAAGTATCTCTTAAATGCGAAGTGGTTTTTGCCTTTTTAAAAAAACCAAAAAAAAAAAAAAAGTTTATTGCTTCTAGGATGATAGAGTCACATTCTTCATAATAACACAATTGCTTCAGCATATGTTCTTGATTGATTACATCAATCCTAGGCACCTTACATAACTCAAAGGATAGAGACATGTTGAGATTCTCACCTGATTCAAAACTTGGTGTAAATATCTTAAATAGCAAAAGTGGCTTTCCTTGGAGGGCTCTAGTTGCATATTTTGATAAAGAACTTAAATCGCATACTTGAGGGAGATAACCGTGTATTTTGTACATCGCCAATGTAATCAAAGTACTAACTTCATGGCTCGTTATTTTAATAGGTAGATAAAGTTATTTTTGAATCAACTTCCCCCTGGTCTTCTTAGAACTGTAGAGGAAGATAGGAGGGAAGAGTTGACTATTAGAGTATAAATTCTTATATTTTGTTATATTAACCTCGCAAACTTTCTAAAAACAAAAAAAGAATCCAACCCTCTGTAAAATCAATAAATATGTACTAGTACTAGTAATTTTCTTTTTTGGTGGCTAGCTTGTTAAAGATCTTATTGTTTCGATTGGTTTTTCCGAATACAAAAAATATCTTTTTTGAAATTGAGTAAAAAAAAAAAAAAATTCTTCCCAAAATTATCTTACAACCTTACAGTTTATTTATTTATTTTTTTAGAGTGGTGGTATACCTTTTATTTTTTTTAATTTTATTGTGGGGGAATTCAGTTCAGTGTAAAGAATTTTATGACACAAATTGCACTACTTACCTAAATTTTTGGAAGTTGGAAGTCGATTTACTTACAGTACAACTGCGTATTGTTAGAGAAAAAGCAAGAAGAACTGGCGTCTCCCGATTCGAACGGGAGACCTTCAGTGTCTACAGGCAGACTGACAGACTGACCATCCAACTACACCAACACGACACCTTGTTGGGGTTTGGACAGCTTGACCATCCAAATAGAATTAAGACCATGTTGATGTGAAGAAAAGAACGTTGGCCACTGGGAAATGGTTGCTGCTGGTGTGAGTGTGTGACTGCGTGGGGGTACAAATGTGCCATTGGGTTAATCAATGGCAGCGAGTTTGAGGGTGAGCTGCGCAACTCAATCTTGGAACTTGCCACTAAAACTACCAGGGCAGTCTAGTACCAGTAGGCTTAGCGGTCGATTACGGGTCTCAGCAGTTGAGAATCAAATGGCAACTCCTGCTGATGATGATGATTATACGCAACCAAACAAGAAGTCCAAAGTAATCGACTCACATCTTCACGTTTGGGCTTCTCCTCAGGAGGTAACCTTTCCCACCAAACACAAACCTATCTCCAGTATCATGTTTGGCTAGTCTTGCGTTTCAGACTTTTCCTACTATTATGTAACGCCAAATTTCATCTTATCTGGGATTCAATTGATATGTAGGCTGGAGACAAGTACCCCTATTTTCCAGGCCAAGAACCCACCTTACCGGGTCATGCTGACTTTTTGCTCCGGGTAATTCTTGTACTGGTGTTACTGTTGAAACTTAAACCTATGGTGATTACGTAGTTTCCACCCTTTATTTTGCAGAGCCCTGCTCTATTCAACTTAGCTCATCCATGAATGTGATGTGCTGCTAGTAGTGAACTCCATGTCCCTACATTTTCTTAGGCATCCATTCGTTTGACATAAATTTGAGTATGCTTTACTCTTCTTTGGTCGTAGTAGGCTAGTAGGGACTCTTCCCAGCCACCAAATAAACAAAAAAATTTTCCCTCTTTCCTCAACCATCCAAGTCTCATTCACCCCTCCAGCCCAGATGCTCGTGTAACTAAGGTTCACTTACCTCCTGTCTATTCTGCAGTGCATGAAAGAAGCGGGGGTGGATGGTGCACTCATAGTGCAGCCCATAAATCACAAATTCGATCATTCTTATGTGACAAGGTCAGGTGATCATGTTCAAGTTCGTGTATTCATACCATTGTTGTGTTAAGAATTTCAGCCCCTCTGAGCAATTGTAAATTTCCTCTGTACACCAAGGGTGCAAGCCTGTGGTTTTTTGACTAATTGTCGAAAGAGTGTGCAAATGATTCACTAGTTTTAAAGTAGACTATCCAAAATTGGCAGTTACGGTGTGGACATGAATAAACTTTGAAGGTCGGCTGTGAATCCTTTTAAGCAAGTTTTGATGTAAAATATTAATATACTAAGACCTGGAAAAAAAACTCAAGGACAATGTTATGACGATTAATAACCATCACAAGAAGATCAATATCAAAAGAAAAGCATTATATGGAGTCCATTTTGATGAAGGTTATTCCATAAAAAAATTATTTATTGTAACCGTTTTGTGATGTGATGTATGCGAGACAATAAGTGGTGGAAAGCATATTTTGAGGATCTCCAAAAACAATTTTCCAAATAATTGTTATTCCTGAGGACAATTTTCCACATATTTTATTTATTGCCTTTCTTTGTCCTTATTGCTTTCAAGCGCCGCCCAGCTCAAGTTGCTTTCATTTTTAGGTTGCACATCCTTGCAATTGGACTTCTATGGTTTTTGAGTCATTGAAATAGTTAATGTCTTCATTTCTACCTCTATGTTGTCAACTATAGTTTCAGAAGTTGCCTTATGCTAAGTTGATCATGGAACAGTGTGCTGAAGAAGTATCCATTCAAGTTTGTCGGTTGCTGCCTTGCAAATCCAACAGAAGATGGAAAAGGAATTGTAGAGTTTGAGAATCTTATCTTGAAGGTGCTGAGGAATATGGAACTATATATGACTGATATTGTAGAAAGAGGATTTTTTTTTTTCTTTTTTTTGACAGACAGCTTGCACTTATGATAGGATGGTTACCGTGCAGTACGTTTTAATCCGTATTTGTGGCCCTCTGGTCAACAGGTACTTTCTTTGTGAATACAACCACATGATTATTGCTTTCATGGAGCCATACGATATATCTTGTTTTCTATGGTATCTTAAATTTACTGATCAGCTAAACCAAGGACTTAACTCTATAAGCAAACTACCACACGTCTAGGCTGAGTTGTATATGCATGTACTGTACTTAGCTCAACTATGAAAATTTCAAAATATCAACTTTTAACGTCATAAAGTCTAAGCATAATGGTGTAAAGGTGGTGTTTGAACTCAATTCTGCCATCAGCAAGTTGTTTGATATCAAGATGCAGGAGGGAGGAAGTAATGATATCTTCTTTGTGATTACTCATGGATGAAAAACTAATTCCTATCTCCACACTTGACCAAAATAAATGAAACAGTATAGATGAAAAAAGATGTAAAGTACATTAGTGATCTTTGCAGATGACAAATGACATTGGGAAGGCTATTTTCTCAAAAGCTGGAGAACTTGGAGTGCCGGTGGGATTTATGTGCATGAAGGTATGCGTCAATTCATTGGTTAACTATATTATAGCCTCAAACTATCACTCATAGATTTCAAGGGTAATCTTAGTTGTGGTCAACAGTTAGTATCCCAAAACTTTAATGAGATGAACTTTTCAGGGTCTGAATTTGCATATATCAGAAATTGAGGAATTGTGCGTAGAATTTCCTAAAACAACTGTTTTGCTTGATCATCTGGCCTTCTGTAAACCACCGATGTAAGTGGACTGGGTCTATCAAAGCATAGTAGTAGAGCTGTTTAGTGATACAGATGAAGGATCAGATTACTTGTTTTCATGTGTTTCATCTTTCAGAAATGACGAGGAAAGCAAACTCTTTTCTGAACTGCTAAAGTTGTCCAGATTTCCACAAGTAAGTATGTGCTACATCTCATCTGGTATTTCTGTTGACAGTTGATCTTCTTGATCTTGAATGGCCTGGGCTCTGCCTAGTTTATCTTATTTTTCCCTCCCTTCTGAAGATTGCAATTATCTGTCAATTTTTATCAGCATTTCCATTTGAACCGTGGATCATCTGATGCATACATGATATCCCATGTGTCCTGTCTAACATTTTTTGTTACATCACATCACCAAAACCTTCAATATTAGGCATAATCTCGAGTTACTTCTGCCTGACAGGTTTATGTAAAATTTAGCGCCTTATTTCGAGTGTCGAGAAATCCATATCCATATGATGATTTATGCCAAGTTCTATCACAAGTAGTTTCCAGCTTTGGCGCAAATCGAGTCATGTGGGGAAGGTAACATGTCTTATAGTATAAATTCTGAACGTAAAGGGGAATACAAGGGAAATGTTCGATTTAAATACCAAAAGCACCCATTTAATTGTGGAGCTAACTTAAAGAAGTTCAATCTTGGGCTTTACTGCAGTGACTTCCCTTACGTCGTCCCTGAGTGTGGTTACAAAGAAGCAAAAGAAGCTGCCTTTCAGCTTGCCCAAGAAGTATCCTTGTCATCCTCAGAAATGGAGTCAATCATGGGGAATACAGTTCAGCGCCTATTTAAATCTCAGTGGCTTCCTTAGACGATTGAATTCATGCTGGATTTCAATGAGTTACTAACTAATGTACTTATTCAAGTCAATCTTTTATGTACTTTTCGTTTGCTGGATTTCCGAGCTGAACAGATTGATAAACTATGAGGCGATCTCAGCTTGTGATACAGATTGATAAACTATACTGTTCAATTTAATTCTATGCAGGTTTTGGAATCGTATTGGAAAAAGTGTAGTCTGTATACTCCAGACATGATTTTTTTTTTTTTTTTCACCGGCAAGTTTTTGTATCAGATTTTATCATTACAAGCTTTACTAGGCTGACTATCCTGCAAATCGATTCTAACCTTTATACCTGCATCAGTCAACCTACGTTAAATTCAATGCTAAGCAGCAAAAAAGGTGAAAATAAATTAAATTCAATACTAAGCAGCCAAAAAGGTGGAGTCAGACAGTTAAAGAATCTACTGCTGCAAAAACGTTATAGAAACTCTAATCTATACGCCGATTCAAAATATTGCAATACTTTGTCTCCCCATACTCTGGCTGCTACGAAAGCCCTGCATTCCATCAACGACAACTCGAGAAGCGCAAGGCACCAATGCCGCAGCACTGACATCTTGAGGAGCTGGCCTTTTTCTTTTAAATACTGCCCTTGCACAGATACTCAAAGCTCAGTGTCCTCCTTAGGACGATTGAATTGATCCTGGAAAGTGAGGAGTCACAAAGAACTCGTGCATTTATTCAAGTCAATCTTCTAAAACTTTTTCTTTTCCTTCCGCTGTGGGTTCTCAGGCTGGACTGATTGATAATCTGTGAAGCGACCTTTGAGCAATGCTACAGAGCATAGTAATGACAATATCTCTGGACTAATCATTGTTCAATGTTATTCTCTAGAGCCTTCAGAAGCACATTGAAAAAGTTGAAACTATAAACGTCAAGTAAAAAGACAAAATTATCCACGACATCAGATATAAAGGTATACACGATTCTATTCATTGGTAAGTATTTCTTATCAGATTTCTGTCTATACAGGCTTTACTGGGCTGGCTATCCTGCCAACGGCTCCTGTAACTTTACAACCACACCAGCCACCCTACAAGAAATGCTAAGCTGCTAAAAAAGGTTAAAATGAACTAGGACAAATTTAAGAAATTGCTGCTGCAAAATCTTTACAGAAACTCTAATCTGTACAGCAACTAAAAAACAGGTATAGCTCAAATACTACAGTACAGGAAGTATCAATCTTCTATCCGCTGAATCTCACCCATCATTATGCGATTGCTTGTAACCTTGAATCCAAGCAAGGCAGGATCAATTTGTCTACCCTTTTTCCCCTTCTTTTTGCTGCTACGAGAGCCCTGCATTCCATCAACCGAGTCAGAAGCACCAATCCCCACAGCACTAACATCTTGAGGAGCTGGCTTTTTAGTACTGCTCTTGAGCATGTCACTAAACGACGTCTCTGAAACATCAGCATCACCTAATGATGCAGTGCGTCGAAAGCGCACATCTTTTTTGCCAGAAGACAGAATATCAGAGACTTGGTTTCCTCCATCACGTCTTCCTCCTATCAAAGAATTTGGCAAAAATGAGAAAATTAAGTACTAGCCACAAAACAGCCAAGCATTCCATGAATCCTTCCACCCAAGCTTCCCTGCTCAGCTTCTATTTTAGGAAATGACAAGAGAAGCAGACTTAAACAAGTACTGCAGCTGATGCTGGCAGTATATGAAAAGCTTTAGGCCTACATTTCAAAGATCATTTGTAACATGATACTAACCTGCCTTTTTTCTCACACAATTGAAGGAAAGAGACTTTCTTTTTTCTGAGTAGAGGTTAGGGGGAGGGGCACTGTTGCATTGGTGTCTGGTTAACATATATAAGCTGTCAACATGAATCACCTCATAACCCTAAAGCTAGCCCATCTTTCACCTAAAGCAAAAAATGGTAACATGCTGTGCATAACAGTCCACAAGGCCCTGTTTGGTAGCTTATGTTTTTTACAAGTTTGTATAAAACTTGTTTTTTTCCTACTTTAGCTACAGGAACTCTTTAAAAACTCCCAAAGTTTTAACTCAAATTTTTAGCAAGTGCCACATAAACTAAATGCAGAGCTAAAAGGTTCCACAGAAGCCTAAAGATTATACCTTCAGCAGGTATAGAAATTGGAGGATTTTTGCTTCTGATTGCTGCATCTGAATTCAGCTCAACTAACCCATCCTGAGCAGATGAGGCACGTGGGACTGGAGGACGTTTCAGCAAAATATTCTCTGGCTTTTTTGATGCAGCAGATGGGGCCCTGCCAAATATATTACAGACATGTACAGAGTGCCACAAGAAGAACCAAGACAACACAAACTATGACATAGATAACTGTGCAATGCAACCAGAAGAAAACAAGAAGAAAACTACTTTAATTACTATTTGCCCCCGGGGGGGGGGGGGAAGGAATTTCAACAATCATATACAGTGTAAAAGGGCATCTTCCCTCAAGGCATCTGAGTTTTTCCACCTGTAACTCCCCAGAACATGCAAAGATAAAATACAAGTCCTAGATATTTTATTTGTCAGTATAGCACAATGAAGACCTAATTGTCCTTACCTATCCCTAGCAAGATCATCTGCAAACGAATCAAGTAATCCAATCTTCTCCCCACAAAAGCCTGCATTGCCTCCTGGAACCAATCCAGAGTTATGTTATGGAAGTCCAAAAAACTGGGCGGAAGGGAAAGTGATAGACAGATTACCTGAACTGCTAAAAGAAGAATGCCTGCTAAGAATATTCACAGGCAATTCCCCTCTATCCAAAGCAGCATTTTTCCTGGGTTCAACATCTTCTCGAACCTCTAAAACAGGCCCCTGCACAAGACCGCCCATGCTGATAAGCACTCACATTTCTTATTAGATTATTTGAGTCATTGCAAAGATCAATCACCTATCATGTAGGGATCAGGAAAAATAACCTGAGAGGGGCCAGTGCCACCAGAACAGAAGGCTTCTCCTTCAAGCAATGCTCCAGAATTGGACCTGAAAGGCGATCTTTCTACAGTTTCCACCGCACTAGCCACCTCATCAGCTACACGGGCCTGTGGTGGCCCACCTGAATTCAAGCTGTAAGATCCCATAGCAAACGATTGATTCAAATTTGCTTCTTGATCTGAAAGAAGATTAAATGAATGATTTGAAGAGCTAGTTCCAGAATATGGACCAGAAGGTCTTTTCTCAGAGGACATTCCACTGATCAAATCTAGTGGCTCAGTTGACTGATGACTTGATTTCTGGTGAAGAAGTTCCATGAGTAAACGCTTCGAGCTGTCATCACTAGTACCAGCTGACATCCATAAACTTGGATCTTCTGAAGTCCTTTTCACTTCTGGCTCCCTTTTTTGCCTCTCACTATTAATATGCATTTGTTGCAGTCGTGTATCAACCCACTCACTCGGCAACTGACCATTGCTCTCAGACCAGTGGCCCTCCATTATATCTGAATTTGCAGCACGAAACTGGCTGGGAACCATTAGGCGTTGAGATTGATGAGAATACATACTGGATGAAAAACCCCCCATTTGACCACTAAGCTGCAGGCGCGCATTCAATTCCTGCATATCTAAACCTTGATTACGAGCTATAGAATTCATAACGTCCAAATTTGCTCCTGCAGCACCAACAGGTAATGACATCGAGCGTTCAAATGGTAAAGGGCCAGGCTCAAGAAGCCCTGGCTGGAGTCTATCTTGTAATGAAAGATTCCGATCAAGATGATTGAGATGCTCCTCAGGAGATGGAATTTGTTGCTGCTGAAAAAAATCTAGCTGTCCGAATCCAGCAGCACTACTACGATGAGAATTTGCAGGATTTCTAAGGAATTGACTGCTTTCCTCAACAGGCCATGAAGAACCAGCTTGTCTGCCATCTTCCATTTCCAATCGCTGCCTCAATCCCATTGGCAGTTGCCTTCCATGTAACTGCTCCTGATGAAGCATCTGATGCTCCAATGGATGCATTTGCCCATGTTTTGCATGTGATAAAATCTCCAATAGATCACTTGGATGCACTTGAGGAGGCACCTGGCCAAATTTTGCCTGAATGAGATGCTCAAAGGATGGTTCTGGGTGCCTAGGAGGAAGATGGGAATGCTGTTGAAGTTCGTTCAAAATTTGCTGCTTTAATAAGACCTGTTCCAGAGCATTACTCGTTCTAATAGCATCATTGCGTGATTGAGCGCGAATAGAATCACGCATTTGACTCTGCATCATTTGTTCAACAAGCAGTTGTCGAGCATGGGCCTGCTGTTGTTCTTTTAATAGCATTTGATGGTGAAGCTGCTGCTGTTGTTGTTGCTGAAGCTGCAGCAACCTTTGCTGCTGTTGTTGGATAGCCACAAAGTGTTCCAGATCTACCTGGCCTGCCAACTGCTGATTCAACGAGTTCTGATGTGGCCCTCTTTCATGCATTGCTTCATCCAGGTGAGCATTATGAGACAGCAAACTATGTTGCTCAGAGAATTGTTGAAAATGTTGGGGATGTATTTTCTCTGATACATCAAAGCGGTTGGATTCATGGTCCATACGAGAAAAATGTTGAGCATCCACTGGATCTTGATACAAGTTTGGTTCAGTAAGTGTGTTTCTGCGACGAAAATCAGGCCATGTCTCAGCAGCACGAGTTGATTCAGGCATTGCACTATACGCAGCAACCCTTCCAGACAGAGGGTTTACTGCATGCTCCTGACTACCTAAATTAAAAGAAACGTTTGACATCTGTTCATTCCTTGTATGGGCGCCCTCTAGCTCAGACCACAGCAACCCAAGAGGATGCAGCTTATTATTTTGCTTTGGAATGCCGGCCTCTGTCAACTCAGTTGGAAAAGCGGGGTTACTGATATTTGAAGAATCACCGGAGGCCCTATGAGTCTTCCCAATAGAATTTCCACCACTACCAGGTCTTCCTGGAAAAACTATTTCTACCAAAAAAAAAAAAAAAGAGCATGGTTAGATCCATTTTCAGTCTAATAAGCATATAAAACTTCCTTCTCGTTAAAAATTTCACAACCTTCATCGTGAGCCACAAAATTTTGGAAATCTTGACCCTCTGAATGCGATTGGTGCTCAATATTTTTCAAGTTTACATGGTGTGAGGAGATGCCATCAAGACGAGACAATGGCCAGCTCGGATCATCTAATGCAGTAGAACTAATGACATCTGCAATTGGAGTGGAAGCATGCATACTACCATCGAACTTCACCCCCATAGCTGTAGATACTTCTAAATTCGAATTGAAACCTGTGCTGGAAGCATGTTCGTGGCTTGCTTTAAGATGAGGCATAATGTCACCTAATTCGAGAAAAGGTGAATCTTCAGGAGCATCAGCCAATCGCACTGGTAAGTCTGTTCCAAAAAACCCTTGTTCAAACCATGAGATAATGTCAACTCCAAGAAATGGGCCTTGGATTTCTCCTTGAGGATCACAGTAGTACAAACTTAACTCCTCTGGCAGGACATGCTTCTCCAAATAATTTTCCCTAATTCTACTTCCCAAGCTTTGCAAATTTCCATCCCAATACTGGTCTGAAGATGGCAAACTAAACAAAGAGCTTGGCTCATTTGGGAGCTTGTCACTGACATCAAAAGATCCACCGAGTCGCGTACCATCAAAACCAGGAATTCGGGTTATAACAGAATCAATACCTCTGATTTCCGAAGCTTCAAACTCAGCATTAGGAATAGTATCCAAGTTGGTACCAATGTTGATCTTTTCCAAACTTGATATTACTTCATCAATACTTGTCCCAAAGAGAGCCTCAGAAATGTGCCTGTCTTGGTGATTGATATCTCTCTCTGAAACCAAGTAGATGTAGTTTCTATTAGAGGTGGTCAAAGAAGAGCACTCGGCAAAGAAAATTTAAACCAATAACTCACCTTCTAACAGGCTCCTTGTAGGACCATTATTATACAAGTTGCTTTGAATTCTCAACTCGTGGATTTTATCATTTGACATGGCAGGTAAAGTATCTACAATTTCTTCAGCAATACCAGATGGGAGGACAACCTGCTTCTGATTGCTGGTTTCCAGATCTACCCCTTCTAGAGGAAAACATGAGCAAAATTAAGGGTTACAGCAACTACCAAAACAACTTTAAATGAAGGCAAACCAGCATGCAACCTCTACGTCTTACAGATGCTAAGCTCAATACCTGCAATGTTATCAGTTGATCTGCCCTTTCTAAATGAACTGTATGACACTCCACTACTAGTAATTTTGCCCGTTGATATATCATTAAGAATAGCCTGTCATAACAGGAAATTAAAATAAGATGCAAATTAAGCTCAACTTTGCAGAAAATAGAAATTCTTGCATAAAATTAATTACAAACAACATTCTCGCACGAGGCTAATCAAAATAAAAGAAAATATTTACTTCCTCAAATCCACAGCTTACCTCCTCGTCTAAATCAGGAACCACAAAAGCCAAAGGTTCAGTGCAATTCACTTGTGTAATTGAGGGTACCTCCTCCATCTGGACAGGCATGTTAGACAAGGATGAACCTATCTTTTGCCTACGGTAAATATCAAGGAGCTTCCCCCTTGGATATAAAAATGCACCAGTTAAGGGGTATGGTTTCCCAGGGACACTTTCAGCAGACGTCGGTCTTGCAACCGCTACACTACCTCGTCCACGTCCCAGGGTGAACCCCACATTTGATCCCTCTGCTCGCCCTTTCTCAAGTCCAAATCCAGGGGCGGCACGATAAGAGGCTGGCCCACCAGGATTTCCTTCCATTCTATGTCGCGGCCTCCACTTGTCACGAGAATCCGTGTCACGTTCTGAAACAGAACGACTACCCACAAAGGACTGATTCTCACTGTGGGCATCTTCCTTATCCACATCTGCCTTTTTTTCTGGTCGAGCCTCTTTCTCTTTGTCGTCCGGACCCCACCTGTTGGACCACTTATTATCACGCCTTGGCTCATGCCCAGCACTACGATTACTGGCATCGTGCCATCTGTCAGTTGTGGGCAAAGCTCTATTCTCAGTTGTTTCTCTTCCGGAAGCATTGTCAACTCGACGATCCGTCTTCCTACGGTCTCTTCTACCAAGCAAGCCAGTTTCCCTTTCTTCTTCACGCCAACGCCGACCACTCTCAGTCTCTGTAGTAGTTCTTCTCCAATCTTTTCTTTCTTCAGCTGCGTCAGCACGCCAACCGTCCTTCTGATTTGAATCAGCAGAACTTCCAAGAGACAGAGAACTAGGTCCACGAGCTTCCTGTTATGCATATGAAAATTAATAAACAGAAGTGCATAATACTTGAACGGACCACTGAACGAAAAAGAATGTAGCAACATGTGCAGGACTTGAATTTAGTTTGCTCGGGGTTTCCAAAGGAAACCCTGAACTGTCACTTGAAAACATATTTAAGAAAGACCTCAACTGTCACTTGAAAACTGATAAGGATGAGCGGTGATGATTGGAAAACTAAAAATATTTCTAAAACAAACGTCAAAGGCAAAACTAAAACCATATTCAAAAAATAAAATTCTATTCATAATCATTTTCCTTGAACTGTTATGAACAAAATTCAATAGCTGTAAACATCCCAAATAATGTAATCCATCCACAACCACAAGCGTGAGAGAAAGCATACAAATAGCATGTCATTCAAAATAAATAGAAGCATCACTTATGCAAGAAAAAGAGTTCATCATGTAGATCCCTCAAAGCTGCAAAAGTATGGCAAGATTTTCAGCAAATTTCAATGATTATGCCATGTAGCAGAAAACTGGGTAGAAGGAATTCAAGAGTTTATATAATAAAATAATCAAGTACATTGTCATATCAATAGAGGGGGGAGGGGAAGATACCACCAAGTTTTAGATGCCCAGAGAAGGGAATGACCTGGTAAACAGATGTACAAAGGGGCATTCAAACAAAAACAAATTGTACAGCTTCTCAATGAGTTCCCACAATTAAAAAAAAGACAACAATTCAGTATATAGAAACCAGAACTCAGCTTGGATCAATAATCAAATAATAGATGAAAACCAGCTTTGAAAACGTAACTGTAAAGTTGCTTCATCGAAGTTGCAATTGAGCACTTAATCACATTAAAAGCTGCTTACAACATCAAACTAACAAGTTTTGTTTTTAGACTGATGGAAAGTAGATATATGAGTCACAGTTATTACCACAACAGATGCAGTTAAGGTCCTTTTAGTACAGTTCACAGGAGAAACAAATGTAAGCTTCCCTGAAAAAGAAAAAGAGAGACAGAAACTTACCATTTTAGACTCACTCGGTTTAGCATAAAGCCATTGCGGAGACAGGGGAATGCTTTCTGAAGGGGCTTGATCTGTTACAAAATCCAATCAGAAACACTACACTACCATACAGTGACCATACAGGAAAGATACTGACCAATCTAATTAAGATTCTCCAACAGGAATGCAGAGGAGGAATGACTATATCTAAAGAGCAAGTAAGCTACACAGAAATCTGGATGAAAGACAAATATATTACCCTTTGACTCATCAAGCAATCCCATCATCACTTTTTCCTCGTCATTTCCTGCAGAAGATTTACGATGACGTTATTTAGTTATATAAATATTCATTTCTATTCAATTCATAACAACGTTTCTTTACATCATCCATATGCACAAATGAAAATCTTGACATCCAAGGTCAAATGTCGATAGATCAAGCTACACGAAATTTAAGCTCGAAAAAATCCCCAGTTCTTATAAAACATTATACGCAGAATCCCTGAGAGAAACTGACAAAGCACCAATTCAGTTTCTTAAGGAAAGGAGGAGAAAGGAAAACCGAAAATTGACTCTCTTTGTCTGAAAAAGAATCCAAGTCTATTATAAACGAAGAATGAAGAGTTAAAATATAATGACAAATGCTAAAGTCTTTAACAATTAGAACAACAACAGAATTCTGCATTTAACCAAAATATGTTGCTGTAGCCTAATTCAGAGGACAGGATATTTCAGACCAAAAATAAAGTTTCAAATCGAAGGTTCCAAAGAGAACAACTGAGGAATTCAAACAGCTGGAAAAGATCTCTCGTTCATTTCTCATGACTTCACTAATACTTGAATCAAGTAAAATCAACACAAACAATGACCTCAAAAATATTGATTCATGGTAATCTCAACCAAACGCACTAATCTGAAACCCTAAGAATTCCAGTTAAACTGAAATGAAAGGATTAAATAAAAAAAAAAAAGAAGTCAGATCAATAAACCCTAACTTAGCGTGAACCGCAAATTAGCCATATCCGAAAGGATTAATGATCGGAGACGTGCAGAATTAGACAACATTGAGTTAAAAGGAAGAAGAGTACCTTTTGGAGTCCAAGACTGATCGGACGGCTTGGATGAGAGGAGATCGTCAGGGAGATCGAGCTTGCCTTCAGCCATGGAACGGAAAATGAGTCACCCAACTTCAATGACAAGATCGAAATCAGAAGCGCTCAGCGAGCAATGGATACAGGTAGCTAGATAAGAGAGAGAGAAATAAAGAGAGATTGAAAGAGATAGAAGTGAATCGCTGGGGGAAAACGCAGAGAGAGAGAGAGTGTGTGTGTGTGTGTGTGTGTGTCTGTGTGTGAGAGAGAGAGACAGAGAGAGCTTAGAGTGAATGGCGATTAGAGAGAGAAATAGTTGAATACTTCGCAGAGAACTACGATTTTGAGAGAGGCACAACAGTTCGCTGGGAGAGGGAGGGAGCGAGAGAACAAGAGAGAGAAAAAAAGAGAGAGAGAGAGAGAGATCAAGAATGGTGAATGGGGAAGAAAAGGGTGAGGGGCAAGGGTTTGGGTGGTCAGAACAGCCAAATCAACTAATCAGGCTCCGCTTTCAATTGTTTGTTTTCAAAATAGAGAAAAACAGAGTTTTAATTGATGATGTTATGGATAAACTCCTTCAACTTATTATTGTTACCAAAATACGTTCAATTTTCGACAACTAAAGGATTAAAAAAAAAAATTCACCAACAACAATTTACTCAGTAACCGGTGAAACACACACACATGCACACAAAAATATAAATTTGGCATTATTCCGGTAAATAAACCATTTCCGTAATTAAATCAACTCACTTTTGTGCTTCTGCATATGGAAAAGTACGCCTAGAAGAACGCTTGACTTAATCTTTTTTTTTTTCCTTGCTAATCACATATTATTTTCCTTTTTTTCCTCACTATTGAAGAAGAAAGAATCTGAATCAACCACAAAAGGTAAGCGATTTCGCCAATAAAACGACTACCTAAACATGTCTAGAAATCAAAGGTAGAGTAGCACCAGTAAAAACGATAACCCACCCCACCTTTTATGGATTAAAAAACCAAAAAACAAAAAAAAAAACGATTGCAATACAACAGAGAAATACACACCATTATAATAATTTTTTTGGGAATAAAATCATCTTAAATTGCGACTTCACTGGCTTGCTTATATAGAATATTTGATCCAAAGGTAGGGGTGTGCAAATGCAAAAATTTCTAATTGACCGATTTTGAAATGAATTCGAAATCGGTGAAATTGGAATTCGGAGGTTAATTCGGTTTTTCGATTTCGATTTCGATTTGGGCGAATTCGATTCGAATTTGGTTATGAGCCTTTTAAAATCGGAATTTCCGAATTCGAAATCAAAATAGGAAGTTTCGATTTCAGTTTCAAATTTGTATATATAATAATAAATAATATATATTAATATAAAAATAATACATGTGACTAATGCTATATAATAAGATTAAATCTAATTAAGTTAGTTATATATAATCAGTATATATAATTATTTAATTATTTAAATTAGGCTATTTAGCATATCAAAAAAATTTTAAAAAAAATTAGAAATATAAAAAGGTACCGAATTCCGAATTCAATTTGAAACGAATTCGAATTCAGAATTGATGAAATCGATATTGAAATCAGTCAGAATTTCCAAGATCCAAATTTCAAATTCATAATTCCGAATTACTGATTTCGAATCCAATGGACACCCCTACCTACCCAAAGGCAGTCATCTTATTATTATCACAACATATTAAATAAAATGAAATGCAATAGGGTGGGTGTTTCCAATAATTTGGTATTATAACTAGAGGTATCCGTACGTGATTGGTTTGAGTTGTAGAAGGGCGGGGACTGGGAATGCTGTGTGGCCATGGAGGCATAAATGCACCAATATCTAATCCACAAACAAGTTTTTGCTGCCTCAGAAGGCTTAGCTGAAATTGAAAGCTCAGAGCCCTCCTCCTGTTCCTTCTCCTCCAGCCAAGGACAGGGAGTAGCATCATCAACATCGAGTTGACTTTGCTACCACGCACAGGCTAAGTAAAGATGGTTGGCTGCCAGTCTACTTGATTTCGTCTTTTGGCCTCAGAGAGACCTTGGAACTCTTCATGCTGGGGCGTGAAAGAATCCATCATCATCCAATGCCATATTGAACCAACATTTCTTCTAGGTTGGTAACCTGGTACTTAAACAGTGAGAAGCACCTGTACAAACTCATTTAGCATTTGCTCCTAATGTTCCGGTATTTGAGATGACGGCAGGTTGGTACTGGAAGAACTACTCTGCTGCTTTCCTCGCGTGGACGGAAACATACACAAACCAATGCCCTGTTTCCACAATGACTCCAAAAGAATGCTACACAGACCCCTTGAAATTAAACAGAAAGCTAGCCAGCCACTGCTTCCGACTACGTGAGCTGCTTTACAACACCCCTCCTAAATTACATCTGCAGCCTGAACAACCTTAGAAGTCCATGTAGAGTTTGGGGTTTTCATCTGTTGGATGCCCTTTGGTTTCCTTCGTGCCGTCATGTTATGATCCCATCAATGTCAACTTAAACAATTGCACCATGCTTGACAATCCTTAAACATGGATTCCACTATTCCCCGTAAATTGTTTTTGTAATTACTTGCTTCACCATCATCAGTCAAAGTTCTATCTGAATAATTTGGCAGAGCTAGATTATATTCTAGTACTCAATAAGTTTGCAATTTTCCATGTTATTCACAACTTTACATTGTTGCTAGCAATATAAAATTAGGTCTATGTAACAGGTATTTATTGGGCACTTACTTAAGTTCATGTTTTTTTCCTTCCTAATAAGAAAAAGTAAAGTTAATTAGAGAAGATATATAAATACAAGGGAAAGTAATAATTGTTTGTATGTGCATTTGCATGGCAAACTGTGTATAATTTACGTGTATTAGGAGAGCTTATGAAATTTTCCAAAGTTATTTTATAACTTGACTTTACTTCTCTAGATTCATACTGAATACTTCATTTTAAACGCTAAGATCAATTAAATTCTCAGACAAAAGTGATGCCATTAGTAAATCAATTTGATTTTTGTTCCTAGTTTCTCGTTTCTTTTCTTTCATAATGGTCTATATTTCTCTATCTGATAATAGGGTCCATTAATAAACTTCTATCGATAATGATCTATATTTTTCTATATCGAGGTCGTGTGGACAATAAAGGATGTGGGTAAATTAAATCTAGTTAGAATTAACCACTTGAGAGCATTTTTATTAATAATAAACACTTTAAAAAATTTCATGGACAGTTATAAGAAAGTCATGGATTTTCTTTAGAAAAGATATTTTAATACACGATGTAGTTTAAGCTGTACTGAAAATTAAAATAATCTATTCATATGCATGGTTTGTAATATAAATCGTACTTATGGGAGAAAAACTTATGATTAAGTCGAATTAAAAATAAAAAAATGATCTAATGACCAAATATATATCTAGGAATATGTCTCTCTTTTCTTTTCTTTTTTTTTTTATATCGTACATTATATTAGATAATAGTTGTTGTGTATCTACAAAATTAATCATTATTGCATTTATAACCACTCATATTTCCATATTTTTACTTTTTAACGTTATTTTATTTTTTCCATTGTTGTTGTAAACTTTATATGTAAAATAACATACGGGTTGTATTGTAGCAACAGTTCATCTTTCTTCAATTTTCTCCAAAAGGGCTAAAATGTAAGAAATGTCAATCCAATGGAGGTAGGTGAAATTTAAAAAACTTAAGGGATGCTAAATGATATTGTGAGAAACGTTAGTAGAGATTTCCAAAATTATCCCATTGTTAGAAGTAAAATGCCTGGTAGTTTCCTCATTTCCTGGAGTACTCATTACGTTAGAATTAGCGCCGGCCAAATTTATGTTTGTCTTTTCTATACAAAACTAATTTTATTGTTACCGATAGAGGTGTTCATAGTTAGGAAAAAACCGAAAAATTGGCCAATTCAATTTAGCTTGGATTTTGGTAAAAAAACAGAATTTGAAAAAACCGAAATATAATGTTTGGTAAGAGGGTTCGGAAATGAATATTAAAAATATATTACCAAATTATCGAATATATATATATATATATATATTATTTACTCCTACTAAATATAAGAGTAAATCTTAATCCTATCAGTAAAAACTAATTAGTAATTTCTAGGTAGGTAACTCAACTATAACTATATTTGGAAGTCCAATTTTAATGGAAGTTGACATGTTGGAGTTTAGCTTGACAATTAAATTTAGAATTCTTATTTATTTCAATATTGTTTGAGAATTGAGATCATGAGTTAGAAATTAGGAATATGAATCTTTTTTTTTTTTTTTGGCATATCATGTTAGTTTGAGTTAAGTTGATTGAATTTTGTTGGAAATTGTTGGGAAAGCATATGGGATATTATCTTGTTACAATAATTTTTTAAAGAAAATTAAAATATTTTAACTCACCATGGACATTTCGAATTTCTAATATTACCAAATTACTGACTTTCCGATCCACTTTACTGAATGAAAATTTGATATTGATTTTAAAAAATCAATTCTTGAATTATTGATTTTTTCTTTTTTTACGAATTTCCGGTTACCAACCGATGAACACCCTAGTTACCGGACTCTGAGATTTCGAAACCTCAATAAATGGCTATAATTTATTTCCAGAATGAGACTAAACCGCCTGGAATGCATTGTAGACACGTTCAAGAACACAAGTGATTGGTGATACAAGTAAATATATTCAGGTATCCAAGCCTAGTTTTGGCAAATTGGTGTGAATTGGGCCTATTCTTGAATCACAGATAGAACGATGGGCCATGGACTGGATACTGACACAGATTATCAATGGCTACTAGCAAATAAGATCACGACTTCAGGTTGTCCACTGTCATCATGCAACTGGAACTGGAAGAGGCCACATATTGCGAAAACAATACACACGCACACACACACAGGGAATATCTACTAGCAATAGCTGTACAAGCTGCAAGTCTACATTCCAAACCACACAGATTTCAAGAATAATTTGGAGGAGATGGTCGAGTTAATCCAGTAAATCAATAATAATTTTCTTTCAAGGATCCAGTGTCCACATCTTTCTCTTTCAAACACCTTGCAGATTTCAAGAGGCTGTTTAGCAGGCATTTCTTGCAGCTGAATCTGCAGAAAAATTCAGGGGAAAGGGCAGTTACACGACAGTCATTCTACTTGGTATGGTGATGCCTGTCCTCTTCATTAGCTCAACAGAAGCATGATTGGCCATTGAAATGACCTCGCTCTGCGCATTAAAGAAATAAAATTCCACCTTTAGGGTTATGTTTTATCCTCAATGTTCAGCGTATCATTAACTGAACATGATAAGCTTTAAATAGCCGGACGATGACAAAGGAAAATGAAGAAGATGGAGGAGCAGCGCTTTGTCAAATACCTCATCCACCATAAGTATTTTGGGATCCCTCATGATTCAATTCTCTATTGCACATGACAAACTGGATATTCTTGAATCGCTTGCAATATACAAGGCTGAAAATGCTACACAGGATTGAAAAGAGACCAATGCATTACTATGCTGGTAAAAAGAAAGAAAAAATAAAATAATACAAGAGTATCTCAGTATGGGGGGGAATCTAAAGAAGGTAGAAAGACTCACTTTCCTGATAAACACTTCATCCTAAAAACCAGGACTCCTAAGTGCCTATTGAAAATGCATCCATATTGCAAAAGTGCTGCTATTTCCTTTCCTCTCAAGTTCCCTTTCCCTTCTTACAAGAACAACTTTAGCCTCATCACTATATTCATTTAACCTCATTCTCTACGCTCTGCGGCAACGCTGAGACAAAACACTAGTAAACAAATTTGATAAACAACTCCAGACTCCTGATATCTCAGATCAGCATGATCATCAGAGGTCAATTGCCAGGATGGGTAGCTCTTCTTAATAATTACAATTGAATGAAACATCTCCAAGTAAATTGATCTTGCAGTCAAACATTTCAGGTAGCCAAAGGCGATTTTTCTAGAATTAAAAACTAACAGATATTTTGTCCATAAAGGTTTTTTACACTATAAAGCATACTTCTGTAACGCATGACAGCAGGAAGATTTACTAGAGTCTACATTATAAAATATTGACTACATTATCTAAGATGTACTTCGATTTGATGCATACCAGTCGTGAAGAGGCACTGTGGACCAAGAGGAAGGATTGGTCACGATCATGTTAGCCGGCCAAGCAATGGGAAAAAAAAAAAAAAAAGAATGATTGAAAATTAAATGTAGGGAGAACATCAACAAAAATGAAGGGAAAAGAAAAGCAGTGACTAATAAAAGGGGATTACTACCACCAATATAGCTCATTTCGAGCTACATTTCAATAATATGACACAATATTGAAGCTTCCAAATAACATTATATGCAGGAAGTGATAGCATAGCAACAGCTCTTTCTGCATTCATTTCCAGTATACTAGAAAGAAACCAAATTACACTGATATTCCCATGTAAGATCACATGTTATAACTTAAAACTAAAGAAAGGTACAAAGAAATAACTTGTCACTGTGAAATGTTATCAGAGCAAATGATGTGAGCTTGTAATCCACTACTGATCACATATATGCCCATTAGTAAGTCAAGATCAAACCTTTTTTCCAACCTCAAGTGACCCAATTTCTTTGTCTCAGAGAACTGATTTTGCACCATTGCTTGTTACCATTCTGAGAATTATTTCAGCAGGAAGAGCGGTGAGATCAGTAGTTCCTTTGGAAAAGACTCCTCGTCCTTTGTTGATTAGAGAAGCTATACATCTCATCAACTGCACTCCATTAAAAGGTGATGTTATATATAGGATACGGGTTCATTTATGCTGACCCTGAGAAAAGATAGAGTAATTACGGCACAGATTTATTATTGCTTTGTCAGCAAGCCAGTCATTACTCACTAACATTCACAATAAAAGAGTATTGGTTTCTCTTTCATTTCCAGCCATACTTCCTCTTTTGTAAGCCTTAATTTGGTGCATGAGCAGAAGGACAGGAAACTTTTCCCTTCTTTGTTATCAGTTGCTCAATGAAATTCACTCTCATGTGTTTCCTTTCTATCTTTAATTTTGAGAATTTAAAGGACATTCAAGTTTCAATTAATAATAGCACCCAAGCAGAAATTTTGTAAGCAGTGATAAACATGTGAGTTAGAGATGCTCATAATAATCTAACAAGAAGGAAATTGTTATTCGACTAAAGGAATTTGCTTTTTTCAAAATGATTAGAACAGGAGGGGAAAAAAAGAAAAGAAGAGAGTAGCATAAACTCTCTGCAATGATGTAATACTGGCATAACTCTGTTGAGAATGCAGAAATTACCAATACTCATCCTGTTATTTGATGGTGCACCATCTGTTCCCAAGGACACGCAAACTCCGGCATCAAGCATGTCCTTTATGGTTGCATATACATATGTACATATATGCATTGCAGCAGCAGGACAGTGTGATGCTTTAACACTGGCCTTTGATAGGAAAGAAATCTGGAAAAAGAAAAAAGAAATTACCCAACCTACAAGCTTAATTAAGAAGGAAAGCAAATGTTCATAGATCTAGAGGCTCACAATCATTACAATGTGGGAATTGAAGTAGTGGACAGCCATGATATTTCTTGATGAAAGAAGCCAGCAACAATGTCAAAGACCATTCATAAGAGTAAATAATAAGGAACATCAAAACAAACACACGTGCCTTTTAGTGGCCAAGAGGAAATCAAACCACAGGAATAGGAAGCGTACTATGTTTCAAATGGTCATTTCAGGAAAATCGAGTATTTCATCCGTGTCATAGAAAGAGAGGAAAAAGAAAGAGGAAGAAAAGGAAATACTGAATAACCATTTAACCCTATCTATATTGCCCTAACCACATGAACTTGTGAAACATCCTCAAAAACCCTGCTGTACTCAAGCGCCGGCCCATACAAACAAGAGAAGGGAGGGGAGGGATTTTGACTGCTGATCGCCCTTCAGTACAAGCAGTAAATGACCTTATGCTGACGTGACAGTGCAGCATGACCAACTTATTTTCAAGAAGCCAAAATGAAACTATCCACACTTATTACCTCCCCCGGATTTATTGCAACCTTTTGATTCCTAAAAGGTGAAAAATTGTATCTAAAATTGATGTGACTTTGTGTGAATCACCAGTGCTGTAAATAAACAAGTCCCAAAGCTAATCAACTAGCTTTTACCATTGACCATTCTTTTAATTTTATGTGAATAACTATTAATGTAAATAAACAAGTCTTCAAACGAATGAACTAACTTTTACCATTGATCATTCTTGTGAAGTTTACTTGACATTTGTTACCAAGTTTTTTCTCCAAATCTTCTAATATTATTTTAGAGGTAATTTGCCTTTAACATACTTTGTGTAGTAGCCAAAGATGATGATCTCACATTACCTCTGCTCTCTACTCACAAGAATGATCATGACAAGGCATTAAAGAAAGGTGATAGAACTCAAGTAGATGAAAACTTATGTAATGCGGACAAATAACCTCTTAAGAAAAGTATTTTAAGATACCTCAAAATTATTATCTTCAGCCCCACTTTCTTTCTTAGTGAAATTCACATAATACAAGTTCCCGTGCTACACTTTCTGCACCAACAGAAAATAGTAGATTAGTAGATTTAAGTGATTGTATATGCATTTTGCTTATCACTAGCAATCAGATTTATTCTGGAGGTGTATAAGTTGGACCAAAATTCCCAACTAATGCGACAAACAAAATTATGTTAATTTATTAGTGTCTTTTTCGTTTGTCTTATTCGCACTATGTACGTAATTTTCTGGTGGTTGGAGCTTTGTCTAATTATCTTTCAAATTGATACCTATATATATATATATATATATATATATATATATATATATATATATATTGAGTTATGGTATAGGAGATAACTAGCAAGTTTTACTTTAGTGACAAATTCAATTTTTTAGTGACTTTTCTAATATTACAATGGTAAGTTTACAAAGAAATTTAGTAAGTATATCTCTTAAAACAGTAAGTTATAGTCATCAATGAAAATTTACATTTTCAATAAACAAACTTACTTACTTTTTAATAAAATTTACCTTTTTTTGAATTCAACTTACTAGTAAGTTTACTAAAAAATTTAATAAGTATATCTCTTAAAACAGTAAGTTATAGTCATCAATGAAAATTTACTTTTTCAACAAATAAATTTACTTACTTTTTAATAAAATTTACCTTTTTTTGAATTCAACTTACTAGTAAGCTTACTAAGAAATTTAATAAGTATATCTCTTAAGTAAGTTATAATCATCAATGAAAATTTACTTTTCAACAAATAAATTTACTTACTTTTAGTAAAATTTACCTTTTTTTGAATTCAACTTAGGTAAGTTTATTAAGAAATTTAGTAAGTATATCTTGCAACCATTAATGAAAATTCGTTTTCAATAAATAAATTTACTTATTCTTTAATAAAATTTACCTTTTTTTGAATTCAACTTACTAATAAGTTTACTAAGAAATTAGTAAGTATATCTTATAAAGCAGTAAGCTACAACCATTAATGAAAATTTATGTTTTCAACAAACAAATTTACTTATTTTTTAATAAAATTTACCATTTTTTGAATTCAACTTACTAGTTAATATACTATGTAAAAAGGTAAATTTTGTCTATTTCTTAAATTCTTGATCATTTATCCCAGCGTCAATAAATCCATCTTGAATGGCAAATTACTAATTATTAAGTTGACTAAAATACAATTGCCCCTTAACCTATTTGTATGATTGATTGACCACTCTAAAGTGGAATTGATTCATGATCTCCTAATGGGTTCGATTGAGAGAATTCCCTCAAAGATATTAAAAAAAAAATTGTACTATTATCAATTGCTTTCGGTACTTAGAGATGGAGATTGGGGTACAATTTGAAATAAAATCTGAAATTTGTTGACTATTTACATTATTGATGATTATGGTTTTTGCACGTAAACATTGCATTAAAACATGTCATATACATAATTTTCTTGGAAATGAAAGTTACAACTTAATATATAGATGAATTTACTATAATTTTCAAATATTATGCTACATTAATATAATTTCAACTTTTATACGTATGATCTTGATAATCAATTTATTAAAATTTTATCATTTTATTGTATTCATATGGATTAACTTATAAAAATTGTGATGAATAGACAACTACCATTATATATATAACTCGGCTCGGGATGATTTATTATTATTATAAACCAAACTTTCAATCTTTTAAAAAATTTAAAAATAATTCAAAATTTATAATCAGACAAATTTTATTACACATTTTATAAGGTCATGTGAATAGTAATTTTTTTTTTTATAGTATTCTTGGCATTATTTCAATTAAATTTCCTAATGCTAGTTTCATATAAGTTTTTAAAGTAAATTAGTAAATTTATGCCACAAAGTAGTAAATTTGGATCACTAGTCAAATTTACCATGTTATCATAAAATTTACTATGATCTATAGAAATTTATTAGTAGTTGAATTAAACTTACTCTCTAAAAGCTAACTTTGGGATATAAAGTTCTAATTCATTTATTCCAAGAAAAAAAATAACTTTCATATATATTCTGATTTAATATTTTAGACATAAAAGTTACTAATTTATTAAGTTAAATTTCAATCATTAATAAAAAATTTTAGCACTATTTCAAGTAAACTTCCTAATAGTAGTTTCATATAAGTTTTTAAAGTAAAATCGTAAATTTTTACCACAAACTAGTAAGTTTTGATCAGTAATCAAATTTACTATGTTATTATACAGTTTACTATTATTTAAACTAAACTTACTCTTATAAGTTTTTAAAATAAAATAGTAAATTAATACCATAAACAAGTAAATTTTGATAATTAATCAAATTTACTATGTTATCATAAAATTTACTAATATTGTATAAAAATTTACTATTACTTCAACTAAACTTACTCTTTAAAAGTAAGTTTGAGATGTAAAATAGTAATTTATTTTCAAAAAAAGATCATTTTCATATTATTTCTGATTTACCTTTTGAGATATAAAAGTTACTAATTTATTAAGTTAACTTACTCTTTTACGTGCAAAACTTACTGCTCTTAAAAAGTAAGTTTAAGATGTAAAATAGTAATTTATTTTCAAAAAAAATGTAAGTTTCATATAATTTTCACGATTTACCTTTTGAGACATAAAAGTAACTAATTTATTGATTTAATTTACTGTTTTAGATGCAAAACTTACTTATCTTTAAAAGTAAGTTTAAGATATAAAATAGTAATTTATTTTCAAGAAAAGGTAAGTTTTATCCGATTTACCTTTTGAGACATAAATGTTACTGATTTATTCAACTAACTTACTCTTTTAGATGCAAAACTTACTTCTCATTAAAAGTAAGTTTGAGATTTAAAATATTAATTTATTTTCAAGAAAAGGTAAGTTTCATATTATTTCCAATTTACCTTTTGAGACATAAAAGTTACTAATTTATTAAATTAACTTACTCTTTTTGATGCAAAACTTACTTCCAAATTTTTAGGCATTATCTTATCTAAATAACCGGTCTTCCAAATTTTTAGGCTAATTTTTAAGCATTATCTTATCTAAATGACCGGTCTAACAGGTAACCAAATGGTCACTAAAAGTGTTTTTACCTATAATATCAGGTAAACTTTGTTTTGTTACTATTACTATCGTTATTTGAGTATTTTCCATATATATATATATATATATATGTCTTTCAAATCTTTTGAGTTTTGTGCTAAATGGCATGGGTTCCGGGTAAACTATGGTAGGCTAACTTCCTGAGAATCTACACATTCTTTTACTGCATTTGTACAGCAGACGTCATTGGACAGGCATCTTTTCAGCCACAACAATAATTTGTACAGGAAATGATGCCGATGATGATGTCTCATGGGCTATCTTATAGATATGCATTCTTTATTTGTTTAATGTCGTAAAAGTGTACATAATTAAATTTTGGTCCCTGATTGTGATTGGGCAACTAAGAACATGCTTTCTGAGGACTTAAGATTTATCTCTGGAAAACATGACGCTGACCCGGAAAAATAATTAATTTAAAAAAAAATAAAATCTAGAAGAAGAAAATTAGCACAGCCAATTTGAGATGAGGTTCAAGGTTATAAGATGTTAAAGATGCTCGATTAGCTTACACCAAAAGACAGCAATCATCTTAGTTATCACCTTTTAATTATCCATTTAAAATGACAGTGAGAATCACAGTAATTAAGATTATATGCGCATGAGACATAACACGAACATTTCTTTGACAAATAAATAAACTGACAATGAAGCGTAGTTTAGTTGGGAAGAATGGGAAACAATTATTGATCATTAGAGAGTTTTGCTAAATAAAACCACCTTCCACATTACCAAGTCTACCTTTACGTAATCTATTTTTTTCTTTTCCTTTTTTGGGTTAAAGAGCTAAAACAACAAATGGCAGAAGAAGAAAACCATTATCAGAAAGATGTTGGCAACATCATTAACGCTCAAAGGGACATGCTGTGATTTGAATACATGCCCTGCTAATGCTGCTATTCACTCGCCCTACTTCTCTCTACATGAGGCGGGAAGTGTCTTTCAAGCCCACGAGAGATCTAATTAAAGCAAGGCAAGGAGTATACAGATTAAACTTTATTCAAGGCAAGCAATCTGGGGGAAGGGAGAAGGTGATAGGAACTATAGGTCTTGGAAAAGCTGCATCTTGGATGAATCCCATCGCAGTCCATTTCCACCAACACCTTGACGAAAAGATCAACAGCACAAGGAAGTTCGAGAGGGCCATCATTAGTGTAACCATACTCTGATTCAGCTTCTTCAAGCAACATCTTGAAAAGAGGATGGTTTAAACACTCAGTTTTGATCACGAACCTTTGTTTCTGGGCTCCAACACACACCGAAAAGCAGCCTTCAGGAGCAACTCGAGGTTTTTTAACACGCTTTGGATCCACTCCTCGGGTTGAAGCTTCACCAGAACCTGGCCAGGACTTGCACTTAATCTTGGCTGCTTGTGGACTCCTTGATGACGGGCTACGCTTTCTACCAATGTCACCGAAAGATCTGCATCGCTCCCAAGTCTTGAGAATGAGGCCCTTCTTTCCCTTCCGCTTAATCAAATCCATTTCTTGAAGAACAAGATCAATGATATTTTGCTACAAACTTAATACTAGGGCGATAAGGCTTAACTAGTAGTACAAGAACAATATAAGCCTCAGTCCTCAGTCTTTACTACCCTCTGTCGTAAACCAAGTTAAACATAACCTTCATCCTTGGCCTCATAGTGTTACCCATGGTTTCTTGAAAATTGGGGCAACTTAGGCTGAAACATGCACAGCAAGTTGAGTGATCGACAAAAAGGGAGTTGTAGTTGTACAAGTAAGAATATGTACCGGGCTACTAACGTCAACTATCAAAGAAAGTAACTGGAAGAAAATTTTAGATAAAACGAGAATCACAAGAACTCCAGAAGAGAATATGATAAAAAGGGAAGAAAACAGTAAAGAACCTCACGGGGTAAGCTCTTGCTTGCGTCTGCTATAGGTTAACACTACCACTCAGGATTATACGTGGTCCTTATATAGTATAGAATTCACAACTACAGATAGCAAAGTTATGAATGGTTCTTGCAAGTTATCCTCCTTGTCAACCCTGGAATGGCCTCTTCCATTGAATTATTGCTCTTCTTATTTATCCTTACAGTGACGCGAAGAGGCCAGCTTCTCTTGGATTAAGAAACTGAGGAAGCGGACAAAAAGAGGTACTAGTACCTTTCTAGTTGTAGTTTTCAAATTTTTTCCACGTTCATTTAACTAATCAAATAGTTATAGTGCAACCAGGAATACTTCAAGTGCTTACAATCAATTAAAGCCTATCCCATCCTATCCTAAACGCCATCTGGCTAACTAAGCTGGAAAATTCCACTATACATTATGATACAAGGGCTGACTAATGAACAAGTTTGTGGAAGACTTTTCTTGTTTGTATGCGATGATTAACAAATATTAGCCTGCAAAAAGCAAAAAATAACCCTCAACAAAGCTAACAAGTAACTCCACATACTTAACATTTACATCTGCATAACTAAAAGAACAACGAATTACAATTCTTTAACTTAGAGTTGATGTTTAACAGTCCAATCTCCTCTTCTTTAATTTTTTTTTTCTTTTGCAATCTTTTATTCAGTTGCCTTCAATTTTCATCTTCTGATTTTTCAAGTGTTTTGAATGAAGAATTATCAGATTATTCTGTTTCATATATTATCTCGTTATCCGCAACAAGTGTTTCAAATAAGGCTTGTAATGCAGGGAACACAGCTTTCGAGAAGTAGACTATCTAAATTGTCAACAACCTGACTCATGCTATGATTTAATTGACTAACAATTTTCTCTCTTTCTCTAAATATGTTTATTTCTTTTCCCCTAATTTTTTCTTTTTTTTTTTTTTAATTTTGTTTGTCATCGGTGGTCCAAGACCGGAGTTGATCTGTGCATGCCCTAGCTGCCACGGTATTCTGTAACCAGATTATTACCAGACACCAGGTTGGTGTCTCCTTCTGATACACAATCGGGGCAGGAGTAACTGAAAGTCAATGAATTATTCTACTTCGGAGCACATAGTAGTATTTCCAGCAGACGAACGAAGACGTAGCTTCTATTTGCGTAATGAAACAAAATTCAATCTTCTTCCAAATTCACCAAATAGTCTTGGCACTAGATTCATTCGTAGGTAATTTACCTCTAGTTCTGTGAAAAGACATTTTACTTTCTCCTTTAGTTTATAGAATATCATAGCATAAACCTCCATCCCAGTTTGACAAAATGACACCTCTTTTACTAACATCGGTCTCCAAACAGTTAGTATAACGGAGTTATTGTTAAGTATCTTGATGTTCTAAAATCCCTCTAGAGTTTGCTCAATCGCACCTAATCGCATGATACTTTACACAAACAGGATTAGAAACAATAATCAATTAAGTATTTTTTTTTTCCATCATTCGTGGTTGGATATATACAAAGCCGATGTTTTATGGATGAACAATACATTAAGGTCGAAATTCAAAAAAAAAAAAAAAAAAAAAAGAAAAAAAGGGAGGCATATGATCAGACCTAAGTCCTAACAATGTATATGTACAACGGTAGCAGCTACTTGTGAAATGCTAGTAGCTAAAAGAAAGGCAATAATTACGATAAACCTGAGCATCGTAGATGAGCTGTGGGCATCATCACCTAGTGGATAGGAGCATTTCACGGGTCAGACCGACTGTCTCAAGCAAATTGTTCTAAACTTGGACGCCCTAAAAATAAAGAATAGCCAGCCGTCCACAGCCACGGAAGTACGTTGAGCCGCATACCCCTTCATTTAGACTATTTAATCAATCCAATGTTTGGTTTTTTACTCAAATAATACATATAATTCATGCGAATGTCTGTCCATTGACGTCCAAGCACATCACTCTATTGCCTACTCCCATTTCAAGTTTCAACTTGTCTTAATGGTAGTTAATTCTAAAAGATTGATCAACTTACTTGTCCTGTTTGGGTATTGAATCAGAGTCAGATCTGGGTCTTAATTTAATTTGTAACATTAAAGAATCAGACTTGGTTTGTGTTAGAAGTTGATGTACGAATAATGTTGATCAAGCCTCAACGTGACCCTTTTTTTTTTTTGTATCTTAACCCAAAAAATCAAAAAGGGAAATAGGTAGGTAACTTTTTTACATAATTAATAGAAGTATATCATAGCGCAAAACCTAATCAATCAATTTTTTCCCCATCAGGCCATCGACTATCGCACGAGAAAATTAAATTAGAGAGTTGATAGCTGTGCATTTGATCAAATTCGGACTAGGTGTAGGAACTCTCCAGCTGCAATATGCTACCGATTATTGACACGTTGATACACAGTACTCTGACAAGTAAAGGTGATCAGATCCGGTAACCAAAGCCCTGACTTAATTACACCTCCCCGCTTTCGCCGCAGGTTCAAACGACCATTAGCTAGCTGTTGACAATATTGCTTGCGACGCTGATCGCGATTAAGAACTGGCCGTGTGCTACTTTCACGAGGGCTTCCAGTCATTAGTTACGGTTCATCTGGAGCTACTTGTATTGCAAACTACTTCTTTAAACTAAACTTATAAATTCGACTCACAACTCTTCGAAGATTTTGATTCATACTTCTTTTGGATTGTTCATGATTTATTTTTTCGTTTATAGTAACTTTTTTTTATACACTGTCAATGTACATTTTTGTTACACTAATAGCTTTACATCACTGCCATATAATATTGTTGGCATATTAAATCAAGACTCAAAAATAGAAATTTTTATATTATTATTTAGCAATGTTTTAGTCAAGTTAGATTTTTTGTAATTCTAATTGAGTCAAATTATGGTACTTTTATTGTTTTGGAATTAGTATTTGATTGTGGTTGTAAGACTTGTTTACCAAGTCATCTACTCTTATTATGTGTGATTATTGATATATATTATTGATATTATTCCTCTTCTTCCACACACACTTGTATGTGTGTGTAAATTGCCTCTCCTCCCTATACCCATATATATTGATTATATGAAATTTATCTCCTATATCTTTTTTGGTTGATTTTTTTGGGTTCTACAAATATGAATTTAAATTTAAAATTCAAATCATACACATGTGATATGAATCTATAATACTAGTTACTACATGGTTAGTGTATAAAAAGTTAATACTTACTGTTAAAGTTGGATCCTAAAAATGTTGAATACCATGCCAAGTTTTCCAAAATTATAGGTAGCTCCCCAAAGTCTTGTTATACATATCTGTTTACCCTTCTCCTTGTTAATATCCCTGCGACTCCCAAAGAAAAAAAAGAGGCTAATATCTTGTTAATATTACTAGTGTTTTAGACACACACTCTATGTGTGTGCTTAATTGAAAAAATGCATATTTTTGTCATATATATATATATATATTTATATGTATATGTATATGTATATGTATATATGTATATATATATATATATGTATGTATGTATGTATGTATTCTCTGGTATATTAGAATAAGTTATTAAATTAAAAATATCCTAGCAGAGGATGGATGGAAGTTTACAATTTTAAAACTTAAAATTTTTGTTATATATATATTTATTTATATGTATATGTATATGTATATATGTGTATATATATATATGTATGTATGTATTCTCTGGTATATTAGAATAAGTTATTAAATTAAAACTATCCTAGTAGAGGATGAATGGAAGTTTACAATTTTAAAACTTAAAAAATTTCATGGAAAGGATGGACGGTTTAAAGTTTTAAAATTTGAATGGAAAAACAATAAATACGGAATGATACAAAATAATAGAAATTGTTAACATCATAAGCATGTTATCGTTTTATATATATTCATGGAAATGGCACATCCTAAGTGTATGCAAATCTCGAAGATAATTTTTTTTAAAAGAAGAGGTAGCAGTCAATTAGGATAATTGAAAGAACGTAGAAATTAAAAAAAAATAGTTTTGATTGAGTAGGAACTAATAGGAATAAATCTGTGATTGAATGATTGAATAGGAATTGATAGGGATAAATTTGGAAACACATAAAATAACAGCAAAAGTTAACACTAACTACTAGCACTCTCACTTTATTATTATAAATATACTAGTGATAAGGACACACTCGTTCTGTGTGTAATTTAGGAACAATCACCTTTTATATGGAAGAATTTAGTATAAAATTTTCATTTAAATAAACTTTGATCTTTTAAAAGTTCTTTGAATAGAATTTTAATGAACTTGGCGGTTACAATATTTATGGGTAGTTAAAGGTAAAAATTAGATGTGGTTGTATTGGTTAGCAATATGGGTTACATATAGTCAGATGGTAAATGTATGATTTAGTGATTGTGAGGGTAAAATTAGAAATATAAAAAGTGACAAAAAGGGTCTACATCAAACCTAATGCTCTTCCTCTTTGTTTTTTCGGGGATAAATACCTAATGCTCTCCCTTTAAATACACTCTGTGTGTGTGTACATAGAGCACTTGTCTGGAAACCGAATCTCCCATTTCCCTGAACCAAAATCCTAAAAGCATCATTATGCCTGATAAAATCGACCCGCAAATATCATTAGGCCTGATAAGATCAGTCGGGGAGCGTGGCCCGAGTAGCCCAAGGCCATATGTAGTATTATACTTTCAGAAAATGTAACTGGGATTCATTTATGTTCTTTTTTTTTTTTAAACAAACAAAAGGATCTGGCTCATTTCAGACCCCAACTCTTATCTGAGTTATTGGGAGAGAAAGCCTCCCATTTTTATACAGGGTTAGGAAAGCCGTCTTTCACAGCAACCGCAGGGCCTTTGCGAGTCCGAGAACTTGAACCCTCGACGAGGGTGTATGAAGCTTCAAAGCGATGCTAGGCGGATCACATCATCTAGGCCCTGGTGGGCAATTCATTTATGTTCTTGACCATGCGAATTTGACAAAATACTATTTAGTTTTTACTGAATTTATAATCAATTTTTTATCCTTTATTAAATTTACAATCACTTCTTTTTATGAAATTGTGATTAAGATGAAAAGTAGAGGCACTTTTATCATTCACATAAGTAAAAGTGTTAAAAAAAAATGACATTAGCAGTCAAAAGGAGGACTCAAACACCCCAAGTTTCTTTATAGAAGAAACTTTATGACAGGCCCCTAAACTATTCACTTTGTACGGTTTTATTCCCTCAATAATAAATTATAGTAAATAAAACCCTAAACCAAAAAAAAAAAAAACCTAGTTTAAGGACTTCCGTCAACTTTGAAAGTTAAAAGTAATTGAATTAGGGGCAACATCGACCAAACAGAAAAATCAATCCATAATTTTATTAAAAGCCAACTATATTAAGTCAAACAATAATATGGTGTTTAGTGTTTCTTCCTCTTCCTTCATCTTTCACCTTTTCTAGCCATAATTTGATGAAACGATCTGTCAACAATGCCTTTTAAGTTGTTCTTGCCTGTTAATTTTTTTTTTTTTTTGTTTAGATGGTTTTGCCCATGATTCTGTCACCTTTAACGGTCAAAATTGAGGGAAGTTCATAAACCATTTTTTTTTTTGTTCAAAGGCTTATTTGTGACAATTTATAGTTGAGAGGCCAAAACCGTAAAAAGGCAATAGTTTAGGGGTTTTCAAAAAGTTTCCTCTTCTTGATATCGATGAAACTGACAAATATATACCCCTCATATATTAATATTACCGGGCTAGCAACACTGCTTTCCTTCCGGTTCCTAAATTCTCATGCGTCATTGGTAGCCATCAATTAGTTGGCACGTGCTATTGTCAAAGCAATTATTTTCCTGCCAAAATTTATTTTACTCAAATGCTACGATCAATCTCAACCCCCTCATATATTTATTATTTTTCTAGAATTCATTGTGTATTAATTACTCCTCTTTTCTCTCTCTAATTAAGAATTTTTGTATTGGGGTCTCTCACTTTTTTTTTCTTATTATTCTCACTCTCTCTTTATTACTCACACACTAATATATCTATTGTTTTAAAATTAAATAACATAGTTTTTGTATTAGTTTTCTCTTGTATCTTTTTGGTTCTATATGCTCTTGCCTTTTTAATTCGATTCCAAAACTTTTATTTATTCATCTATTTATTTTTCACAAATAGAACTTCATTTAACTCCAACAAATTTCAGTTTAAAAATTACGATGTCATTGTAACTCAATACTTTAGTACAAAATTTTTCTTTGACACAACATGCATTCTTCTTCAAATTATGCTTGTTTATCATACCTTTAAGCAATTGATACTATTAAAATTTTCTCTTCTATACTTTTCATGTAAGTCTTGACTTTTATCTTTTATCAAGTACTCATATTTATCATGTAAGACTTGATTTCTATCAAATATTTATATTCTCTAATAATTAAATGAAAATAATTTTAAATTACAATATGTTGTATATCCCATGAATATTGAAGGCAAAATAAGGCTATTTTTTGGGATTATATTCATTTTAAACTATTATTTATTTTAACTTAAATTATGTTGTATTTGAAAAAAGAACATTTAAAGTATAATTATAAAAAATAAAAAATATAAGAGCATATAGAATTAGCATATGAAAATAATTGATGCATTAATGAGAGAGAGAGAGAGAGAGAGAGAGAGAAGAATGTGAGTGAGTAGGAAAAAAGTACTTAATTAGTAGAGCTTTTGATCAAGGTACTTATTAAATGTTTAATCATGTTTTTTGGGTGTATACATACATAAGCACTTTTTCTATTTGATAATGTGTAATTTTGAATTCCTAAAACAGATTTATCTCCTCATTTAGTTCAATATTTATAATAAAATTGTTAAAATTAATTTTTTGGAACACAAAAATTGTTCTGAAAGCATCATTTTTGAGTTTATGTCAAAAGCACTTTATTAACCAAGTTCTGCTTCCAAATTCGAGAAATAATGTTAATGCTCACCAAACACGTTCAAGCTGGTTTTGTCTCCTGAAAGTACCCTCTTTTTTTTTTTTTTTTTTTTAATAGCAAAAACAGCAAACCTCAAACGGCCCGAAGCATGAGTATATAAAGAGACCTTTTTCCTAGTAAAGTCTCTGACGCCATCAAATCGATGGAAGGACTTCCGGGCTTTGATTAAAAGAAAAAGTCAAAAACCCCAGTCATAGTTAAACCCTAGTTCTAAGCCCTAGTTCATCATCGTCATCGTCCTCTCATTAGCATTGCCATTAGCATTACCATGAAAGAAGTAGTCACGGAGGAAGTTAAACAAGAAGCCATGGAGGTTAAACAAGAAGTCGTGGAACCAACCAATAATTATGCTAATCACAATCCAAGCGGTACCATCGATGGCAACAATGTAGTAATAGCTATAAGCGACAGCAGCAGCAGTAGCAGTAACTTATTAAATTGGAATACGGATTCGGATTACTCGGACATAGAGGAGGAATGCAGTCCGAGGAAGAAACAAAGGATACTTACGAACGTTTTGCCCGTTGGATTTCTCGATCCTCTTCGGCCCGAAGAACGTCTTGCCATGCAACAACAACAAAAAGCTGCTACTGCCCCAACTAATCATCATCATCATCCTCATAACAGCCGTGCTGTTAATCCTTTGACGTCTCTTCTTGATCATTCGGCGAAGGAGGAGCCATTGGCTTTGGTGCAAGTGGATGATGATCACAAGAAGGCTGCCATTGTTGGTCCGGAATTTAGGAATGAAAGGAGTACCAGTAGTTGGGTTAAGCAGTTTTGGAAAGCTGGTGATTGTTACGATGCCAGTCACGATGCCAACGTTTCTGCTTCTGAAACAGGTACTATACTACTTAATAACTGATGGTGGATGGATGTTTTGGATGCACTTGCTATTGGTTTTTCATTCTGCTATCACTGCTATTGTGTATATATTCTTGCTGCCTTGATAAGAATTCACAGCTTAGAGCTACAAACAAGATTTACGCACCTCTAATTAAGAGCAGGGAACCAGATTAACTGAAGGACGAACGAGGGCGTTGGGCCGGGGTTGGTTTAGATTGTTAAAAAATTTCAGCTTTCTTTATGTAAATTCCGTATAGCCATTCTCACAAACTTAGTGTAATTAGCTCGTGTCCGCTAATTAAAAACAACGCTAATGACTATATAGGTAAACCTGTGAAAGGGATTTATTGGAGCAGCCATAGGTAACCTCACCTCTAGTACAATTGATTTGGTTGGTTGTATTTTTTTTTTTTAAGATTTGGCATACAGTTGCATGAGTGGTTGTTTTTAAACATTGAGTTGATGTCCTCCAACAAAATTCATGAATGCAACAGAGTTGTATGAGTGGACGCAAAATCATATAAAAATATAACAACTGCACAACCATACCAAAATCTCAATATTACATGTCCTGAGTCCCGTGCTTGAATTACGTTGCGTAGGGTCAGGTAAGTGCCTGCTTACAGCTCTTGCAGCTTCAGTTAAATGATTTATCAGCAATTCACTAAATGGAAGAGATTTACGTGATTTTTTTAGAATGTCTCGACTACTTAGAACTTCGTCTTCTTCTTCTTTTAATAAGGAGCTAAATTCTGAGGGGTATATATAGCAGTCCAAAAGGTTTTCCGTATGAAGTACTAAATCTTTCGGATTCAAATTACTTTGGTATTGTTTGCTTGCCTAAGTAGTCTCAACCTTTTTATCTTGCTCCGCACAGTTGGCATGGACCATGTTAGGGTTCATCCTAAATTCTTGCATTCCAACGCTACCAGCCATAAATGGGCTTTAGGAGGTAATTAAGCTCTTTTTCAACTTAGTAAAATCTTTTACTACTATTTTATCAAGAAAATGAGGGCTAATTGTGCTTCTTTTTTCATTTTTCATTTTTTATTTTTTTTGGTTGCTGGTTGCTTTAGCTTTTGCGGAGCTCTTGGACAATGCTTTAGATGAGGTACACCTGGCCTTCTTGTACATGATTGAGGGTTAACATACTGTTCTTGATTCTAATTGAAGTTTAACATGCAACTTTCTTTAATCCTTGACGTATACTCTTCCCCAGGTTTCTAATGGAGCTACCTATGTCCACATAGATATGCTAAAGAACAGCCAGGATAATAATGCAATGTTGCTGGTTGAAGGTGTTACATTCTTTATCCATCTTCATATCGTACTTTTTGACTCTGTTTTGCGTCTTTATCCTTGCCACTTGAATAGTCTTTCCTTTTTTCTTTGAAAGAAACATATTGTTGGGTCTGGTAGGGAAGAGTGAAGATCTGCTTCTTGTCAAGATATGAATTAGATTTCCCTGGTCATAAAAAAAAGGTCAAAATAGACTACATTTCCTGTACTGAGGTTTTGCCACTTGAATCCCCACCAAAATAGTCAGGCTGTCGACATTTGCACCATAAAAGGCTGGAGCATTGTAACTCTTTACTCTTGTTCTGACTTAGAATTTTCAGTTCTAAGTTTACTAGCTCATAAGTTTAGGGCTGAAACAGGCTTATCATCTTGTAAGCTGCCTCTGTTGAACAGGTTCTGTGTAATTATTGTCTACCTTGATGCTTAACCATTCAAGTTGTTGTTTGTTGAGTCTTGATTCAAGATCACGGTAATATGTGGTGACTGGTGAGCTTGTGTTAAGATATGCTGCTTCTATAGTAGACGTCAAATTGCAAATTGGAGTTTTCCTCATAATTTTGCATAGAGTTTCGTATTGTTTGGAAGTAAGGAGTGACTGTTTTATCAAACTTTATTTTTATATCTGAATTTGCCTGGTAACTTCCAAAAGTTCAACGCAGATAATGGTGGCGGAATGACTCCTGACAGAATCCGGCAATGCATGTCTCTTGGCTACTCGGCAAAAAGCAAGTTGGCAAACACCATTGGCCAATGTGCGACACACTTTATTAGTCTTGAACATAATACATTTCAAGTGTCATATGCTTTTATAATTTTGAAGCTCCAGAAGATGACAAACAGTTGACGCTTGACACCAATAGGAATCAATTAATATTTCTCATTTTTTTCCCTGGTTATTTTTTATCAGACGGGAATGGTTTCAAGACAAGTACGATGAGGCTTGGGGCAGACGTGATTGTTTTCTCGCGTTGTCGAGGGAAGGATGGGAGAAGGTAGCTACTTAATCTTCTATGAGATTTGGTCGGATTTACCTGCCATTGTTTTAGCCTTGGATTCTCACCCCTATTGAACTGTTGAAATTTATACCTACCTGCATTATTTTGTATTTATGACACTAATCAAATTAATTTCTTGTACATTAATTTGTATAGCGCCACACAGAGTATTGGGATGTTGTCATACACTTTTCTGAGGGGAACAGGGAAAGAGGATACAGTGGTTCCCATGGTATGTCACCTTTCATTCTTCTTTTTATATAAGCTAGTGCTTTCCGAACTATACTCTTATATCCTTATTCCTAGTTGCTGACTCTTAATTGAAATGAGAAGATTGATTATGAGAAAAGAGGAGAGGCTTGGTACATGATGAATCGATCTACCTCTGATGACTGGAAACGCAACCTTGATACAATAGTGCAGTGGTCTCCATGTGAAAGTGAAGAAGAACTTCTTTTACAGGTGATCTCTTTCATACCCTTGTCTTCTCTTTACATCATACCCTTGTTTTCTCTTTACAATTCGAAATGCCAGGTCACTCCCGTGGTGTGACTTTTTCTTCCTTTTATGAGTTAGGACATTTTGCCTATTTTTCTTTAAGAACAATTAAATACTGCATTTAAAAGATAAAGCGCAAGCTCAAAGTTCTGTGGACATTTCTTTGCTCGAGAGAAAATGCTTCTCGTCTCCTAGAGTTTCTTTGGCTCATTTTTTTTTTTTTTCTTTCTGCCCTGCAGTTTGACTACTTGAAAGATCAAGGTACTCGGATCATAATATATAACCTTTGGGAGGATGACCAGGGATCTGCAGAACTTGATTTTGACTCTGATAAATATGTATGCTATTGATTTTGACTCTACTAAACTGCTTTCCTTGTTTTTCCTTTAAATCTATTCCTGGTGCATGCAAAACTCAGCATTCTTCCCCTGATCCTTCTCTTTTGACAGGACATACAGATTAGAGGTGTAAATCGAGATGAGAAGAAGATAGAAATGGCAAAGAATTTCCCAAACCTCAAACATTATTTAACTTATCGACATTCTTTGAGGGTATGTTTTCCATCCATTATATCTCCCGTGTCTTTATCTACTGCTGATGAGAGCTCTAAACTTTATCAACTGTTACAAGAAATGAGCTTTGAATCTTATCTTAAAGAGAGAGAGATATTAAAGTTGATTGGAATTCTGGTGCAACAACCAACAATAACCTTTGACTGAGGATTACGCCCATATACTTAATGAATAAAACATTGTACTGAATTTGAGAGTGAGTCACTTTTTCTCCTCAACTTCTGTTGAAATAAAATGTTCAATTATTAAAATGCGAAGAGCTTTCTTCATTAAATCGCATACTTTTGTCCTTCCGGTTAGGCATTTACAGCATTCCTTTCAATACGTTTTTCAAGTCTCTTTCAGACATACTTTTACAGCTAAAAAACTTTGATTATGTGACTAAATGAATTCAACGGCTAATACATCTAGTGTCTGTTTGTGTTCTTGAATAAAAAAATTGTTCAAGTACTTTGACAAAACTTCCTTTTTCTCCACAACACAACTCCACATATCAGATGCCTGCACTAATTTGTTCTCACTGTGCTTCAGAACTATGCTGCAATTTTGTATCTGAGGATTCCACCAGGCTTCCGTATTATCCTTAGAGGGAAAGATGTTGAGCATTATAACATAATCAATGACTTGAAATACTCGAAGGAAATTACATACAGGCCACAAGGATTCCCTGATGAAGCTCCAAAGGACCCAAATGTAATATTGATGATTGTAGTTACTTTAGTTGCTTTAACGATACTTCTCATTGCGGAATGCAAACCTCATACAGTTAAATGCCTTTATTCACCAGATGCGTGCTTTGTTGACTATTGGATTCATAAAGGATGCAAACCATCATATTGATGTTCAAGGGTTCAATGTCTATCACAAGAATCGGCTTATTAAGGTTAGTTCCCCTGCATTCCCCCCTTTTTTCCTTGCATAAATTTACCCTACAGCTAACCTCAGGTCATGCAGAAAATGGAATGACTTAATGAACAGTTTTAAGAGTTGTAAATTTTCTTGAGTAGTCTTCTAATTCAGAACTTCTGTATGTGTGCTCAGCCATTCTGGAGGGTCTGGAATGCTGCTGGAAGCGATGGCCGCGGTGTCATAGGTAGTATTTTCCATGTCTATATTTGATGCCTTCATCTAAGCACAAAATGTTTCACTACTTCGCCATGCAATAACTCCCCTTTGCATCCTTGGTTTTTCATAAAATGTAGGCGTATTAGAAGCTAATTTTGTTGAACCGGCTCATGATAAGCAAGGCTTTGAAAGGACAATTGTGTTTTCAAGACTTGAAAATCGCTTAGTTGCCATTCAGAAGGATTTCTGGTTTGTCTTTTGATTTACGTGCTCCGTGGAATTGCTATAGGCGTGCTTCAAGTTACCTAAGTTTCTAACATCTTGTGTTAGGTCTTCAAATTGCCACTTGATCGGTTATGCCAAAAGACGTGACAAGAACTCAGTTTCTCATGAAGGAAAAACGGCAGCTTTTCCAAAAGTTAAACTCCATTCTGCGTCAAAGTCAAGGGCACAAGTTTTCAGTTGTGCCAGAAGTAACATAATTTCGAATGGCAAATATAATGATAGATCGCCTGCTGAGGATGCAGGTGAGATTGGGACAGCCCATAATGATAGACAAGCAACAAATGAAGCAAATTTTTCATCTGGAAAAACGCAGCCAGAGTGTGTATCCAATCGGAAGGCTGATCAAGTTGCCACACAATCAGAATTGGTTATCAAGTTGAAAGAAGAGAATAATGAACTCAAGACCAGGTGGTTTTATCATTTTTTTTTTTTAAATCTAGAGAATATGGTCTCTCATTCATCAGGGCCTATTCTTCAGCTGTCTCATTTTCTTCTCTTTTTTCCATTTGCGTATCCAGCTTGGAAGATGTGCTGCAAGATTTGCAGTATGAAAAAGATAGAAACAAGTCACTGGAAAACAAAGTAAGTCTTTAATTTCAAATATGATTTTGCTGTATCAGATAATATGTTTGTAGTTGAATAAGGGGCATTATGAAGGGGTTCTTAAAAAGGATCGTCTGTGGTTAGTGTGCTTGTTACTATGTTGACGGCAGCGGATAGCATCTGACTATTAGAAACTAGAGGAAACAATTATGGAAAAACTCGAAGCTTCCTGCAGACCTGTCTATAACAGTCATTTGAGCATTTTTGTGTGATTGAAACAAATATCGAACTTTTGCATTTAGATTCTGGAAGTGGAGCAAAAGCTTAAAGAAATAAATAGAGAGACTGAAGAAGAAATGCGTAAACGAGATGTAAGAGAAGAGGCTCTGAGGAACAAAGCAATGGTATGTACAACTTGCATTTTCTTCTTGCTACTTTGATGTTTTCAATTGTTCTCTCTGATCTTCCGTTCCAGGTAGCCTGTAGACTGTGTATGAAACTTTAACATATCCGTTGCAGGTTGCTGCTGATGTCATTGAGGAGTTGCGCGATAAAATAAATCTTTTAGAAAGGACGAGAGCAGTTTTACATTGCAAACGTGAATTTAAGGGTTGAAAAGCAAACTAAACTCTTCAACACACTTCCAGCTGAATGATGGTGGGGCTTCAAGAACGGATTCGTCTAATATGCAGGACTTTTTTTCTCCTAAGATAGGGCTATACTAATTACTAACTCTGCAGTTTAAGCATAACAAAAACTAGCAAATGCCTAGAGATTTATCGTGTGGAGAGAAGCTGAAAAGGCCCAAACCGGAGTTCAAAAATTAGGGTAATGAGTAATCTAGGACCAGTTTGTTCGATTCTTTCGAGCCTGGTCATAGAGCTTTGTCACCAGTTACAAACTGTACTTGTAGAAGTGTGAATGAGAAGATAAGTTTGCTGGTGTCGCCTCTTCATCAAGAATTAAGCTGTAAAAGTATACTCATTTTAGTCAGAAATGACAATTTTTGTACAAGTTAAAAGCTCGTGCACTCATCAGTAAATTACAAAAGCTCGTGTAGTCATCATTCAACAGCAACCGTGGAGAATGCTGCCCATGGTACAATACACATTCGTCTCAATTGTTCGGTGTCAGCTGTAACTGTTTCAGTGCAGTATGTTGCACATGCATTCGGCTATGTGTTATGACTACTTGCATACTCATTGGGTGTGGCACGATCTTGAATCATTCAATCAGAGAAGGTTTCTGTAAGTTTGATTTGGAATGTGGAAAAGAAAAGCGACCAACTTTCACAAATAACAGTTGTTCCACCTAGTATATGAACCTTAAAAAACCATGCAGTCATTTATTTTATCATTTGGCCAATTTCTTGAGCTCATGAAGCAATCTATATTTTACTATGATTACCCAACACTAGTCGACACTTGTTTTTCTTTGCTTAACGCCGCAGATAAGTGGAGGTGAGGTGAGATTTTACAGCTGGTATCTAGGGATTCTGTCCTTGTGGGGTTGTGGGAGGAAATGGACGACGGTATGGTATCCAGGTTCTTGGGTCTCCAAGATTAAATTTTGGTGGCACTGGTGGTGGTGGAGGAGGAGGAAATCGAGGATAATTAGGCATCCAAGTTCTAGGATCTCCAGGATTAGATGCAGGCGGAGAAAGCAGGGGAGGTGTTCGAGGGAAAGGAGGAAAAGGAGGGAATGTGAAGGACGGTGGAGATGGAGGAGGTCCAGGATATGGCACTTGAGGGAAAGGCCACGATGGAAACGGAGGTAAAGATGGTAATGGAGGTAAGGGTGGAAGAGGTGGTAATGGCGGCAGGGGAGGAAGAGATGGTAATGGTGGCAGGGGAGGGAAGGGGAATAATGGAAATTGGGGCAATTGAGGCAAAGGTGGAAACTGGGGCAAAGGGGGCCAGGGACTGCTGCCATAGTAAGGAGGAAAATAAGGTAAGAAAAACTTGGAGGAATTGAAAGAGTATGGGAATCTCATCTTTTTGTTCCCACATAAGGTGACATTCCTTGTAAATGGTCTGTAACTTAGAGCACTCAGGCTGTATACACATTGATTGTTCTGTTTTGATTTGATGGTGATCTCATTAGTTGTACTCCTAAGCCCCAGAACGTTGCAAGCCGGAGATAAACTCCGTACCGAGCTTGCTTCACAGAATGCTTGAATGCCGGGCTCTCCAATGCAGTCAATTCCCTCCAGGGATGGTATGTCCAACTTGTAAATTCCATGTCTATTCGTAGTTCTGTTAACTGAGAAGGTTATCTGCTCGGTTGTTCCGGGCGAGTTTGCTTTGAATTTGCACTGAATATGTACTTCGGCACCTAGCAAAATGTAACCGCGGATTAGTATTACAACTTTCCAAGGGGGCAAAGGGCAAGATTAGACTCTGTATATTCGAGCCGTTTAGACTTTAATTTGAGGAGCAACATAAGTTACCTGGCAAGAAGTAGCTGCGCCGTGAGAAAGTGTTATCATAACATGCATCACAGAAGACTGAACCTTGCACGGTGATATGGGAGGTGGGTTGTGGGGGTTGAGCTAGCAGGACAAGAGGCTGGACGCTTAAAGTTGCAAGAAGAAGAAGAAAGAGAGACATTTTCTGATCCATGGAAGCAAATACGGTAGCAAACGGCATGTTGGGAGCAGAAGCTTCCATTGATCATTTCTCGAAATGGCTGCTTGTAGCCTATCAAAAGCATCTGAAGCATTATTAATATATACAGTTAGAAAAAGAAAAAAGAAGAAGCAGAAGAAGAAGAAGAGGAAAGAAACATCTGTATGCATATAATTGAGCCCGTGAATAGTTTGGTACGAGGACCAACTGTAATTTAATTCCAAGTTGGAAACGCTCTAGTGCATGCATTTAACAACAGAAACAAATGCATGTGAACTAATTGAAGTTACCCTTTTGGCGGATTGTGGGGAATGTAAGGCTAGAATCATCAGCATTTATGTAGAAGAAAGAAGGTGTATTATACTCGCGGGGCTGTATGGACGATGGCTCGATGGGAGGGCGGTTGGTGGTCGCAGCTCGCAGGGGTCGAGTAGAAGAAGATTAAATTCCTAGCCATCGATGATCCAAACATGCCATGCCTTTTATGAAAGGAGGACATCCCTGGATCAGTTGTCCTTTAATGGTTTTTGTTTGGGGGGCTCCTGTCACGGATAGAAAGGGTTGCCATCGCGAAGCATTTACAGTCCTCCTCACTTGCCGGGGGAATGAGAAAAGAGAACATGTCATGTGATGAAAAGTAAATACGTTTCTAGTCAATATTATTGTCTTATTTCGGTTGTTGTGTCGTCTCGTCTCGTCTCGTAAACCTTGCGAAGGCGCCGGGACTTTAGATGCTGTGCCAAAATATTAATCATTACCATGCCAAAATACTCTAGGCCACACTTAAATTTAGCTGATGCGTGAGTTTTAATCCTCAACCAACATTGATTGATGCAATAATTCATGCCTCTTTTTTTTTCTCCCCCTTATAAAAATCATGATTTCATGAAATATGCACTAAAGATAGAAAATACATAATCAAATATGTCGTAGAAATAACATATGTCAAGGATCTACAGATACATCAGATCTGAGAAATTACGAAAATAATTTTCAATGTATTCCAAATCATGTCAATCTCTTCAACTCAATCAACATCAGTGCACGTCTTCTCCCACTGCAAATTCACTATTCAATTAGAATTCTGACCTGTGCTATGCACGGGGGTTTATATTTAAAATAACAGTAATAATAAATAATAAATGAATTATTTGTAATAGTTATACCAAAAATAAGTTAAAAACTAAAGATTATTATTTTGATCAATATCCATTTGGGAGTGCATAAGGTAGACTATTGTTAGTGTGTATAATGAATCCTTTCCTCAGACAGTGTCCAAATGTAGATCCTTCATTTAATGCACAAAATACAGTGTTAATTCCTACTGATAGCATCAAGTTTTAAGGCATTAAATGCACTAGGAAGAAATGAAAAAACACATATTATTATATACAAAAGAACAAATAGTAGCAGGAATTCTACTTTGACGCACAAAAAAAATTAAGTTAACCAAAAACAACAAATTAAGTGGACAAAACAATCGAAATAGAAGAACACCAAAAGATATGGACATCTGTATGGCATAAAAACTTGGCAAATTACAGAGAAATGAGACACTTGAAATTACCGCAGAAATATCATTAACACTTGAAATGAGACATTTGACATCTATAATATTACCACAAGAATATCATTAACACTTGAAATTACAAAGAAAACGGCAATATTTGAAGAGTATATAATACTGGAAATTCTACTTTATCGCGTGTGATGTTTGAATCGATGTAATTGGAATTTTATCAATCGCACTTGATGTGAGACTCCTCGTTTCTCTATGTGAAGTTGCTAAATCTTCACTAATGCCTCCGTGGGATCATTATGGTGCACATTTGATTTTGTAAGCAATTGTTTCCTCCTTTGCAATCCTGCAAGCTTGAAATCAAGAAGTTGTTGTAATTCATGTAACGAAGTATATTCTATGGTAGAATTGAAACTCGATTTTAGATGAACAAAGCAATGAAGGAAGGTGATTAACAGGATTGTTGTTTACCAAAAATGGCATTTAGTATCGTAAATTATGCAACTAAATGGAAAATGTGTGTTGAAATGGGATATGGATTAGGTAGGATAGATATGGGGTAGATATGGATATAAGTTAGTAATGGTTATTAGATTAATGAGATATTTATTGAATTAAATTAAATAGAAATTTCTAGAAAAATGGATTAATATTTTTTGACCGTTGAAGGTCACTCACAAAAAACTCCACCTGCAATACATATATGATAAATAGATTGCTTTAAGTTCTTATTGTATGAAGTTAAGATCTGACAAAATAGACTCAATAAAATAAAATAAACAATAAAAATAAAAATTCTCACTAGAAACCCTACACAAGAAGAAACTCTCACTAGAGTGGTGAAAAAAATTCTAAAAGAAAATAAATCTCTCAGTTAAAAAAAAAAAAAAAAAAAGGCTCTGAAAAGAGAATTATACTCTACCAGGAATTCAGTTATCGGATAACCCCACTCGATCGTCATCTCCGGATTGTCATTTCCACAAGCTCTTCGCACTTTGAGTTGATTTTATCTTAACGCCACGTGGCTACAGATCGTTTTCTATGATGAGTGTACTTGGGGATCGTGACCTTTCCCGCAACTAAATTATTAGCTCAACTACCTCTAAGTTGCTAGCGTAAGCCTTGACTGAGGAATATGTTGTTTGGATTGGATTTTACTTGTAAAAAATTATTTAACACATTTTTATTTCATATATATCACATTAAAGAAGTGGTACAGTTTTTTTTTTAAAAAAAATTATCTCAAATAAACCATTGTCCAAACAAACATAACTTAAAGTTGTGCGCATGGCTATTGCTCGGGTCGGGTCTCTAAATAGATAAGACAAGGAACTGAGCCGCTCGAATCCTTTTGGCCTACTGGTTTAATCGGAAACCTATTTGAATTTTCAATTGACCTTTTTTTTAATTGACAATATCGGAGTAGCTAGAAAATAATTTTATTTTTAAACAAAATAAAATAATAAAAATGATGCTACATCTTTGAAAACAAGTGACATATAATTTTACTTTACATTTGACTATGTTATTTAGTTATGTGAAAGTGTGGATAGAATGAAATTAAATCTTCTACAAATATTTATATGTTCATTATATATCTTTCAGAGTATAATAATTAGCATCTAAAAGCACTTTATTAGATGTTTTACTTATATTCAAATTACTATATTGTATTTATAAATATTAAATTAGTAATCGCCACGGCAACTAGTGATCCATTAATTCGATCAGTGGTGATTACCGGTGCAACTAGTGATCCCTCTATCAGGTTCCTTGGAATCTCTAAGATTATGTGCACTAATATATCGTCACAGTCAATGTGATAAGAAATGTAGTCTCTAAGATAATAACATGTAGCAGTACATTTAAAGTTTGCTATTTAGTAAGAATTATGTTTCACTATCAATTCTATCATCAAATGAATACACAAATCCGAACCAAAGAATTGCAGTTGGATAGAGATCCAAGGCTGGCATTTACGTAGCATTTTTAGATGTTGTCTTCACAAGACTAGTAACTCGTGCTATTTATGATTTGGTTAGGAATGAATTATTCTCAATCAAAACGAAAGGAAACAATAATTTTACTATGCATTGGTATTTGGTTGGAATTTGACAATTTTAAAGTGGAGCATGATGAAATCAAGAATTCAGGAGAGATTATAGATAAGTCGTGCATCAAAGGCATCGTCATTCATTTTAGAGTTCGTTACTAGAAACCAAAAGATGTGATTCATTGCAATGCAAGGCTAATTATAAGTTTGTAAATATTCTTACAAAATTTTGTCCAAAATAAAGTTTAAAAATTTGAGAGGACAAATTAAAATCTGCAACAAAATAACAGGGGAATGTTGGAATGTTAATGCCACTGTTACTGCAATATCATATCGTTTTGAGTGTGCGCCCAAAGCACTCTGTGGGGTTTGAGGAACAGAGCCCTTTGGGCCGTATGCGGTGGAGCAGGCTTGTATCCGGTGGCCCAGGAATTCTTGACTCTTAATACTTTCTTGGGCCACTGCACGACGGCTTTATCAAAACTTGACTATCAAAGTTGTTCAACCCACTTTCGGAACCAGTCGGCGCACACTCAAGTGTCTCTTAACCCCTTCCAAATCCAATATGGCTTACATCGTTCGCTTTGGACCCAAAACGATGTTCAAAACCCACCCAATTGACTGAAATTTTCGGCACAAGAAAATTTCCAAGTAAATTTGCACTAGAGATTACCATTGCTCGATTTCTCTCTCAAATCAGTCTGATTATTCCATTTTCTCATGTTTTCTGTCGTGAATCAGCAATATCAAAGTCTCAATATGGTAAAATGTTGTGATAATTAAAGCAAGGTTAGCTGAGGTAGGAAGCTTTTAAGCCCTTTATTCCTTCTAGAAGTAATTTATAACATTTATTTTCAAATTAGAAGAAAAGTACAAATATATCCATTGTACGATATTGAATAGGAAGAAAAAGTGATCATTTGACCAACCAAAAGGACAGCAGTCCGTGGCGCAAATAGTTTATATATTCTAGAGTATTTTTGTAAAAAGTTTACGTAATATGATATATATACTTGTGTGTGTGTATGTATGTACATGAAGAAAAGAAGATGGATGGTTTCATTGAACTTTTTTTTTTTTTTTTTTATCTCTATACAAAGGAGGGGTCGAGTACATTTACTTGCTAAAAAACAGGTAAATATAAATAAACTCGATGGAGAATGAGTCTGGACGAAAAGATAAAAGGAAACCCGCTGAGCAGATGGGTTCAAAATGGAGGAATCCAATTGGCCTATAATAAAATAAAAGTACAAACCAATTTGTACTCCTCTCCCTGCTCCTCCCCGTTCCTTGAATTCATCAATTAATACTGCTACCTAGTTGGCAGTAGATGAAGATGAGGGACATCAACACTATAATTAATTATATATATATATATGTGTGTATATATATGTATATATATTAATTTTCAAAGCCAAAGAGCTCCGGCTTCTTTGAGGAGGGGAACCAGTGTCCCATTGATGTGGGAAGCCATGACCCTGTCCATGGCACCCACGAGCTTCCCTCCGATGAACACCACCGGAACAGGAGGTGAGTTCCCCAGAAGCCTGATGAGAGCCCTCTCGATTTCTTTGCCCCTGGGGTCTTGATCCAGCTCGTAAACAGTGGGGTTCACTCCCATCCCGCAAAACAGCCTCTTGACTGCATGGCACATGCAGCAGGTGCTGACGCTGAATATCACCACCGCACTCCCCGATGCCAGCCTCACCACCCTCTCCAACGGGTCCACTCCTCCCATGCTGTGCCTCGCCCGGCCGCCGGTGGTGCAGGTGCATAGTATCCCCACGACTCGGCCGCCGCCTGATAATGCATCCTTCTTGATTTTGATCTACGTCGGATCACTCTTCTGAAGGGCCTACGTGTTAACAGTTAGCAAGTTGACGTGAATTGATACAGTAAAGGTGAGATTTGAGAGAGAATCCTCGTGTATGTAGTGCGGGGAAGTTTAAGGTGGGGAGCTCTCTCTTGTGGAGCAGTGGCAGTGGGTGGGATAAGGTGTGAAGAGATGGAGAATGGGGGACGATGGATGGTGGCTTTATATAGGACGGAGGAGTGAAGCGTGCTTGTAGTACTCGCATTAACTAGGGAATGCTGGAATATATATGTGCGTGTGTGTGTGTGTGTATATATATATGTATATATGGGAGTGTAGCATTTACTTTTAACTAAGGATTCATTAGGACTAGGAGTAAGGGAAATGGCATTTTGGCAAATGTGTGTCTGGGGTTGGGATGGAAGGGGGAGGGGGGTCTGTCTGATATTGTCGCAACGCGTGCTGAGGGAAATCGACGTACGTACGTAGTTTTTTGCTCTAAAAGGATGGGATGGGATGGGATGGGATGTTTGGAAGCACATTTCTTGACCCTTTGTTGCAATACTCCTTCAGCAGAGTAGACAGCACAGAGACAACGGGGCCTGAAAATGAAATTTTCTTTTGCCTTAATTTACTAAGCAGGAGCTGGAGAAGGTGGCAGCCGCTGAAGGCGGCTACATGGGATATGTCTACTCTCTAGCGAGTAAACAACCCTAAAGAAAAAAAATAAAATAAAAAATGAAAAGCACGAGTACGTCGTCGTAAGGAGGGTGACCGGCCGGGGTTTTAGACCATTTTTGGTTCTGGGGATTTTGTACAAGAGTGATTTTTTAGAGGCTAGGGAGACATGAAAGCAGGCTTTTTCTGGGAAATCTACTCTGCTGCTGCGAGGTATGTTAGTTCGCTTATAAAGAAAGAAAAGGGGAAGGAAAGAGAGAGAGAGGTTTGAAAGTTGAGAGGGGAATGGAATGACCAGCAAAAAGTGGGATTTTTTTTTTTTGGTTTTAATAGACGGCTGTCTCTGTCTTCTTGTCGGGGCTTTGTTCTGTTGCTGTATGCAGCACTATTAATTGATGGTATTAGTACTCCAAGTGTTACTTCTCATCTCATTTTGCTTTATGACGTGACCTTAATGCGCTGCTTCACCCTACCCCCAAAACACAAAAAAAAAAAAAAAAAAAAAACCATTTCTCTATTAACTAATCTTGTGCTTTAAATTTTAATCGACATAATTAAGACTATGGTGTAACCGTCCTGTCTTAAAGATCTGGTAGTTACTAACTAGTCTAACTCAATCCTTCCTCTTTGTAATAGAAAAGAGGGTGTTTGTTTGTGTTTGTGTGTGTGTACGCGCATGTGTGTATGTTCATGTTTTTTTCCCCCAATTAATCTTCATTGATTGTGTCCGACTGATAATGTTGTTAAAATTAGCATGGCCATGCCAATACTAAAGATTGCTAGCAGATTGGGACTTGGGTGGATCTCTTGTACTAATACTACTGTATCCATTCACGCTTTCTGATTTTCTTGGTATGTGGAAATTGACTGAGTCAGTTTTCGCTTTAATTTTTCATTTCCACGCTTAGTATAGAGGCGAGTAGTTTATGATCAATGAATAGTGTAAAAAAAAAATAAAATATAGAGATATTTACAAAGCATCAGGTGATAGTGATAGTTAGTTAAGTCAGTCAGAAACAAGTATGTTTAGGCACCATTTTTTTTTTCGTAGAGATGCAATGGATGCTCAAATCATTAGTACATGCCGAGTTTATTAGAGCATGTAGCGCATCGAAGTCGACAATTTTATATATATTAATATACCAAGCAAGACGGTCAATTACAAAGAGAAGAATGAAAGTCGGTCAATTGTTCTGTTCTTTCGACAAACAAGCAAAATATATAAGTAGCGAAGAAAGTGTCATATTACAATAACATTATAGTAGTAACTTGTCTTAAGTACTAGTGGTATCATTGTGTGTGTGTGTGTGTGGGGTAAGAGTAGGTAAGGATCAAGGCTTTTAGTGGGTGAGCTGTTAGTCCAAAGTTGTTTTTGGCAGTGACTACCGATATCACTAAAGGAGTTTGGGAACATTAACATAACCAAGTGCTATTATTATATACTCGTAAATTCGCGCCAGCGAAACGCAGGCAGCAAAAGCGATTCCTTTTACCCTTTTCGCAGAGGCAATAAACGAAGAGGAAACCAGCCCTCATGAGTGTCATACTTTTTTTCTTTTTTTTTTTTTTGGGTTGCTGCTGCAGCATACTAATATAGCAAAGGTGTTGACTGTTGATTGAAAAAGAGAAAGGTAAAGGAGCAATGGATGGGCAAAATATAAAGAGCAAGAGTAGTAGAAGGAATTAATGGGAATGTCCACCTAAAGAAGCGACAATGGGGGTGCAGTTCCAAGGAGAAAAAGGGGGCTGCGCGTGCACATGACTGAAGCATTGGCAGTCGGGCGGCGGGCCGGTGGGGGAGCGCAAGTACGGATGCGGCGAAAACCGGCGAAAGCATGGGGACCCATTCCTCCATCCTCCGACCGCAAACTAAATCTACCCTCACTTTTTTGTCCCTGGTGCTGGGATCATCTTTTCTTTTTGCTTTCTTTCTTTTTAATTCTAATTCTAAGCTTCCATCGTGATCATAATCCAATTTGACTGCCACCTGCAGGCATCGGCATCAGCATGCATGCATCACATCTCTCTCTCTCTCTCTCTCTCTCTCTCGCGTGTTGACCGACGAACAGCTTACCCCAAAAGAAAGAAGGAAAGAAGGAAAGAAAGACATGAATCCCTTTAAAGCATGTGATCTTGTAACTCTGATGTCATGCTCCCAAGCCTCCCCCGTTTCTGATTCTACTGCAGGCTGGGATTTGTTTTTACTCGTTTTTTTATTTCTTCTTTCTTCTCATTCTTTTCCTTTTGTCGGACGTTCCCATGTGGCCTCTTCTTTCTCGTTTTGCTTTCACACTTTTGTTTTGGGCTTCATCATTTCTTTTCGGGGTAGCCATCGTCCCTCGTTGAGAAAAGCCCAAGGTCTCAACCACAGGCCATTGGGCCTCCATCTTGATAACACAACTGCTTCGCCGAAGCACAGATTGTGGATCCGTAATTGGGCTGGCCTAGTGTCGTGCTTGACATTTCATCCTCGCCGTTTATCTTGGCATCCTACTGATTTAGAGACTTTTCTGACTACTCCTCAATGGCTACTAATTAGAGATTAATCTTTGCTGCACTATCTGTCTGATAGTACAATCAGTGTATAAATACATATCACATCATTTTAATTTAAATTTACATATCAAATTTTACATGTGCATATATGTATCGAGAGACTTACATGTTTGATAGTATATAAAAGATTTATTTACTAGTTAGTATACTAAATTTTTTAACCGTGATATATATGCGTCACCTCTTCTATGGCAATTCAAGAAAATCAGACTAAATTTGCTCGGAAATTGTAACATTTAGGGCTACGTTTACTTTAGTCCAATTTTTATTGACTACAACCCCTCATGCCCTAAATATTAGGAACGAAAACTTCAATTATCTCGAACCATTTTTTCACCACGTTCTTCAGCTACTTGTACTTTTAAGACAAATTACCCCTCCTTCCCTAAAATCCAACTAAATAAGCCGTATGCCCGTATCCAACGTTCAACTACATTTTATACTAAAAAGATTTCCACCATAGACTCTTAGAGGCTTATGACGGATTTGATAGAATTGAAATTTGAAATCTGAATCCGTTTGACTATTAAATTGTTAGTACCAAATTTGATGCAGTACATTTGAATGTATATCATAATAAGTGATAAGTGAATAATTTATTGCTTATTTTTAAAAGTAAGTTTTGCCTAAAAAGTTTAGTGTTATTTAATTAATTCAAATGTTCTTCTTCTTTTTTAATTATCAAAGGCAAATTTTGAACATGTTAAAATCTTAATCCATTTGATGAATTGGATTATCAAATAGGGTGTTAATTGAGAAGTTGAGATTTGGTGAGAATTAACTTAGAGAGTTAAGAAGCGGAGAGAATTAACTTAGAAATCCACCATATCCAACGCATTCCCATTCAACAAGGCAACATTTATAAGTGTGCAGAATTAATTCAGTGACTGCACTAATTGCACTTCTCTAAACCTAAAGCAAAAAGAAAAAGTATGTGTTCATCTAAAACTGATGGCCAAATATTTGTCCGCGTTCAGTTCATATTTATACAAAGATGGAGCTATTTCTGCTGGCAGGCTCACCAAAAAGACAGTTCAGGAAGTAACTAAGTTAAGAAGGATACGTGCATCGTTAGACGATGCCGTATAATACATTCAAGTTGACGCGAAAGAAATACACTCTACTATTACGCCGTTTTCATTCTAAAATTATTTGTCAAGATTTCGACTAGCACTTTACACTCCAATTTTACATGCGATTTGACCGTGTCAACATTTCCGCTGGTGCAATGAGTTTATACAAGTGGAGTGCGATGAAGCTATATATCACAATTATATTGGATAGGTCTTTTGGTTTTCTTTTCAAATTTTGCTCGCTAGCTACACAGGCAGACAGTCGAAAAGAGAAAAATAGATGAGAAATCAGAAAAGATCAATGAGCCTGTGTCAGAAATTCGCACACAAACAAGTTTGATATCCCATATTATGCACGACTGATTTGGTCACTTTGTCAAAATCATGCCGGCATGATCCACCGAATTACAGTTGATACCTATTCTACTTATCCCAATTTTTATTAGTAATGAAAGTGGTTTTAGAGTATTCAGACAGTTTTTTTTTTTTTTTTTGAAGACTAGTTGAAACAGTAACAAAAATACGGTCATGATCCGAAAAGAGCATCAACTAGGAGGCGTTGCATCGACTCTGCGCAAACAATACAACAAAAAATTTCCTAACAACGGGACAAAAAGGTGTTAGATCCCTAGCTATACCAAGACTACGAGAAGAAGGAATGCACACAAAAATAAACATTTTTGTTGGAGGGGAACCAAAGGAGTGAAGAAGAGGGAAGAAGGGAGCAAGAGTCTTTGTTTTGGTTTGAGAACTATAATCTTCTCCTACCCATGGAGGTAGGATTGCCATCAAAAAGTTCTTCAATTAAGGTCTCAATGTCTTCAGGCTGATACTTAATGTACTTCTCAGCTTGCTTGGAACTATCTAAATACTGTCTAAACCTGCCTAAGAAAGAGCGGTAAGCGGGTATAACCACGGCGGCCACGGAAAGTCTCAGCTCCGTGCGGAGCTGGTCATCGCTCACCACCCACGTACTCTGTATCTTGTGTATCTCCTCCAACATTGTGTTGAAATTCTTGAACCTCTCCTTCAAAGCTGGCTTGTTCACTTTCCCGTTGACCAGCAACCCCTCGTGGCTCAAGCTGTGCAATAATCTAACCCACGATTCCCTTTGGTAATTCTTGTGAAACTGCCGCACCACGGTTGATCTTCTCCTGCACCAATTGTCGCCCATCACTTGGTGAATCTCGGTGGAACCCTTCGCCTTCTGCAGTATGTACCTGCCATTGTTCATCAAGAATATGTAACGCAAAGAAGGGTCCTTGTACAGCGATGACTTGGCTTCCAGATTCGCGTCCAAAAGATCCATAACTGTCACTACCTGCACTGAGAACCGGGTCGTACTCGCCTCGTGCGGGCTGCTCTCGCCCTCGCTTTCTTCAGGTTTTGTATACTTTGCCGGGTGAGAATCAGACAGATAATGATTTCGATCCGATCCTGCTTGCTTTTCGAAGATTTTCTCCAGCGTGCCTTTGTACTCGCATGCATACTTGAGATAATTCAGCACGTAACGAGTAAGCGGGTGCACTGCCCCACCCGGGACAGCAGTCTTGGCGACGTCGTTCTTGATGGAATTCTCCAAATCCAGAAATATGTTTATGGCTGCCTCGCCAAGGCGGTCAGCAGCGGCGGAGACCTCTGACCTCAATTCGTGCTCGCAGCAAGCATCGTCGGTGATTATGGAGGGTATGAGATCGAGGAGCGTCTCGTACATGTCGAGGAATTTGAAGAGCTTCTCTGCGGAGCGCTTGGTGAGGGACACCGCCCCGGCGAAATCAAGAAACTGAATCACCACGGCCCGAGCCAAATTGCTGAAGATGCTGGTGGAAAGGGAAGGATGGTGGGCGAAAACGGTCTCTCCCAGCTGTTTTTCTGCGGGGAAGAGTGAATTGGAGCAATCCTTGACGACGGTTAGCCACCTCTTGATCTCCGTTTCGAGAGATTCCCAAGACATCCTCCAAACGTCGTCCATGTTCAACTTGTCGTATTCGAGCTTCTTCAATTGCTGGTTGAAAATGCTCCTCCTGGAAATGGAGTACACCTGACAGCACTCCTTGTCGTACCCTGCTGATATCATCGCGGATGCAATTCGATTCATTTTGGTGACGGTGTCAGGGGAATACCCTGGAAAATCGTCCTCCTCCGCGTCATCCCGATCACCATTCATGGAGGAGAACTGAGGATGATGATGATCCGATGAGTCCTTGTCCTTGGAATTGAAAGAAGAGTTTTTGGTGATCCGCTGGTGGTGGTGGTGGTGGTTAGGATTGGCGGAATCGGAGGAGGAGGGAGGAGGAGGAGGAGGAGGAAGCTTAGAGTCTTCCAGCAAAAAACGCAACTCTTCTTCCAGGAAGGCCATTGCCTTCTGTAAAACCAAACTGGTTCTGTTCAATGTTTCCGTGGGCGGGAACTCGCTGAAGGCATCGGTTAGCTTGGACAGACGCATCACGGCTTCGATGAAGAAGGCATCTTCCTCCGTCATCTTCTTGACCCTCTTTCTGGCAGTTTCGCCTGAATTGGTGTAGTAGTTGTCAATTCTTGATTCAATGATCTTGGAGAATGCCTCCACCGTATGAGGAACCTCCGGGGGATTGGACTTGTCGTCATCGGCGAGAGAGTCGGTGTACCTATCGATATCCTCAGAGACTTGTTCAGCGTCCTCCTGGCCGTTACTAATGCTTGAAGGACATTCTCCACCAGCAACACCAGAATGCGGGCTAAAACTTGATTTCTGATCCGGGCTCGAAACATCGCCCTGTAAAGCAGAATGGTGGGAACAGCTAGGGCTGGAAGAAACGGTTGTACTACTAGGACAAGTAGAACCAGTTTTGCCAGAGCTGTTGAATTTTTCAGGAGGGGGGTTGCTGTTTTTATTATTCTCCTCTGTTATTGGCTGCATTTTTGTAAAAAAAAAAAAATTGAAAATGAAAAAAAAAAGAAAAAAGAAAAACAACTCGATGGACTGATGAAATTCTGTTAAAGAAATACTGCTTGAAATGGCCGGAGTAGGGGAATAAGAGCAGGATTTGGGTATTTGGTTGGAATGGAGAAAAGAAGAGAGGAAGCAAAGATTGGAAGGAATGGGAACAGCAGTTTTTTTGTGTGTGTGTGGGGGGGGGGGGGATGAAAGTTCTACGGGGAGGAGGCTTTGTCTATGTTTGATGTTAGGATTTCTGTGGTCTGAGCTCCTGAAACACTTGAGCCTTTGGGAAGTAAGTTGTTGGAAGTGGTTTGTTTTTATTTCGTTTGTTATTTTGCGGAAGGTGGAAGGTGGTAGTTGACCGTTGACCCCGTCTGCCAGGCTGCTCGCTTGTGTTGTTTATGCCCCTCACGATCTCCTTCGTCCCTCTCTCTCTTTCTGGTTATGGTTGTCGTTCGTTATGGTGCACCATTTTCAGCTGCCACGACTTCTTTAGCTTTTAGCACGCTGAAGTTACTCAATTGTCCATAGCAGTAGCAGCAGTGCTGCATTCGATTCTAGTATTCTTTCGACTTTGGCTCCTATGAAAATTCCACCTTCCCCTCCATTTGCCGTATAAATAAATAAATAAATAAAGAGTGATTCCACACACAAAGTTAAACAAACTCCTACCGTAATGAGGATTCTCCTTCTTAATAATAGTTCCATTCTTCGACGGTAATGTAGTCGCCGGAATTCATATTCTTTACTCAAGTCAATGCATCAACAGTACTTTAATCAATACTGATATAAATATATCTTAAATCCTAAGTGAAGGTGGATTGATGCATTTTTAGTTTGGGTGTTACTTATAATCAAGACAAAATTGCATTGAGGAAAAAATTTTCCAATTGAATACTATTAGGTGACATGAAAAATTAATTTTGTAAAGCAATAAAGAGATTATCCAGTAGACACCAAATCCTGAATTGTCTTCCATTGAAAATGGCTTATAACACATTCCGAATTTCGATTTCTCAATTCCCGGCCCTGTCGTCTTCTTCTTCTTCTTCTTGTTTTTTATTTTTACCTTTTCCCCCCTCGGTGCGACACGAGTAGCAGGCTATTGGATTGTTTGCACAGCCCTTGGGCCTAAGGGAGGCACTCATTCACCCAGAGCTTCGGTACAAGACAGGAGATTATGCACTGCAATTGGATAGAAACAGATGGGCTCCTAGTGATGGGCTTTGTCCTCTTAGTTGGTTTTAACGACTGGATTCAGAGAATTTCTCCAGGAACACTAGTGTGTTCCTAGCGTGTTGCATATCCATTTCTGGAATGTGTAAATGTGAAAGCAATTACTAGTTTGCAGTTGGAGCTAATTTAGCTCCGATTGATTGTTGAGTATCTATTTATTTATTTTTTTAAATATTTGGTAAGGAAAAGGAAATTACAGCCTACCTATAAGATTTCAATTTCTTCAACTTCTGACAGTCATGGAAACACAAAAAAAAAAAAAAAATTGAAGAGCTCGTTGTATAAGTTTGACGCCTTCCATTCTATTTTTTTTTCTTGGTATAAACAACAAGTGTGTGCATCTATTTTATGGTCTGCGATTGATGCTGTTTGAGCCACGTCGGGTCCATTTGTCGGGAAACCTTGCATTCTGTTTTTGATTGTATCCAAAGTCAAACATGAAAGCACTTGAGGTCCCAGGATTATTACCCGCTTGAAAGTCGTACTTAGTTATCACACTTGGGAGTATTAACCGAAAAAAGCATGATGTGGAGATCCTCCAATTGAAGTCTTACGGTTGTCTTAGGAAAAAGCTTCTTCAAACGTTGCAAATACCTCCACATGAGTGAGTTCCGTTACCCCTTTTTTCTTGCGAAGATTGGCGCTATTCTGGGCGTTGATTACTACGTACGCGCTGCGCTAGTAGAGTGTGTTTACGGAATTTCATTACGTGCGTGGAATATGTCAACTGACAGGTGCTGGCGATGGGAGTTGAAAACTAGTACAAAGATTCTTTTCAGATAGATAGATAGATGGTGGGTTGAAACGAGTACTAGTCTTGAATTTATTAATTTCTGAGAAGAGCCACACCCCAGTCCAAATCTGCGTGCGAGTGTGCTTTCCTCTTCCTCTGTTGGGGATGAAATGGGTTAAAGGTGCAGCAGCTGCTTAAGGAAAGAGTGATCAGGGTAATGACGGGACGTAGTAGCACCTTAAAAGAGTCTCAATCTTCCCTCCGACACCTCTTTCCAATAATAATAAATAATAATAATTATTATTCTACGAATTACGCGCAAGACTCATGACCACACGACTGGCTTGCATCGTATGCGCGCCCCATTGCATGATTCCAGTCAAATTTTTTGTTTGCCTTTCTGGAATGGGCGTTCATTAAGGTTTGCAGACAAGTTTCTGAATAGACCGAATGAATACAGCACCAAACCACATGATATTCATATTCATATTCACATGCTAATTTTGATCTAATCATTCGATGTCGAGAAGAGGCACATTACATTAGTTTTGCAGATGATAGGATCGGGGGTTCTAATCAATTTCCTCAACCCCAGTCAATTTATACTTTTCGCTTCGGTTAGCCAATTGTCATTTGTTTGAGAGTGAAACCGGCGGGCACGACCCCTGTTACTTTTGGATGCAGCATTTGCCATCATTCATTCATTAGTCGTCAAAGCACACATTTGCACGCCAAGAAGAAAGTGGCAAACCAACCAAATAAATAAAGGGAAGAAAATTGTTATACATGTATAATATGCGTGCAGTGGTACCCGTACATGTAACGTCTCATCATCCGTGTGCTCATCTTGAAGCAGGAATACAGAATGTTCAACCTCTGGTCTTTTAACTTTACCTCCTCTTCCTTCTTCTTCTTCATCCTCTTCTCCTTTTTCTTTCCCTCCCTCTCTCCCCAAAAAAAAAAAAAAAAAAGACAGAGGAAGGTAGTAGTAACTAGTAAGTAGCATCAACATTCTCTGCTGCTAGCAGAGATGCAGGACAGATGAGCTTGGATCAGTTGATTGATCCCACTAAACAATAGCATAAAGCAGCACGACGTTAATGTGGTTGAGTGAGCCATCGTCGCGCGTCTCCGATCGTCTTCGCTCCAAAGTCCAATATAAAGCAGCCCCAACCAAGCATTGGACCGTCCTTTTTGGAAAAAAAAAATGATTAATTAATTACCAACACAAAATATTATTAATTCTTAGCTTAAAGAACAATAGCGACAGCGTTAGTTGCCTCGTATATATGTATATGTATATTAAAGGGTTAAGAGCATCCTACTGATCGGCTTTATTCATAATTTCATATCGTTTTTCCGACTGGAATACTAACAAAGAATAACAAGTAAGGTCAAGAAGTGATCTGAAAATGGTAGTGGTTTTTTCTTTTTCTCCTCTTTTGAATCTTGATCATCATCATTATCATATTGTCATCTCCTCTTCTTCTTCTTCTTCTTCTTTTTTTTTTTTTTTTTTGTAGATGATTATGATAAGGTTGCGTGTACAGTTACGCGGCTTCTTCACGCAATTTGGCACGGCTCAAGCCGTTGGGGAATCCTAACCAACTTTGCTGCCGTCTTTCGGAAGAAAAACAAAGGAAAACTGGGGAAAAAAGAAAGAATTGGTCCCAACTGTTTATATCTAACTGCGGGCTAAATTAACATGCATGCAGTTGACGTATACACAAAGAATATTATTATTATCAACTGCAAAACAAGAAAATTTGTATACATGAATGCTTACAGATGCTGTGTATTTAACTAGTATGAAGAAGAAGAAAAAAAAAAAAAAGTAATACATATCAACGGCGGATCCTACGCAAGGCATTGACATGACTGGCCCGGTCAAATACCCTGCATCAAAGTTATCCACTTGCAACTTGGGAACTCTCTCTCTTAATTAAATTAATGTAATGTGGGATTCATTTCTCACCACTTGCCCCTACTTATTAATTATAGTATTCCCGATGCTATTATCGAACGAAAGATCAGCTTTAAAGGATTATACTAGTAATTCACTTGTTATGCCATCTTACTCATGTCACTAGTAGCAGCTCAAAGTTTTGAATACCTGATATATCTCTATTGTTAAACTCGCTTTGTAGTTGTCAAGTCTTCAATTTTCCTATGCATTTCATCTTCCAAGTTTTGCTAATTAAGCAGATCGTTTGATGACATGTTTTTTTTTTTTTTGGCTTTTTAGGGGTGGGGGAGAGGGGGTTTACGTAATTTCATTTGAAAGGATCCTAATTTGATCCCGTGAACATATCAATGAGAGTAGAATGATGGAGAAATGAAGGAAAATCAGGCAGATTTGCCTTCATAAAGCTAGATACACATATGCCAGTTACTAAAAGCTTGATTTGGTGATAATGAAGTAAGCAAAGAGCAGCAGCTGATGCATGATGATACATACCTGAGACGAGTTTAACTGGTTTACATCATAGAATGAATGTGAATGTATATATGCACGTACGAGACTGGAGATACCCTGGATGTCTTTGCATCTATAGTTTAAATCATCATCACTATTCATTCATCATTATTATTATTATTGCGTCCTGTTTTATTTACAGCCAAAATGAAAAAGGATACGAGGAAAAGGCAGTAAACACAGAGAAGAATGGGAAGGGGAAGAGAGAACCCTTGCTTGATTACATTCCCAATGCCATATGAATCGGTTTTAATTTTATTTTATTGGTTTCGAGACTTAGGCGGTGGGGGAGGGTGGGGGTGGTACTGTCATTGAATGAAGATAATAATAATAATACCAACAACAATAATGATAATAAATTAAAAATTCACCTGGCCAATCTAATCCATCCTATTCCCTCTCTTCCCTGTTTCACTCTCTTTAATTTTTTTTCCCCTCTCAGCATCTCGTCTTCCCCTCTCCCCCCAACCTGCTTCTTTCCAACCAGAGCCTAACCATTTTCCACTTGTGTCTTTTGTTTTTTTCTTTTTTTTTTTTGGTGAAAAAAAACTACTAGAGCTAAACGAGAATATCAACTTTGTCAAACATACCCAAAAAAAAAAAAAAAAAAGAATAAATCACACACTTGGATATTAACCTTAATTAAATCCACTTTAGTAATTTTAAGTACTTGCTCCTCCACAAAATCAATAAATGCCTTACTTATTTTCCGCTCATCCCAAAAAAGTCTTTTTATTGAATGAATTACCTTACCTGTCTTTTTTTACCCTCCGTCAGAATGATACATAAATTCTTTTGTATGGAAGCTAATATATAGTAAAAAGTAAAATCTATACCATTATAATTACTTTTTTCATACCTTGCATAACATAATGAAAATGCACATCATGTTCTTTCTCTTCATATTGTAGTACTGCTACTATTCAATGCATAGGGGATGAATACCACCTGTGTATGGTATTTTCCTATTTAACCTTTTAACCGCTATATACTACTCCCTCCGTCCCTATTTAAGTAAATCGAATCTCTTAAATTAAGAAAGTAAGTTGGTTTCTAAAATTCAGTACTGACTTGTCAAAACTATCATTTATATTTCTACTCACACATATCTTTCTATGATTAATACCTGTAATTTGCTCTCTTTCAACTCAAGAAAGTTGAGAGTGTAGATGAAGATAAATATAGAAAGAATTTTGTATATGCTTTTTTAATATAATAAAATAAAAGACAAGAAGTAATATGGGTTAAAAACAGTTAAATAGGGCGGAGGAAGTATTATTTTGTTCACTCTCTACCATGCAGCCAATCCATTCAAATTGGGGCTTGAGCCCTACCTTTTTCTTTCTCTCCTTTTTTTTTTTTTAAATAAATATTTTGTGCCTCACTATTGTCTCCCATCCTCAAATTCGAGAACATTTCGAGTCTAAACAGTGGTAGCAAAACCAAACCCCAAATCCTTGTTTGGGTGATTAGCAATGGAAAAGGAATTAGCAATAACCTAGTTATCAAAGTCGAATTACAGTACCAAACTAGAGTGAAAAATTTCAGAACAGTTACTGTACAAATGCTAACAATTGTCATTTAGTACAAGGGACATAAAATCCGTCTAAATCCTACGATAAGATACAGACGTATTAGCATTTGACACTCTACTTTCCCGTGGGATAATTTTCTGAATCTACACCAGATCAATGCATTTGCATGTAGTGCATTTATTGCATTTGGATCTTACAAGCCCCAAACTAAGGACATTTTCTATTTTGACAGAGAGATGGAATTCTGGTCAAAGACGTCCCTGGCCTGTATGTGTGTATGCGTGTGTAAATTGGTGTTGCACTGGAAATAATATAATATTACAGTTGGTGAAGCAAGTATATATATAAACCATTTCTTACATCACTCTTGGAGAACAGAGACTAGAGAGACGGGGAGGCCAAACAAAGACGGACAGCCGGACAGGAGGCTCACAACTGTGAATGTTAGTCCTGGTATTAGTAATTCAAAAGCCGAAGACAAAGCCGGCTACAGCTCTGTCACAACAACTACAACGCTACCAATTATCTTCGGACTTTTTGTTCCCTTCACCCAAAGCAATCCAAGGGGGGGCCTTTCTCATTATACTTTCTTCCTATTCTTCTTGCTCTTTTATTTTTCGTCTAGTACCAGTATTTCTTGTTGTTTTCTATTTTCCTACCTCTTCAGTGGTCTTGTCTTAAGTATATTTCATTTACATATTTGTTCCCACTAGATTGGGATTTGATTTGGTATTCTCAATCTTCTTCGTACACAAGGGGTTGACTGTTTCTGTCAGATATGACGGGAATGGGCTCATTCATATAACAAGCTGATTGATTTGGATTGCATCATAGATTTGAGGATATAATAGCTCATAAAGATTTGATCTTTGGGGAGGTTGGATAAATGGGTTGTTTTCCTTGTTTTGATTCAAGAGAGGAGGAAAAGCTGAATCCCCAGAATAACAGAGATGGTCCTGAAGAAGTCCACCCAGCTATCCCCTCTAACTTCTCCAGATTATCTTCTGGTAACACTGACTCTGGTTATTTATATGTGCTTCTATTATTCAGACTGTTCTTTGATCTGATTCTACTATGCAGACTGTTCTTTGATCTGATCTGGATGCTGTGCTTCCTGTAATTTCTCCATTTCAGCTAGTTATCTTTACTTTGATTGGCTTGTTTCCAACAGATTTATATGTATTACCGTTTGTCTTCAGCTTGATATGTGTGTGTGTAGCTGTCATTCGAGTGGTTGAAAAAGATGCTTTCTTTCTCCTTTTCCATTCTAAAGTCGGATCTTAATTGGATTTGATTGATTTGGGGGAAGACATAATCTTGATCGTTGAAATGATTGATTTGGGTGTCTTCTTCAGTTGGGTTGCTGTAGAAGCTCAATCTTGAAAACCTAGCTTTCACTCAGGAGTTGTAAAGTTTCTTTTTGGGATAATTTGTTCATACCAACTGTTATTAGATCCTCTTGACAATTGCTAATTGCCTCGCATAATACCAGATTTCGGATATTTAACTTTCATAAGTTCTGAAAATTACATAGTGGTTTGTCATGATGGTGCAGGAGCTGATAGACTCAAAACAAGAAGCAACGTTGGGTCAAGAAAAGAATCATCAGGGCTAAAGGATATGCCTGACGTGCAGATTGCTGCACAAACATTCACTTTTCGTGAGCTTGCTGCTGCTACAAACAATTTCAGGCAAGAGTCTTTCTTAGGTGAAGGAGGATTTGGACGGGTATATAAAGGGCGGCTTCCATGGGGTCAGGTGTAATTTGTTGTTTCTTTTAATTGTAGTACATTTCCACGCTGATATGGAACTGAAAGTTCTCACAGCCAACCATAATCTTTGTTAATCTAAGGCGAAAATATGGAGCACTTTGTAGGTCCATCACTTTAGTTTATTGGAGTAACTTTCTACTTGACTTTGCATACTCCCCAAGATATTTCCAGCTAATGATATAGCACACAGGTCACCTGCAGTATATTAATTTAACTGGGATCAAATGCCATCCATTGCTGACCTTTAAATTTGAGTTTGCAGACTGTTACACAGCAGTATTTGAGTTCAACATTTGATGTGTTGATTGTTGAATTAAATGTCAGGATTAAAGTCCTCCTAGCTTTCATATTCTCAATGATGTCTTTAAAATGGCAAAATTGATTTTATCAGAAATGCTGCTGCTGAAATTTTTCTGGCTGCGTTCCAAGTTTATTATTGCTAATTAGTTGGATTGCTGGAATCGACAGGTTGTTGCAGTTAAGCAATTGGATAGAAATGGGCTTCAGGGTAACCGGGAATTTTTGGTTGAGGTTCTTATGCTCAGTCTTTTGCATCATTCTAACCTTGTAAATTTGATCGGTTATTGTGCTGATGGGGATCAGAGGCTACTTGTCTATGAGTTCATGCCCTCGGGATCATTGGAAGATCATCTTCACGGTATCATTTCGGGCATTCTTGTTTATTATATTGTCAATTTGTTGCGGTTTAGTTATTGCATGTTCAACAAGAAGTGGATTCCATATTTAAATTGAATTTACAGGTTTACTGAAATCTACAAAAACTTTCTTAAAGAAGGCTTAATGATAGTATAAGTTTAGTATAAGTTTTGTTTAGAAAGTTAATTGGATTTTTTTTTAACTTAAACTAACTTTTATACTGATTGTTCTTTCTTTATAATAATGCTGTTTATAATGAAAAATAAAATGCAGAACTAATGAAGCCTCAAGGATAGAGTGTGGTATCATACTTGCTTATCCTTAGTATGCGAGTCAATGTTCATTTCAGAAAAAGGGAAAATGTGGGGTTGTGGGCATCATATTACAGTAAATGCATGGTTTGTTGATTTGAATAGTGGTGACTGGTATTGTATCACGTTATGCCTCTACTCCACACTCAGTTGCTTGAGGTTGATGAAGAGCTTGCTTGTGCAGATGGTACTGCCTCAAGTATTAATGCATTTGTTCGCTTAGTGAGAGTGGGTTCCTCAGCTGATCACAATGTTAAGGGATATTGTGCTTTGTGCTTGAATTGCATTTCTGAAACTCTCTCTCTCTCTTCCTGCATGTGGTTACGTTCAGGCTATGAGATTTTCAGTTGAATGATTTTAAGCCTCATCACTTCACCCAATTATGTAAGTGAGAGTTAACATCGTCAACACTACTGAGAGGCTGAAAATGTTGAGCACAGGCATGAAATTTGTTTGTACCACCAAATGAATTTACACACCCTGCATGTGAAGAAGTGTGTACAACCAAATGAATTTACACACCTTGCATGTGAAGTTGTGATTCTCTTAATAGTTTAATAACTTGACTTCTTTTGTGGAAGCCAAAACAAAAGTCATGCCATTTAGTTGATTTATGTTTGTGTTTTCTGCGTTCAGTAGAGCATTTCTCTTTCTTCCTTTTGGAATGAATTTTGGGTTGCTAGGCTCTTATATCAGTTTTAAAATGGGGGAACAAATTTTGCACTTAACAAATCTTAATATGTGTGCTTATACTTTGAACAAGTTTTCCTCTCAATCTTAATGTGTGTGCTTATGATTTTTCTCCGCAAGTGCAGCTGTTATTGCCAGTGTATTACTGTTGTCATAATTATAGTTGGTGAATATTATGCTGACTTTCAATGTCATTTAATACTCCTCTGTAGGGTTTATGTTAGAATACTATTCTGGTAGCTATTCCTTAACATCATCTTTGGATAATGTGCTAATTCAATGTCATTTAATACTTCTTTGTTGGGTTTATGTGTTAGAGTACTATTCTGGCAGCTATCGCACAACATAATCCAGCGCATCCTTGTAAACCATTTTAACAAATCTTTTGCAGATCTTCCACCTGATAAAGAACCATTAGATTGGAATACAAGAATGAAGATTGCAGCAGGTGCGGCCAAAGGTTTGGAGTATCTTCACGACAAGGCAAATCCTCCTGTCATTTATAGGGATTTCAAATCATCTAACATATTACTGGATGAAGGGTTTGTTCCAAAGCTTTCAGACTTTGGGCTGGCAAAACTTGGTCCCACTGGAGACAAGTCACATGTCTCCACAAGAGTCATGGGAACTTATGGTTATTGTGCTCCTGAGTATGCTATGACGGGGCAATTGACGGTAAAATCTGATGTCTACAGTTTTGGGGTTGTCTTCCTGGAGCTTATCACTGGACGTAAAGCAATCGACAGCACCCAACCTCACGGAGAGCAAAATCTGGTCGCTTGGGTAATGACACTTTGTCCATGGTTTATGCTTGGGTTAATGTCTCTTGATAGAACATGCACAATGAATTCAATGTTGATGTCCTTTAATGCAGGCTCGGCCTTTGTTCAATGACCGGAGAAAGTTTGCCAAGTTAGCAGATCCACGGCTGCAGGGTCAGTATCCAATGCGAGGACTTTATCAGGCTCTGGCAGTAGCATCCATGTGTATCCAGGAGCAGGCTGCTGCCCGTCCTCTCATAGGGGATGTGGTAACTGCGCTCTCTTATCTAGCAAATCAGGCATATGATCCAGGTGCAGCTCCCGGACTGAGTTACAGGATTGCCAATGATAAAGACGAGAAGAGAAACAAAGATGAGAGAGGTGGAAGAATCACAAGAAATGAAGAGGGTGGAGGATCTGGACGCAAGTGGGACTTGGAAGGATCTGAAAAGGAGGACTCTCCTAGAGAAACTGCAAAGATGCTAAATAGGGATTTGGACAGGGAAAGAGCTGTTGCAGAGGCTAAGATGTGGGGTGAGAATTGGCGGGAAAAAAGGCGGCAAAATGCTCAAGGCAGTTTTGATGGAAATAACGGGTAGAGTAGCCCGCTTGTATATTGATGAAAAGGCCCCATCTTCCACCTTGGCCTGAATTTCCAATTTGCAGTGCCAAGGGAGAGAAGAACCCTGGACGCTAAATAACCTCTTCCGATGGGAGTGAGTTTCTGGATGCAATGGGGGAAGGACGGGGCCGCTGTTTTTATTTATTTATTTTTTTCCCCCTTCCTTGTATTACCCTCTTTCATTTTTCCCCCCTCTTTTCAGAACAGAAGAAGAGTTGAGAGTGTACATTTACAGGAAAGTAGAGCAAGCAGAAGAGCAGGACGTATATAAACAAAATTTTGGAGTAAAGCACGTCGTGAGTTACACACTTCTGCTGGTTCTTCATAGGCTTCGGATAAACAAAACGTTCCTCCCTCTGCTGTCTGTAATATTGTTGTGTAACAATAATATGTTACTACACAACTAACTGAAGCACTGCACTAGCGTTGATTTAAGTTAGCTATGCGTTCGGGAAGGACCCCTTGTTGAAGGACTCTTGCATCTTTTTGCTTTTTTCCTTTTTAACAGCAGGTGAAACTTCTAGCTTTTTCTTGTTCTTTTTCTTTTCAGCGCAACAACTACTATTTACATTATTCCTATACTAACATACACTAAAGAAAAGGGGGAAGTCTAGCAGACTGTTTGAGGTGAACATCTAGACCAAACGAGTGCACTACTGAATTTCTCTAGATTTTTTTCTTTTAAAGAAAAAAGGAAAGAGAGGTTTTGCGATGCACTAGACGGGACTTGAACTTTCGATTTAGTGTATGGAACTCTAACCATTAAATCAAGGCTCACTAGTTAGATAAAACTTATAGCTCTCTAGTCCGTTCTTCATCCTGGAGATTTATGCCAACTCTGTTCCCAGGTGGCAAGACTAAGATGAAAGCAAACATAAGCTAGAAAATCTAGAAAGATACTGCTGTCGGGTTATAACATGTTTGGCTGTTGTATGCATATCTCGAGCACTGAGATTAGGAAGAATATGAGTATTTCCTGCAAAAATAAATAACGCAGTGCGAGGCCCAACCAAAAAAAAAAAAAAAAAAAGGCAGGGGAAGTTGTTTGCGGGGTGTCGCAGTCTTATGATTCTATCGTTTTGCTTTGTAACATACCACGTGTTTGCAGTCACTGGAACACAAGATTTTGCTGAAATTCTTGAAAAGTAAATTTATGGAGACTCTCCCACCTCCCAGGGGCCAAACTATCAGGGAAAGTATGAGAGATTAAGAAGTAAGGAGGGGATATGGGGATTTTAATTCAAAATATCTAATAATTCTTGATATCTTAACCTTAGTCGTTGGACCAATGGTTTCTCAATTATTTATAGAGATTGACACATGCAAAACTAGTTGTTGAGATTAATTTTCTTTTGAAAGCAATTTAGCAATTACAAAGTTCAAGCTTCAGATCCAGGACGTATAATATTTCTAGTCACATACGATACAGCTATCATGTTGCTATTCGAAAATAATGCTCTCAGTCAATTTTGATGTGTTACGACTACTGATTAAAGCCAAAGCCGACCAATTAAGTCCTGCAAAATGGATATTGTATTTCAAATAAATCGTTCCGTTACTTTGTATTTGATCAACAATGTTTGATTAAACTTTAATAATGATAAATTAGAATTCTAGCAGATTGTCAGAACTTTGAAGCATTTAACTTCCTGCATAAATTAGCTAAGAAGGATAAATATTGAAAAAGATTGTACTTTACTTCTTGGAAAAATCGTACAAAACGTCACTCACATTTAACCAAATAAAAATTATTCATCCTTCACTTTTAAAATATTAGTTTTACATCCCTTACAAATTCAAATTAGTAATATTTAGCCCCAACTTAAATTTTTTTATCACTTTTTTTGCTTGAAAATCTATGTGATCCACATATAGTTGTTTTTATGTACAAAAAGGTTAGATTCCACTTTTTTAGTACCAAAAATAAATATGGATTGTGTCAAATCCCGCTTTTTTAGAAAAAAATAAAAATAAATGTGGTTTGGATCAGATCCTATTTTTCTAGAGACAAAAATGAACATGGATTGTATTATTTGTTTAACTACAAATCTAAAAAGTGAAATGAACATGTCTCCATCTAAGTGAACATTTGTGATTCAAGGTAAAAGTGGCTAGAGAACATGGATTGGATCATTTTGGCCTTTTTGCTCCTAAAAAAATGACCATTTATGGATCATGTAATGAATTCAAGAAAAGAAGTGGTCGAAAATCAAATTTTATGGACTTGATTTTATAAGGGAAATAAAGTTGTTATTTTAAAATGAAGGACGAAAAAGTTCATTTGGTGAAATGTGAGTGACGTTTTGAATGATTTTCCTCACTTCTTCTAATTAAAATATCATTATCGTTTTGAATGACGTTTAGGCAAAGGACTATTTTGTCATTTCAAGCTCATTTAGGTAAAAGTTAATTGCTATAGGCTCCTCAAAAAGATGGAAAGATTTCACCGTACAACTTAAACAAATGTTTTTTGGACAAAAGGCTTACTTGAAGTGAAATTTCTAGCTTCGATGGTCTAACTGGATCTTATACTTTTTTCAGGCGCTGAATCGATATTTTGACCAAACCTAAAATCACCCATCAAGTTTAGTTTTACCCCCCAAAAAAAAAAATCCAGTGATTTGGTTCGGTAGAAATACAGGTTTTGTAGGAGTATTCGGGTTTCATATTTATATGGTGGAACTTACAACAAGAGGGGAGAGAGGGGACGCAGGAACGAGGAGAAATAATGCCCCGGCCGAGAGAGGGGGGGGGATGCAAAATAGACAGCTGAATGACTCATCATATCTAAGCTGCGGGACAAACAACAAATGCAGGAGAATCGAGGTGCCCGACGTGCACTTGGGCTTGGCTGCAGGGTTCATCTGCCGCTGCTGCAGCCAAGGGGTGGGAGGCGACGTTATTATCCTCCTCCGATAAACCCGTTTCACGATCAGCAGTTTCTTCGACCTTCTTTTCATCTTCATCTTCATTTTTATCAGCAGTAGAGTTGACGTCGCAATTGCTACTTGTTTGAGAATCAACCGGATGCACTTCAGAGTTGCGTAACATCACTATGTTTATTACGTGCTGTGGTACTTTTTTCTCCTCCACAACGGGCTTTGGCTTTCGATAGATGACATACAACAACATTTGAAGGACTCCTAAAAAGAACCCCATGATATTTGGAACCTAAAACGCAACAATTTCAGTCATGGAGATCAATTAATTTAGATGCATGTCTACTTCAAAAAAAAAAAAAAAACAGAGAGAGAGAGAGATTGGTCCACTGGCTTTTTTATGTTACTCACCGCAACACAAATGTCCCACAAAAGGAGTCCATAGAAAAACCACATGACTGCGCTCAATGTAAGGGCAGCAGACAAGGCGAAAGGCATAAATTCAGCGTTGCGAGTTCGGATTACTTGAAACTGTAAAAGATCAATATGAAAATTATCAGATAATGAATGTTAAAACAACTTTTGACTGGCCGCCGCCCTTTTACGTACGTACAAAAGATCTGTTCATTTGCTAAATTTAGTAAAAGCACGACAAACTGAGGGCTACTTGTATTTTCTAACATGCATGCTCCTCGTTAGTTACTTGTTACTCACCACAATGCTGAGAGGTGCTGCAAAAACACACACAGAGAAAGCAACACAAATCCATCCAACCACCACGACACGAAGTGATTCTTCCTTCAGCGCAAAGTTTGTGACCACAAAAATTGCGCAGAATAACCCCACGTTCAGCATGCCAATTAGCTTGGTCGTATATTTCTGCAGTTCGAAACAAAAGAAAAGAAAAAATTTTGGGTCAGTATATCTCTTTTATTGGTTGGAGTAGTGGAACATAAAAGGATGATGGCAATTTGTACTTAAGTGTTTACCCTGGCCTGTTTTGATGCGTAAAGAATATAAAACAAGATGTAAAAGGTCTCGATAATGCATCCCAATGAGTTGATGGAGATGAGAAGAGTTGCAGTCTTAAGGAGTGCATAGTACATCCAGAGCATGGCGGAGAAAAGTGCTACCACATACGGTAGCGACTCATATCCCATTGTTGATTTTTCTCTGTAGATCCGAAAGAACGTCGGCCTGCCCAAAGAACAATTCATGAAGCCAACCCATATCATTTCTATTCATAAACACCACATAATTAATCAAGGGGTTTAGGATTGATATTCAAAACTTACAATGGGGCGAGGTATACGAAGATGGAAACCAAGTTGCCTGTATGATACAAGTAAAGAAAAAGTTAGAAAGCCAGAAGTACGAGAGAGAGAGAGAGAGAGAGAGAGAGAGTGTGTGTGTGTGTGTGTGTGTGTGCGTGCGTGCGTGTGTGTGTGGAAAAGGGACCGTAAATATGATTGACCTAAGACCCCGAAGGCAAACACCCAACGTTCGTGGTCAGGGCCAAACGAAGCCATCTTCTCACAAAGGAAAAAGGAGCTACTAAACAGTCTCCCTCCCTCTCTCTGATGAAGTGTGAATAAGCGGGGTTTCTTGAGAAACCCTCTTTTCGAGCGTCTCTGCTCAACCAACTCGAGGCATGCAGATTAAGGTTGAAGGCGAGCTAAATGGGGAATTGAAATGAGAATATTTATACAGAGGAGTTTGAGGTGGCAGGAGGAAGAGAGCTGGTGGGAGTTGAACTCATTCTCCTTGCTTGACAAGTGGTACCATATTAGGTGGCGTACAGCATAATCATTTGACATACCCAGGGGTGTAAATGGTTTAAGGCAGGTGCCACTTCACTTCCCGTAATGTCAAAAACACATCCAACAGGGGTCAAGAAAAGAAAAGATAATCTCTTGAGATTCAAATTGTAATTAATGACTAATTATTTTCCTTGATACGTTACTTTTTTTTTTGTTTGTTGGTTTTTCTGTGTAATTTGATATGATGCAATACGCAACTCTTTAGCTTAATAATTTGTCATCACATCATGATATCTATGATGCACGTACAGCATTAATGCAGGAACATTGTGAAGTTACACTTGATTAAGTAGAACATAGAGATAGATCCTTGAGCTGGCTAATGACAATTGAACCGAAGGTCCAAGCTACACCTCTCCAGCTTTTGGCTACAAAGCTAATTCAAGATTCTCCGGAGATAATCACAGGGGAATTAGCCAGCTGCATACAGACAGTGAGAGAAGCCAGTTTTGTGCAATCCCATTTAACAGAAACAAAATTTGTTTTCGTGTTGCTATGGGGTGTTGGAGGACTTAGTAGATGCTCAAGCCACGCAACCTCAAGCCGGTGCAGGTGCAGGGCATGGCTATAAACTTGTGCAGTGACGCCCATTTGCTTTTTACGTTACTCGGAATATCACCCTTTAGAAAACCCTTTCCCGTCCCAAAGCCGCCCCAATTCACGTGACCTATTCTCCCTTATTCGACGTTTAATCCTTTTAGCCGTTTCTAAAGTAAACCTCAAACTCATCATGTACACCAGAAGACACGCCCTCCACAAATCCTTAAATGTCTGCTTCCTAATTTGTCCTGTAATGTAATGCCACCGCTAGCTAGCGCTCGATTTCTTCCTTGCCTCAGACCCACCACCACCCCCCCCCAAAAAAAAAAACACACGCACACACACAAGGGAAAAAAAAACAGCTCTAGCTAAAACTTACAGAGTGCTGCTGCTACTACTTACAGTAATATATACATTCCTCTGTTTAATTAATTAGCAGTAGAGTTTGTTACACCATTCGGTAATGTTGCACTAAAAGAATAATGAATTTATGCGGTTGCGGTTTCTGTTTCTTGAATTTCTTCCCAGTGAAGCCAAGCCAGGACTGATGATGATCAGTTACTGCTGTTTAATTAGCGTATGCTGCGAACTGGGACAAAGAATAGAAGAATGACATCTCCACAACAATGATTTTGTCATTTCTGTTTGTTACGTGAAATGCGAATGGATGCTAGGTGGCCGTCCCCAGACGATTTTGTGCACCTACGTGGACTCCCAACTACTGTTGAACTCGGTTGTCTGTTAGTTCGAAATGTAAGCCACCTAGTCCATATCATATGCGTTCGGCAATCAATCAAATATTCCAGATATGCATGCCTGATATAAAGTAGCTGTTGGCACCCCCCTCAGCTAATTGAGACGCATTGGCGCAGGACAGATTTTTCACGTTTCATGTCTGATACAATTTGCCTTTATGATGAGTTTCACATTTTCACACGGTCTGGTCTGCAATTATAGCGAAAGAAACTAACTGGTGGAAATGCTGCACAAGCATTCCTGACCATTAATATCTTCTAATCGAAAGAGTAACTCATGAATTTAAGTTTTCCCTCCATTAATGATCATCAACCTGTCCAGCATATAAGTGGATTAAAACGTGAAGCATCAGCTCTTGCTAAGATCATATTAGCTGTCGTGCTGGACATGCTTCCTTACCGCATTAGGCCAATGTGATGAATTGGTTAATTCGTTGTTTGGAGCAAGTAATTAGGTATGGCCGCCTTCAATTGCTATCATCATCATAACATAATGGACCGAACGGGATAAATCATTTAGGAGGATTTCCCAATCACACTTAATTAGTGTGAATCGGTGTTAGAGCTGTTTTGCGAATTGGTAGCTCGCGAGCTCGACTCAACCTGATTCGTTAAGACTCGAGTTCGACTCGTTTATTTGAGTAAACGAGTCTAACTCAAGCTCTGAAAATACTGGTATAATTAACGAGTTAGCTCGAGAGTTACCCGATAGGCTCGATTTTGAGGGGCAAATTTGTTATTTTAGTCTTTAATTGTAAAACCCAATGATGAAGGCTCGACTTTGGAATAGCCCGTATCCAATGATCAACTGCATATATTGTTCATTCCAAGCCGTGAATTTAATCTAACACTAGTTTCAAGTCATTAATGATTGAACATTATTGGGTTCCGTCTGTTGTCAATAAAACAATTTTATAGTTATAAGTAGTTCAACATTAAGGTGATTGAGCATTGTCGAGAACCTTATGGACTAATGAAGAATGTATGAATCAATGGCTAAATTAATACATCGAAGATAGTGCTACAGCAACTAAATTTAACTGAAAATTGTTGTGGAGTTCATTTTCTTTTGCTCTGTTTTTGATATTGTTTTATTCTTTTTTTTTTTTTTTTTAATATTGATTTATTACATTGTCGACTTCGATTACATTATCGAGTTGAGTTGAGTTTGTGATGTTTTAATCGAGTCGATCTTAGACTCAATTTTCAACTCGATAACGATATCGAGTCAACTTGAACCATATGCGAGTCGAGTTCAAGTTTCAAGTACTCGGCCTCAGCTGCACTCAAATAACAGCACTAATTGATGTACATTCAATCCGGAGTGACGATTGCACTTGTCAATGTCATGCCAATAATTGAGCTGATGATGAGATCGAGTCATGGAGCTTGCATGATTGGCATCATAAACAATGCCAGCGGCTGCTACTCAATCAATCCTGGGCGTTGGTCGAACCGATTGATTTCCCAGTGGCAGGGGCGCGGAGGTGGAGCCCGTAACAATCATTTCTAGCACTGAACTGAACAAGTGGCCTCTCCCCAGTCTCCACACAAAAGGGCAAAAAAAAAAAAAAAAAAAAATGCAGCCGCACAGCCCAGTAGTACGTTTGGAAAAGGAAGAGGGAGGGGGAGAGAGAGAGAGGACGTGAGAATCAGACGGAGGAGGATGGATGGATGGATACGAATCGCGCACGCAGCCCCGGGAGTTTGCCGTGATAGTAATGCGCCACGCACACATCAAGCCATTGACGGTGTACGGAAATTGGGGACGGTTCTCCTCTCACATTGCCACAAATGGAGGCCAGCTGGTGGAGGGAGTTTTGATGCAGACAACAAGGAGGAGGAATTTTAGGGAGAGGGACTTTGGAAATTTCAGCGCGTTACGCTTGTGCGATCAATTATTTGGTCTTTGCCTTATTTGATGTTAACTGTCAGCGAAGAGCCCAAAATTGGGAGACGCTTTGGGTGCCATTACCGCAACTCTTTGCTTGCGTGCATCAAATAATAGAACCCCATCCCCAGCAGCAAATAATAGTGTACCCGATCCCCCATCCGCTCCTTTTAAAAGCAAATTGAATTTCGTCGCTGGCTTAGTATGGAAATGCAACTCCCACTATTCAATTTGTGCAATTTGTGCTTGCTTGCTTGCTTTAGTTTCGTGATGAAAAGGGATTGGAATACTCAATCAATTAATGTAATTATAAGCAAGGTTATTTATTAATAAATTTTTTTTTTTGAAATTCTTTAAGATATATATATATATCTTAAAATTGTTTTAGTGCAATGCACAGTTTTAGGAGGGAGGGAGGGAGGCAGGCAGGCAGGCATGTGGTTTATCCTTACTCACAAGTCACAAGTAACAGTAAATTGTAATTGGTGGTTGTTATTCAAAAAGGAGTGGAAAATGGTGGGGTGCTTCCAGGAGGATAATCATAAAATTGAAAAATCATCCACAGCTGCCTGATCAAGACGCAAAATAATAAGGTGGAAAACCAACGTGGACATCCATCCGATCATTAGCTTCTTCTTGTCTTGCCGTGGGTAACTGAAAGGATACTTGGCAGAAGAAGCTGGCAAACCAGTACAGCAACAGGGGATCCTGACAAGTTCGAATAATTTTGCCCGCTCTCTACTAGTACAACTGTGCATCCAGCTTACCTTTGATGGAACCAAAAAAAAAATTAAAATAAAAAAAAAAATCAGCTTGTTTTGACCCTGAGATCAAATCACTCGATCATTTTTCTCCAAATTTGATCTTTTACTCTGCCTCCTTTCTTCAAGTTCTTTGATACACGCAACAGAAAAAGGTAAAACAAATTTATCGAGTAACCCCCATTGTTATCTTGCTCCTCCTACCAAGTACTGCTAGTGATTTTTATGCGTTACGCATGGCACGCGCGAACTACATATAATTAATTAATAAATTAGTCTCTGCCTCTGGAATTGGGGGGCGTCGACTCGTGATTGATCGATTCTTAGCAGAAGAAAAATGCGGGGGGGTGTGGTCGGGTCGGTCAACTTCAACCTCGATGAACCAACCAACCGTACGATCCAGAAATCCCAAGTTTGCTCTACAAGAAAACCCAATGATTATTATTAGGTTAGGAGAAGCATATTGTCGACATTCATTCACCAATATGGCTCCATTCTGCTGAGGGACAAGAACAACGAACCAATCCCATTACAATTTCTGAACAAGGCATTAAGCAGAAGAGAGAAAATTAAGAAGAAACATGCATGGAGAAACCTGCAATTTCGGTTTAAACTGGTGAGGCAGTGATGGTAGTATTCTAGTTTCGTGGTTTAATGAGAGAAAAGAGGGAGTATAAAACTCAAAATCCGAGATTTTTTTTTTTTTTCCTACTGTAAATTCTCCAAAAATAATAGCAAAGAAGGTTTGCAAACTCTCTATTACCTCTCAGTATAGTAGTATGATTGAATATGACATGTTACTTCCAGAACATTAAATTTCCGGAGTTCACCACAATTCAGATTAAATCCCGCATGTCAAAACCATGAACTTAGTTGGCTGCTAAACTGGAAAGCATGACAAAAATCATCATCTGTTATGTTGATCATAATTGTGGAATGACTTGATAATCTGCAATAGACAGTATAGTTAGATGTGTTGTCTATCCTGGTGGCATGTAGATACATATATAAGCTATCTATTGTTTCAAATCTAAACCCTAGTTTTAGAAATCTGAGTTGTGCCTTTATTCTTCATTTACTGAGTAAAAGTGTTTCATCTTCATAGAATCATGTGAATGGTTGCTAGTGCTTTGAGTGTTGATGTGAATAATATAGGATGGTGAGCGTTATTGGTGCTTATAAAATAGTTGTGCATTACAAGGGAAGCAAAGTAAGGATTCCTAGCTAATGGCTACTTGTATATATATTAACTTGCTATATGATATTGCTGAAAAAGCATTAAGCGAAATGCCTGGAAATGTGACTGTGATGATACATATGAGGCATGAAATTCCTGATTCCCTGCTGGAGCTTGAAGATGGCATAGCTTCTGCACCTTCAATCTCAGCTTGCAAAATTGTTACGACAAATAACTACTTTTTTCCACCTTAAACGTTGATGCTTAAAGTGAAACTGTCTTTCTTCTTCGAGCTGGGTCACACCTTTATAGGCTACTGCAAAGGCATTCGAATGTAGCCGGGCAAAGAAAGCAGTAGCCATTCCTACAGCTAGTCAGCTTTGAGCTTAAATGGTCAGGTGCTGCTTCTGACTCTTTTTCCTTATTTCACTAACATCCCCTCAGTTTTACTAATTTATTTTTGGCTTTTATTAGTTTCTATCATTTCACTAATGTAACTTGCATACCTACAAAAGTGGCATTTGTGGGAATAAATTCCCTCTTTCTCCTAAAAATATTTTGTTATGTTCACTTTTCCTGACATATACTGATTCTGTTACCAAATCGCAAACCTTAAGGAAGGTCAGTGTACTTCTAGAAATCTTGGAGGAGGTCAATGAAATTATTAGAAACTTCAGGGTAGGTTTCTCAAATTATCCCTTAATTAATTGCTAGCTAAGTAAAACTTTTATTTGGCATTATTGCTTTATTCTCTTTCTTTTGTTTTCTTTTTTTTTTTTTATTTGCTTATTTTTGGTTTCCTTCTAGGGCCCTGAGCGACAGAACGGAGAGGCCCCAACCCCACTGGTATAAGTCGAAAACTATTTATGGCAGACTCGACGGTTCTATGGTGTAGTGGTTAGCACTCTGGACTTTGAATCCAGCGACCTGGGTTCGACTCCCGGTAGGACCTCTTCACCTTTTCATTTCCAATTTCTGTCGCTCACATTCCCACCACCCCGTCCTTTTTTTTGTGGGGAGCGGGGTGTGTGAGGGCATAGGGATGTACAAATTTGAAAATTTTCCAATTTTCCAACCGAATTCGTAAAATCGGAAATCAAGTTTTCGTTTTCAAAAGTTACGAAATGGATTCAAATTCATCTGTGTGAATTCAAAATCAAAAAATCGAATTCCAATTCCAATTTCAAATTTGTATATAATATGACATGTAATATTACATATAATATATATAATATTATAAATTTGTATATAATATATATATAATACTATATGTAATATAAAACATTTCAATTATATAATAATACCTTTTCATTTCCAATTTCCGTCCTTTGCATTCCCCCTCCCCACCGTCTCTATTCTATTTTTTTTTTTTGGGGGAGGGGTGGCATAGGGGTGTGTAAATGAGAAAATTTCTAATTTTCTGATCGAATTCAATTTCAATTTCAGAAATTTGAAATCGGTAAAATCGAAAATCGAATTTTCGTTTCCACACACACGTGTGTGTGTGTATGTGTGTGTATATATATATGATATGTAATATAAATTATTTCTATTATATAATAATATCTCTAACTAATAATTATATTACATAATAATACTATTAAGTCTAATTAGTTGTATGCCAATTAAGTCATTGTATATTAATTTAGTATAAGAGGTTCTCGAAATTGGAATTGATGAATTCAAAATTGAAATTGGTAGAAACTTTCAAATATTTAAGTTTTCAACAATTTCAAATTTATAGCTCCAGATAACTGAATTCGAATTCGATGCACGCCCTAAGGCGGCAAATGGCTCCGTTCTTGATCCCTTTGAAGAAACCCAAAGAGATGTCTAAACAAGCCCACTTGACTCTGCCAAGTTGGTTTAAATTCGTAAGGAGCACAAAAACGACGCTCAATATGAGTTGATCATTCTTCCAGTTTCAATGCTTTGACGTTTTCATAGAGCGAAGCTTGGGACGATTGAATATTGTATATGTAAATGTTTGGCTTAATAAGTTGAACACAGAAGGTTAATTATCATTGAATTTTGCTTGAGCTCGGTTGATGCACAAAGGTTAAGGCCTTGTCTTACGTTTTCATGAATACGTTTATGGATTATTTTTTTATTTTAAATATGTTCAATCGTTATAGTATATTTTTTTATAAAAATATCTAAAAATAGCAATCTAGACGCTCTCTAAACAATCTAATACTGAACTAAAGTTGGAGAAATTATCGAAGCAAAAAGAAAAAAAAGGAAGAAAACACTAATTGATCTTAAATTTTACTGTATATTTAATCTCGATTCTCGAGTCTATGTGAGTTCTTACCATGCCAGCCAAGCTCCATGAGCGTGATGTAGTACCAAATGGGTAAAATGTTAAGCTTTTATTATCCGTAGGTATTACTATCAGTTGGTGAAGGAATAGATATGGTGTCGATAGGAGAGTAGAGTTTGACCGGTGTCGCAAAAGTAATCCTGAATTCATCCGCCAAAACTAAACTCCCAACCACCCCTCCGTCTTTCCTCTCTTTCACGACAACCGCGTTGCACTAGTCTGATCAGCAGCAGCAGCAGAAGAAGAAATGGAGGAAGACAAGAAAGAAAATGAAAGGTACAAGTCCCTCAAAATTATCCCAACATCCCCTCATTCTTCCGCCGTCTTTAATTTGTGCCTCAATCGTCCTTCTCACCTTAACGCTCTCTCACCTCACTTCTTCACCGAATTCCCCCACGCCCTTTCATCCCTCGATCAGAACCCCGACGTCTCCGTCATCATCCTTTCCGGTGCCGGCCGTCACTTCTGCTCCGGAATCGACCTTCAAGCCCTCAGTTCCATCTCCTCCGGCCTCCCCTCCGCCGACCGTGGCCGGATCGGCGAAAAGCTCAGGCGAGATATCAAGTTCATGCAAGACGCCATCACCGCTATCGAGCGTTGCCGGAAGCCTGTTATTGCGGCGGTTCACGGTGCCTGTCTAGGTGGGGGGATTGATATCATTACAGCCTGTGACATAAGGTTTTGCTCGGCCGATGCCTTTTTTGTGGTGAAAGAAGTGGACTTGGCCATCACGGCGGATCTTGGGACCCTTCAGAGGCTTCCGGCTATTGTTGGATTCGGCAATGCTATGGAATTGGCGTTGACTGGTCGGCGGTTTTCGAGTTCGGAGGCCAAGGAAATGGGTTTGGTTTCCAAGGTTTTGCGTCCAGGGAAGCTATGGAGGAGGGAGTCAGAGCTATAGCTGAGGGTAAGCTCTGTCTTCTAGCTTTGCCTTGTTGTGCCGCTTAGTACTAGTCTCGGATTACTAGGATTTCCTTCCTAATTTTACTTGCTGAGTCCACAGATGATGTGCTGGAGTGATTTAATTCTTATGTTAGTGTCAACCAATAGAAGAAGCAGCTTTCAGTCTCTCTCCCTCCCTCCCTCCATATACAATATGCTCATGGTACAACTGTTCTGAGTGATGGCTGGAAACCAGTTTTAGAGAGAATTGATGCTAGCTACAATACGTACTTTCAATTTTGGCCAGTATTAGAGAATAAAGGTTCTGGTCTGGAGCTACCTGTGATGATGAAATGTTGATGGTAGAGCGCCTCCCCCCCCCCCCTAATGCTGCTGAAAAGGGTAGTTCATTATTCATTTTTGTTCAAAACGAAATTCAATATCCAGTTGCCTTGAGTTTATTCATAGCATTTTAGAATTGCCTAATAACTTCTAAGAAGGTTAGGTATGCAAGTTCTGAGCATGTGAAATTACTCAATGCTTTAAAATTTAGTTGGACTCCCTATGCCTTTGAAATTGTTTGAGGGAGATGGGGGAAAGAAGAGGAGGTGAGGGTCCGGGATGGAAACAGTTACTGAACCTTGCTCTTGGATGAGGAACAAAGACTTTCAATAATGGATATCCAATTCCCGGAAACTAGTTTGTCTTTGAAGTGAATCTACTAGCTGATGTGGTCACCATATGAACTATGAAAAGAGGACACTAGGACCAAGCTTGCTTAATTATAACACTTTGCTTCTTCTGGCAGGAATAGCTGCAAAATCTCCTCTTGCTGTCACAGGGACAAAGGCAGTGTTGCTGAGAGGTAGGGATTTTACATTGGATCAAGGTCTGGATTATGTGGCGACCTGGAATTCTGCTGTTCTGATATCTGATGATCTGAAAGAGGCAATTTCTGCACAAAGCCAGAAAAGGAAACCTTTATTTGCAAAGCTCTAGAGTTGAATGGATGGTCCATAAGGTTACTGCCAAAGTCCTGTGTTTTATTTATGCAATGAGATGATGTAATTCGGCAATAAAACTATGGCTTCTTCCTCAGTGTCTTCATAAGAAGGCTTTGTAAGAATTAAGGAAGAAAGTTGAAAGGAGCTGACACTTGTTTGGCCTTGAAAATTTTCCTATCTAGCGGTAATTAAAGCTGTTCATTTCTGTTGCAAATTTCCAGTTTCTTATTCTATTCATTTTTCCCTTTCCTTTTTCCTGTCTTATCAAACTTTGCAACTGTTATTATCAGTTCATCCTCATGAGAGAATTGTTTACCAAGCGAGTATTGACCCTGTTGAAATACGCTAGGAAATATATACTAGATTATTGGCACTTACTAATATATCCTAACTTTTGTCTTGATAGAAGTCTTGATGTTTTGTTGCATTCAAAAGTAAAATTTACTGTCAGAATATGTTACGTCTGATTCATTTGTGTTCAAAAGTGAAAGTCACTATAAGAAGTAAAAGGGTAAATCAAATGGTGAAACAAGAGTTTGTGAATTTTCAGTTTTGCACATCATGCTGTATCAACCACGAAGTGGAGGATCATTCAGGATACTTTTACATGTTAAAATTCCTGAAGTACTATATTGAATGGATATTGACACATTTCAGTTTAAAACATCTTGGTGGATTCATTTGTAAAATGTATTAAGGCTTTGATTAGTTTCTTTCACTGTTCTACATACATTTGTCTTTCTCCATGTACTGGACTAAAAATGAAGGAGACGAGAATAAGTAAAATTCTTCTTGTGGGTGAATAAGATAGCTAGCAGGTCGTTTACCGTTGTATTAAACAATGGGTGTTTGTGTTGAATGTGTGTGTGTGTATGTCGAAAGGCACCAGACACTGACCCTCTAGGCTTCTAATTGTCGTCGTCCAGATTGTAATTGCTGCGAAAACGGCTTGTAGAATTTTGTCTGTACGAGTTTGTTCTTGTGGGTGGGCAATTGAGGTAATGATTTTGCAGAGTCTGAATTTTTACTTGCTCGTATCGTAAAATAAGTCCGAGTATAGCCTAATTCAAGTTGGTTGGAGAACACAAGGATACAAGTATTTGAGTGGGACTTTGAAGTAGATAATCACCTATGAAAAAAGCCAAGAATTCATTTCCAAAGCTTGATAAGAGAATTTTGACGACAGTAATTTTTATAAAGAATAAGACCTTCTTTACATTCTTAAAGCAGCCTTGTCCTCAATGGTAGCAGGTGTTCTTCAGATATGCCAAACATAGGCATAGTACGTATCATATCTTCTCAAAGCTTTCGCCCTGCTGCATTGTTAATTGGGAAACTTGGAAGTGCTCATCCTGTAGGAATCCTTAACTCCATTTTGTGGTCACAAGGGAGAGCTTACAGGCTCCAGAGCGCTGCAAAAGTGGGTGTAGTAATCCCCATGACATCTGTACCCAAAATAGATATAATTCCAACAGGTGGATGCTCAATGCAGTCTTGACCAGTCTGATGAAGGATCCTTTCCTTTGCCAGCCAGTCTGCACTCCTGTTTGCTTCTCTCCAAAAGAGGAACGCTAAGTAAAATTGTTTGAAATCTCAAGGGAAGTTTGCAAAATTATGCCTTAAAAATGTTTAAATAATTCCTTATAAATTTAAATTCTCACCCCTGCAAGAACATAGAAATATTCTAAGTTATATATTTAAGTTCTAGTGTGTCCTCTTCAAAAAAAAAAGCAAAAAAAAAAAGGGGGTTTTGATAAGCCAAAGCTCGCCCCCCTCCAGCCTCCAGCCATGTATTTTCTGGTTGCGTCTCAGAACTTGAACTTACGGGCTTTTCATGGAGGTATCAGGTATGGTGGCCTCACCCACTATCTGGAAAGTTTCCAAAGCACTGCTGAATGGCTTACTCAAAAGACAGTTGACTCTCTAGTTTTGCGTTTCTGACTAATTTTTGGCCTAATTCAGTCTAATCCAAAAACCCTATTCTCGTTGATGCAGCGTAAATTATACCCTACTATGAATCGGTATTCGATAAGGTCTTGGATCTTGATCCAACTTTAGTTTTGTCATCTCCATCTGATAACTTGCCCCTATTCTGGTCCTTTCAAGTCTTCCGTTGGAATATTTGGGTCATTTTCACCAGCCCATTAGAGGATTTTCAGCCATCTCAAAAGGAAGGTCCAGGCAGTCTCCAACAGTTGTTGAGCACACAAAAAGTTGTTCTACAAGTTGCGCTCCAAAACAACAAAATTGAGCACTTGCCAAGCACTGCCTCCAGACGCAAAGTATTATAGTAAATGATGATGTGTTTTATAATAACCTCTCCGACTAATCCCAAACAAGGCCTTAGCAGATATTAAGAGTGTTTTTGGTTATTTAAGGAGAAAGCGTTGGATAGTAGATGACCTGCACCTTTCCTGATTGCAAGGATGACATATCGAATCTGGAAACCGCATTGAAGTTTCCTACACTCGTTCGGAAGCACTGAAATATAGAGACGTAGAGAACCTCTGGACTTTTACATTCTCTACTCTGAAGGCACAAGGAAAGCTGTGAAAGCAAGGGAGAAGTTTAGAGGAGCCCAGCCACATGCATGCCTTGCTAAAAATGCAATATATAAAAAAAAAAAAAAAAACCCTCCCCTTTTGCCGAAAGAGGCCGATCATTGTTGTTATCCATTCCGATTGAACGGCGTTGATGCCCTTTTCCATCAGGTTTCTTGAATCTTCGGCTTTCACACTCTACAATGTACCACCCCGGAGAAGGAAAAAAAAAAAAAAAACCGACCTTTGCATTATCACCATTCTCTCATCAATTATCATCCCCCTTCACATTTAACCAACCACCCAATGAAGTAGTACGCTTCTTTGTACGAATATTCCGTCTCAATTTGATGTGTACAAGCATGTACTTTTTGACTCAGTAAACATGCGTGCAGTTAGATGAACAAACCACTCAAACATTTCCATGTCTCTCTCCGAATTAAATCCAGAATATATATATATACATCCTAGCTCGTCTAATTCTTGCTGTATCCTGAATCAAAGGTTTGTAATGGTTCATTGGCACTATTAGATTTCAGGCTGCCAACAGTGTTATGGACTAGCTAATTAGCAATTATTAGCATTCTTTGTACACATACTTAAAAATCGTATTAATACATAGCCATAACCATTAGACTACGGTTCAACGGCCACCAAAGGGTGAAGGTGCAATCGAGTAGAGTTGAACTCTACTCAAATTCTATTCGAACTCTATTCAAGTTAAAAAAACTCAAATTGATGCCAATCGATTTTTTTTTTTTTAACTCTCCCAACCCTCCCCACACCCTTATCATCTCCAACTGTTCGGCACAGTATCCGAACCATGTATCTGATAATGGAGAAGACTTTAATAGCCCTCTTCTAGTCATTGGACCAACCCAAATGGTTGAGTCTAATCGAGTTTAAAAAATACAAATTCATTAAATTTTATATAAATTAAACAAAGGGCAAAATAAACATTTCATACTAACAAATGAACAATTATATATATATATATATATATATATATATATAATGTTTGATCGAGTTTGATTAAACTCAACAAGTTTTTGAATTTCACATATTTGGTTCGAGTTGAACTCATCAAGCAGCTCAAGCTACCAAACTCAGTTAATGTGAGTTTGAACTCGAACTTTAGCCGAACAAACTTGTGAAATATTCAGTTGAACTCGACTCATTAACAAACTTATGAGGGAGGGACACAAGTCCCTCTTGGGGTATAGGTGGTCGATTCAATATCCCCTGTCTGCATTTCTTAGTTTAGGATTTTCTAGCAACTTCTATTAGTAGCGATGATCTCTCTCTCTCTCCAAATAGCATAGGAGTAACAGTAAATTGTTAACGTTTAATCCAATAAAACAAAAAAAAAAAAAAATTGTACTAATACATGGCCATGCTTAGCCCAACATTGCCAAAAATTTTAGTTGGCGTCCACGTCAGACGTTCATGGTCGCTGGTTATGAATACGCCGTATACAAGCAAGCATCGTGGGCTGAGAAAGCCGCCCCTGGAAAGGAACATGACTAGTAACGAGGAAGGAACAAAGCCGACTCAGCCGTCGCCATTCGTCATTTTGGCCATTTTGATTTGGTGACGTTTTGGGATTATCGTATTAATAGGTTACCTACACATGAAGAAAGGAAGCTATCCTGTTTTCCAAAATTTGTATTGCTACACACACATATATATATATATATTCACGAGCCTGCTGTTGTATTGCTTGTGAGTGACAGTCTTTTAGCTTTAAAACGAAGAAAAGCAGCTCTAATTCCCCGAATCCACCTGTATTTTAAAAGCCCGCACTTGTCAAGAGAGAATGTCTCGGTCAACTCTGAAATTCATTGTCGCTCTTGTTGAAGTTGATTTTCTTTCTATTAATATTGTATATTAATAATCTGTATGCCTCTTCTAGAAATTTTCCTTTAAAAAATGGTTTGCTTCTACTTGTTCGTGAATCAGAAAAATCAACTTTCTCTGCCTATACACGTAACGTCATGAATGTAGATTGCACTTTGACATTTTTTAGGGCTGACCTTTCCTTTTCTTTTTTCTTTTTCTTTTTTGGCATTTCACCCCTAGCCAGGGAGAAGTCAGTAGCAGGGTAAGTCGTCCGCTCTAAGGGTCCGTTTGTTTCAGTGGAGAATTTTTTTTTTTCCCAAAGAAAAAAAGTTTTCAACGAAAATCTTTTCCTGGAGAAATAGCAGCTATTGTCCCTTCGTTTTCTGATGTTTGACGCACTTTCCTGAATGTATTCCTGCCCAGGCGAAACGAAAACCCCAACAAAGATAATTTCATTTCACTTGTGCCCCTTCCCGCCACTGCCCCACTCTCCCAGAGCCACATCACTTCTGCCAATCACCGCCATTCAAAATTCAACCCATTTCTACCATGATTAACACCCAAAAGTCAAATCAAACTTCAGAATGGGTCAGTCATCATAGTATCTCATAAACCGGTGATGTGTAATTAAAGATTCGTAAATAATTGGAAGGGGGGAAAAAAATGCAATTTTAGTACCTAATATTTGGCTTATATGTCAGATTGGTCCCTAATAATTCAGTCAAAACAAATCTGATCTTCAAATTTTCTAAATTTAGGATAACTTACAAAAAAGTTATGATAACAAACGGACAAAATCAAATTCACGTCAATCAAAAGTTTTGAATTTATATTTCTAGTCCTTAATATTTGAAGTTTCGATCAATATGATCTCTTAGGCTTAAGTAGTTATATGTAAGGTTTTTAAGATGAAACAATATCTGAGTTTAATTGAATGTATGACAAATATCTTTTAATTTTTATAAATCTTCATGAGAGTACTTTCTATTCGCATAACATCGCCATAGCATAAATAGCATTTCTTTGTTAAATAAATAACAATTGGATGGCAATATATTGATAATACATAAAATAAAAATTAGTAGAGAAAAAAAAAAAGAATTCTAGTTTTGAGATATAAGTTTGTTATAGTTACTACTACACAAATTCTTGGATGTTTTATGCATGTAAGTTTCAAACTCTTAGTTGGCCATTAATGTCACTATGTAAAATGTGAGGGAACATAATGATTCAAATTTAAAATATTAAGGACTAAAAGTACAAAGTCAAAGTTATTATTAACGAATGACAATTTGATGTTGATCGTTCTTGTATATCCTTTAATTGTTCTAAATATGCCAAAAATTAGAAACTCTAGGGATTAGATTTGCTTTAAACTAAATCCTAGGAACCAAAATTGCAGTACTCAAAATCTTATGGGTTATGAATTATTCTTCTTAATATATTGATGCTTATGAATTATTCTCCTCAAAATCTTTCTCCTCGCTCATCGCCTTCGCCTATTCCAAGCTCCTTCTCCCCAAAAAAAGTTCTCAGGGCAAAGACTTGACCGTAGATTTGGATAATCTATAGTTTCATGTATGCATTTATTTTGTGTGATGGTGCAAGGGAGAGAGGAGTACAAAAGAAGATGAGAAAGGGTGGTTGGCGTTGTGGGAAACTAACTTCAATAAATGTGTTGTGCAAGTCATTCTCCACTTGCTGCTGTAAAAACATTTTTCACGAGAAGAATTTTTCTCACCATTTGTTGTTGTCAAACACCCAAAAATGCTGACAACGGTTTCTCGAAAATATTTACAGTCCAAACAAGGAACAGACCCTGAGCTGCAAATTTACCTTCTGTTATTTATACCTTTTGCAGTGACGGGAATATATAGAGAGTCAGCATCCAAGGATTGAATCATTTCTTGTGAGACAGAGAAATAAAAGTTCAACCACCTCTAAATTCTAAACTATTGCAAGGCATAACATGACTACTACAATATATGGTATTTAATTGATGAATATGGAGATAATAGACAATTTCTATTTGTTCTTAGAAGATCAATCTTGTTGTACAGTAATCGTGTGCCTCAGCATGAGATCAGCCGGGAACAGAGAGAGAGAGAGAACAGGGAGAAGTTCCCTTTAAAAGCACTTGAAACACACATGTAATGATGGCATGAAGAGAAAAGAGCATGATACATTGATAATGATTCATACAACACTTTCCAATTGAACATCATTTTCAGGTTAACGTTGGGCTTCGGACACTTTTTTTTCACTTACAATAATGGCCAGAAATAGCTGCTCGAATAAATTGATTCTACTACACGTTGTTGTCTAAAGCACAGGTAAAAGTAGGAGAGGATGTCGGCTGACACTTGAATATTAATTCAAACTAAACTGAACGCATACCTACGCTTGTAACGTAAATGCTGCTTCGTCTTTTTTTCTTTTAATATTGGGTTTGGAATTCGATTAAGGGCCCATTTGCTATGAATTGCATAATCACTATCACTACTACTGGTGTTATAGGATAATCAATGATAATAAGTTTTAATAAACACTCATATTGAATGTATTTGTTAATGTGGAATAGGATTTATAATTTACTTATTATTATTATTATCATTTGTTGTTTCTTTCCATTTGTTGATACCAGCAGAAACAAACAGTGGCAGTTTGTTTTCTTATTTTTACGTGTAATTAGAGTAAATGGATAATTAAGATGATTTTCGAATAAGAATAAGAGATGATTAATTAAAAACACATATATCATTTCTACTGATTTATTCTCATTAACCCCAAATGAATATTAAAATCCATTTAGCAAACACCTCCTCCTGAGTACACCTTCTCCACATGTAAGAGGGTAATATTATGATTGATGAAATTGGAGACTTATGATTGAGCTTTTGGAATTGGAAAAAGTATACACTACTGTAATTATGATTGAGTGGGAAGGACCGAACGAGATTCTCAGCCATGAGAGAGATGAATAATAGTTAATTGAGCAGCATGAAGACGGGTTCCTCCACTGGAGAAAAACAAAAAACAAAGAAACAAAAGAAAGGCAATAATTGCAGCCTTTGACGTTTCTGTATTTGTATATTTCACAACTTGAATGATGAGTCCCTCCAATCCCTATTCCACTCCCTCACGCAAACTCCTTTGACTCGCAACCTCCGACGAATTATATATATAACGCAGCGCTGCCACTGCTACAGAAAGAAGAAAACAGAAGACAAAGAGAGGGAAAGTGAAATCACAGCCGCAATTCGGCTTTTGCCAAAGACAAACTCGTCTTCTTCTCATGACCTTTTCTCCACTGCTCTTTTCTTTCTTTCTTTCTTTATCCCTTGTTATTTATTCTCTCTGTTAAAATAAATTAATTATTCCTTCTTAGGTTTCCCAAAACTCTTGAGATATTAGTAAAATTTTGGCAGCCGTCGTGAAGCTTTCCCTCCTCCATACGGAACTGGGACTTCTCTAATCCCACCCATTGTCAAATGTCTGAAGCTCCAGTCTAACAACTACTCCCTCTCTCCCGCGTTGCCCCCACTTTGGATTTTATTATTATATCTAACCATTAATGCCTTGTCTCAGACGAATGTTACTAGTATTCAAATAAGTTTTAAACTTGTGTGTTTGCATCTCCATCATCGCTCTTCCCTCTTAATTTGGCTAAAGATTAAATAGAAAAATTAGCAACAGAAGATCTCAATGCTTTCTTTTTTTTTTTTTTCTTTTCTTTTTTGGGTGCACGACCCCTTTTGCTTGCAACAGCTCGATCTCCCGTATTTCCCTGCACCGAAGGAAGCAATTGTTGATTGGTCCTCCAATTTCCGATTAGGATCCATCACCACAACTAACACACAGAGTCGGTGAGACAAGAAAATATAAGGAAATCTTGAAAATATAAGGAATCCTCCTGAAATGGGAATAGGAATTGATGTTAGCCTATTTGTCCCTTGCTCTTGAATCCAAGGTGTATGCCCGTCGTTTTGGGAAGCATGCAGGCCCCTTGAACTTTATCCAAACCCCCCCCCCTTCCCAAAAAAAAAAAAAAAGACCAAAATTTTTTTTCCTATCCATACAAAATGAAATTTATGTTTATCTTGCGCTTAATATTAGGGAGGCTCATTGGTGGGTAATCGGGAATTCGATAAAAATATTTCGGTACTTTGAAAATCAATCAATTTTCAAAACCATTAATATCTGACTACCTACCAAACTTTAGTTTGATAAACTGGATCGAATGATCGGTAATTTGGTAATATCTGAAATTTAAAACATCAGTAGTGAGTTAAAATATTTTAATTTTTTCTAAGAAATTATTGTTACAAAATAATATCCCATATGTTTTCCAAAAAAATTCAATCAACTTAACCCAAACAAACATGGTATGCCAATTTTTTTTTTTTTTGATAATCAAAATTCTTAACTCATAATCTCAATTCTTGAACAACATTAAAATAAACAAGAACTCTAAATTTAATTGCCAAGTTACACTTCAACATGTCAACCTCCATCAAAATTTGACTTGCAAATATAATTATAGTTAAATTAGCTACTTAATAATTACTAATTAGTTTTTAGTAATAAAATTAAGATTTACTTTTATATTTGGTAGGAGTTTCGTGTGTGTGTGTGTAAAATTAATATCCATTTGCGAACCATTTTGTTGAATATTATATTTTGAATTACCGAAATTTGAAATTTGATCCAAAATGAATGGGTGGGTTTTTCAGTTCTCTTTTCTGAAACACGCACCCTCCTACCATATAGGTGTCAAAATGGGTGATTTAGATATAAATGGGTGATTGATAATTGGGTATGGGTATACCCAACTACCCATTTATAACTTGTTTGAAATATTATTTATTTTTAAATATTTTTTGCATAGTGTTTGACAATAAATAATAGCATTTTATTGTTATTACATTGGTAAGAAATTCAAATTTATCTCCTTATCGCTCACTAAAATTTTGAATAAAATGTGTATTTATTTTTAAATGGGTGAACCAAATCAACCCATTACCCATCAATTAAATGGGCACCCATTTAAAATAAATGGGTTGAATTTGAGTGAACCAATATAAATGGATTGTGATTGACACCTCTACTCCAACTTAATGTATCTATTTGGTAAACACTGCACTAGTGCACATTCTATTACTACTTTACACTAGTACTAGACTGCTAGTTTCCAATTATCATAGACAGATAAAAGTGCAAATCAATAATATATATACGGACAAGATTTGACAAACTGAGAATCTCCAGCTAGCGCATGCATGCATTTGTGTCGAATCCAATTCCGAAGGACCCATTCCTGATTCCCTTTGATTGTGATTAGGAGTTGGTAGTACAGCCAGAAGGGCATCTGTGATTGGTGCTGCCAATCTGCAGTGTACTCATTTTAAGTAATTAAAATACTAGGAGGAGTTGCGCCTTAAACATGTCGTGCACTCAACTATTTACTGAGGCATGATGCTGCTGACGCTGCCGCTGCCGCTATTTGGAGTGTGAGAGTTGTGGAATATGAAGCTAAAAATGAATCGGAATCTGGACCGCTCCACCGCTCCACTTACTTAATTACTACTAGTATTAGTTGATCCTGGGATGAAATCTTCTTTGTGTGGTGCCCGCGGCTGCTTAAAAATGTTTTTTGAGCTTCTCAGCTACACATCGCATCCAGGAACAAGCGCAATGTTTAAACGGTAGAATTCGTCAAATGAGATTTTGCGTTTTGCTTCCAGGTAGCTGCTAGAGTCTACATACACAATACACTACTTTGTGTGAGAAATGAGAATCCCATCTCTGCAACTTACAACAGAAGAGATGGATGATGACGACTACGCCAGTTGCTTAATTACTAGCTCCACGGTGCATATGGCTACCATTTTGCGACTTCTTGTCACTCGCTGACTAACTAACCAATTTTCTTGTTGAGTGGGGAAAGAAAGAAGAAGAAAAAAAGAAGCACACTAACACTGACGCAATAGTTATGCGTGTAAATAAATTTACAGCAGATACATACGTGATTCCTTCTGGACTTGTAAGATTCGTGCAACTGCTATGTATGCGCCATTACAGGGTAGGTAAGGTAAGGTAATTAGGTAAATGCATGCCGGGCATGGCCCACCCCCCACAAAAAAAAATGCAAATTATTAGTTTGCCTTTTTTCTTGTTTTGGGTGAAATGTAACACTACCGTATAACCTGTGCTTCGCCCCATTCTTCTTGATCAATCAAAGAGCCTTTCTGCTCATCTTAATTGGATACGCTGTTTATAATAATAATAAATGTTGTGTCCCTCCCAAGCCGGGAGCTGGTGGTTACTCTCTGCTTTTGAGGGCTCCTCTCAGTCGTCGTCGTGGGTACTTGTAATTGTGTGCTGAGTACTTTTTAATTCTCCGGCCCCCATTATAAAGAGAGTGTGGAGAGCTCCAGCTGTATTGCATTGTAAGCCCGATGACTTCAACCTTACGAGAGATGACCGGTAAACTCTAAAATCTTACAACAATATACTAGTACTACTAATTGCGACGGAGGATTCCTTTGACAGATCAACTTTTTGTGCGCAAAAACATCCAATTGAATTGACTATATACTATATGCATCAGTATACTCCTGCTGCCTACTGCCCATCACACAAGTCTCTTGTCCTAAACTCGCTAGTCTAACTTCCTTCCCGCAAGTTGTACTACGTGGCATTGATATCAGGCAATTGTACTTTGCTAGCATCCATATATATGTATATATATGACAATAACCACCAATAACCCAAAAAAAAAAAAAAAAAAGAGATTTGATTTGATGAGCATATATAATTGAATCCAATTGTAAATATCTTGTTCTTTTGTGATTACAGAGCATATGTAGCACGATGTCTTTGCTTGTTTCGTCTGAATGTTGGCGTATTCATCTTAGAAATGTTGTTGTGTTCATCTTTTACTAATAATTGTCCGTAATTGCTTGTAGGCATTTGAAAAATGTTAAAGAGAAATTTTTGAGAGATGGAGTAGGAGGTTGGAAGTTAACAGGGCAGCAACATGCATACTTGCAAAAACTCAAGCATAGAATAATATTCATGGGGCAAGAAAAGAAAAAGGAAGAGGTAATGCAATTGTGATGAGAAAAAGGTTGAGAAGCAGAGGGTTTACAACAGCCACGGCTCTTTCCATATATGAACACAACAATGGTCCAAGTTTTGAAGTTTAGTTTAGAAACTTCGGTTTTGACTGGTTATGAAATCATGGGCAGCAACACTCGCCTCCCTAACTAATTCAAACTCTGAAGAAAAAAGATTTTGACAATCGGTGGTGTTTCGGTGGAGAATGTGAGAGCAGAGGGACGCTTGCCTTTTGACACCATGCCAAGAATATTAATACATACATACATTTTACTAACAGTTCAGAATTGTAATAGTAGCATTTGTTAGTTGCTTGGAGTAAACTACTGAATCGCTTTGCGTTATTAGTCAGAGCCCAGAGGAGGGTCATTTACGGTCGCAGACCTTGGTGAAAACACACACACATCCCTCCTAGGCCGCAATTATCTTTGGCCCTTAAACTTGAGTACAGAGCATATCTCCAAATTTTCTGTTTGGGATCCTGTACTCCAAATTCATGTTCAATTTAAAGCCACACCATTTTATTTAATAAAATTACTGGCGTGTTTTACCTAATAAAACTGCGATATCGTTTTAAACTAATGCAACCATCTCTGGCCCTTGAACCTCTTATATAGTTCAAAGGAGATTGAGTCTTCCTGACGCCAGACAGGTTCCTTGTCATTTTAATAACAATAATAATAATAATAATCGTACGTATTGTATCAGTATGTCTCTTCTCTTCTTCGTCCAACATGACATCCCATTACTATAAAAACAAAAAAGGAGCCTGACTTTCCTTTCCATCCCATGTACCCACCACTCCCCGCCCTGTCCAACTTTTCTCCTCCATCTTTCTCTCTCTGTCTCTGTGCATTCCCCTCTTCCTTCTGAGTAATCAATCATGGTATACGTGCTGTCTGCTCCTCGATCTCCAAGTCTAATGGGTTGTTGTAACTGGTAATAGTTGACCGGGGGTTTTATGCCCGACTGAAGAAAGTTGCAACCGCAAGTACAAGGGTTCACAGTACTGGTGCCTAATTCAACTGCGGTTTGAGTTTCTAACTTCAGAAATTAAATAAAAACCCTCTGTTTACCATGGAGAAACTCAACCACTTTGTTAAGAATGGTGTGCTGAGATTGCCGCCTGGCTTTCGGTTTCATCCAACCGATGAAGAGCTGGTTGTTCAGTACTTGAAGCGCAAGGTCCTATCCTGCCCTCTCCCTGCATCTATAATCCCAGAGGTTGATGTTTGCAGGTCTGATCCTTGGGATTTGCCAGGTTGGTCCAATAATATTTCTCATTATTCGCAATTTCTAATTAAAAAAATTTTTTGTTTTTTTTTTTTTGTGTTTTTGGCCTAGCTAGTCAGCGTTTGTCATCATTGCTCCAGGAACATCGATTAGCCAATGATAATAACAGAAGGAAATGCATTGATTTCCACTTTGGATTTAAACAAACTCGTAATGTCAACACTAATTTTATTTAATTTTTCGTTCATTTAATGTCTCTGGTTTTTTAGGTGATTTGGAGAGAGAGAGGTACTTCTTTAGCAGAAGGGAAGTGAAGTATCCAAATGGAAACCGATCCAACAGAGCAGCTGGTTCAGGATATTGGAAGGCAACTGGAGTAGACAAACAGATAGTGGCATGTAGAAGCCGCCTAGGAGGAGGTGGTGGTGGTGGTGGTGGTGTTGGTGTGAAGAAGACACTGGTGTTTTACAGAGGAAAGGCACCGAATGGGATCAGAACTGACTGGGTCATGCATGAGTATCGCCTCGTTGATGCCGCCGCCCCGTCTGCCCCACTACCTCCGCTACAAAACAAGTCGGCCCAGGTCAGACACCATCTCTACCACCGTTATTACTATTATTAGTGTTTGATTACCTCCTCCTTGCTTCCTTCCTACATGTACCACCAGTAGTTTAATAGTAATTTATTTATTTATTTTTTTCCTAATTTGGTTGGTTGCGGGGTTATTTCAGGAAAATTGGGTTCTCTGCCGTATATCCTTGAAGAAGAGAAGTAGGAAATCTTCGGAGGAGGATGAGGTGACAGAGTCATCCGTCCTGAATTGCACTGCTGCTGCTGCTGCTGCTCCTCCTCCGCTCCCGGTGGGGAAAAGAATGGGGTGGTTGTTTTCTATGATTTCTTGGGCAAGGATACAAGGGAATTGAATCCGGCGGCAACAATCTCCTCGTCTTCGGGGTCCAGTGGGATCACTGAGATCTCCCGTAGTGAAACGGAGGACATCGAAGAAAGTAGCAGCTGCACTAGTCTTGGCCCTCCTCCTTTCAAAAGGAAACCTATTTAGCCTAAGCGGATGTTACTGGTACTTGTGGTAGTATACTGGAAAAGAAAAAGCCCAGAGAAGGAATTCATCAGCCTCGAAAAATCCGCAGGTCAGTTTAGATGACCAATTTGATGTAATTCTGGCTACTCAGTTTCGTCTCTCTTCCCTGTGGAGGACTAGTTGTAGTAGTAGTAGTAGTAGTTGAAGCAGAAAAGAAGAGGGCGGCGAAACTTTTAGCTAATACTCTATTATGATGAAAGTAAAGTGAAATTTCCCCAACCACCAGGAGGGTTTACGTTTTACTACCTTAAGAGTTAAAAATTCCAGCGGAGTAGCCGTAAATTCGTAGTAATTTGGAGAGTGAAGAGAGCACCTCAAACTTTAATGTAACTGTTCAAGAAAACTTTCTGCATTAGTACCATTTGTGCCTTCTAAATTTTTCTGCATTAAAACCCCCGTCTCTCTCTCTCTCTCTCTCTCTCTGTATCTCTCTTTTCAAGTTTGGTGCATTATTAGTCATCTTTTTTTTTTTTTCCCTTTAACCCTTTCTGGCTGATAGAAATCGTTATGGTTCACCACGCAAGGAAGGCTTAACGTCCATGAAAGGAATAGCCAAATTGCTTCCATGTGACACCTACAACTCGAACATGGAAAGAAAGGGAAAAAGAGAAGCATGTGTGCAAATTCAGGAGGGTGCACGGACTCGGACACCATTACATTTATGCTAATTGTGCACCCAACTTTGCTAAAAGTTAAAACCCTTTTATAGAAGCACCAAGATTGAGACGTGATGGTCTTTTCCCGGTTGTCAAAACCCAAAAGCTGGTGCTTTGCATAAAAGAATCTAGTTCCGTGCTCCTCCTCCTCCTCCTGCACTCTTTGTGTGTGTCTGTACCATTGAACTTTTTCCCGAGTGAGTGAGGACTCCCAGCCACAGAACAGAGTGGAAACAAAGATGGGACTTTAAGTGAATTTCTATCAATTATTATTATTAATTCTGGGAAAACTTTCAAAGTGGGCAATTAGCTACCAGGGGCATGAAGTGTCAGGCATTTCCTTGGAGAGGGCAGCAAGACAAATTGCATCCCCTCTCTCCAACCCCCCCCCCCTGGCTTTTATCCCCCGGAAAAAAAAAACCCAATAATAACCCACAATAAAATAAATGATTAAATAAAACCCCCAATTCTTTATGATACATTTAGGATTCCTTTCATCTTTCCTAATTGCCCTGAATAGGAGAAAACCCCGGGAACACCAGGAACCCAAAAAAAAAACCAAAAACATCCTGTCTTAAGTGACCATTTCGATTCCTTACGTTTTTACGACGACTACTGCTACTAAGACTACTTCATTTGCAAAGACAAAAAAAGATGTACTACTAATTGGACTCCAAAGAGGTACACTTTCCCCATTTTTATTCCTAATAAAATACGAGTCTATTGGTTCGAGAAGTTGAAGCAAATTCCGGATATTCTCTCACTCATTGCTTCCTGTTTATTCCATTTCCTTTTCTTTTTCCCTTCACCTAACTAAGCAAAAAAAAAAAAACACACACACACACACACACACACAAAACGTAGTATTTATTTTGGTCAAATAGCAATATTTTATAATCTACTCCTACTCTAACCTATCTTAGGGGGAGTGGGGGAACCTAACTAAGACGGAAGACCCAAGTCAATCACTGGAAACTAATGAGAATTGAACCACAATCAGATCAAATGTGCGTACTACGCACCCATTAGGATTTTGAAGAAGCTACATAAGAGTAAAAAACTTGGACGGCCATTAAATTAATGTTCAGGTCAACTTTTGGCTATCAAACAATTTTTTATCATTAATTGCACTAAACTAACTCATCAGCACACCCATGGCCATTTTGTTGCTTATCACTCTTAATCTAAAAGATAATCAAAACACATGGTAAAATGCATGGGTATTTTTGTCTATCACCTATAACCTTCATTATTTCTGATGTCAAACATATACCCAAATATAATTATTTGAGGGAGAAAATAGTATTGAATAAAAATATCCCTATAATTTGCCGCATGTTTTAATTATGTTCCAAATTAAAAGCAATAATGGATGAAATAGTCAAGGGCATACTAATTAGTTAGTTTAGTGATTAATTAGTGACAAAAAATTGTTTAATTATGTTCCAAGTTTTCTTTCCATTGCATAAAGTAACATGTTACAGTGAGTAGCAATTGATGGGAGGTAAGGTTTGAACCTGAAACTTTTAGTAAGATAAAAGGAAAAAGGTCGAGCTAGGTAGAAGAAGACACTCGCTCATTGCCAAGTGGCTGCTGGATAGACAAGGGGCGGCATGTACTAGTCCTGGTAGCAGCAGTACGTTTCGATGAAACGTTTGGTCCAAAGATAAAATTATTGAGAGCTAATGCCATGCCAATATGCGACACTAGCAAGAGAGACGTAGTACCAGAAAAGAGCAGTGTGCCATTTTTAAACTATTCAGACGTGAGAATTTAAGATTAAAAAAAATTGCCGACCAGAGTTCCTTGTGACAGTGGTCTAGATTATAATCACCACTCTCAGCAGCTGTTGCCGCCTGCTGGTTGGTGTTGGAGGAGTCTGTTTACGCCACCGCTTTCTTGTTCTTTTGTGTGGGTGTGTTCTGACTCAATTCTCAGTCTTCATGGCCCAAAAGAGTACGAGTGGTTCGGAGCAACGAGATGCAGGAACCTTGAGGCGGAGGAGGAATTAATACTGACTTGAGAGGCTAATTGACATCCAGTCAACTTTTGCCGTCGCGGTAGAACGTAGCACCTCAGTGGCAATCCTCAAAACTCTAGGCTTTGTTTGGTGCATACCGTAAGGCCAATAAACGGCTGGTAATGGTTTACGATTTACGTTGATCTCACCATTGCTCGCAACATACATAATACCCTATTGCAATAAAGCTTCAACACACTTTGCCGGCCCCCAAAAGAAAACTTCCCTACTAAGAAGAAAGAAGTGTCTCCACGCTTTCCCGAAACCAACCTACTTCTACTATTCTAGAGAGTGGGTTTCAGTTCACTCACAGCCGCTGTTGCTGTACATCAAGGACTAACAAATCAAGCGACTCCACACTCGAGGAAAACCACAGCTTCACGTTATGCGGGGGCACTTCACATGTGAGTTTGCTTGGAAGTTTAAGTTACAATGGTCAGAAAGGTTCAGACGGAGGGACGGAATTCAGGAGGTTTACCCCAGGAATTCTAGTTCTACATTAATTTGCTGAGCCTCACGGATGCACGGATCGGTGGCACATGGGGCAGCTACAACCTGCTTCTTCCATCATCATTTGTGCTGTGGAATTACCAAACATCAAATGGTGCTATGTTTTGGTTCCCAGTCGAATGTTCTAATTCTAGACTCATCTTTTTGACAATTACCTGAGAAACCGTTTTACTACCAACACACAAATATGTAAAAGATGCAAGCTGATCTAGCTGAACCATCGACCAATGCCACAAACAACAGGAATTACACTATCCAAAACACGAAATACAAAAAAAATTCTCCCACACAAGGTTCATATTAGCAATTCATCCCTGTAACAGCGCATGTCTACGAGAGAGAGAGAGAGTTGATTCCCAAACTGCAGGCATGATTCAACAAAGAGGAAGAAGCTTGGATATTAAATCCCAAACTGCACAGTGATTCAACTAGAACAAAATTGTGCATTAAGGCGGACAACGAAATCTACCAATCTAGCCTATGATTATCGTACCACACGATGGACCACATATTCCCTTCGCAAGATTCATCATCACCCAATCGTATGGCTGTAATTTCACATGATCCTCCGAAAGCATTTAAGTATCCGTCAATGTCATGGAGCTTTTCAGCAAGTAAACCAAACATAAGGAAGTTCCTATTTCCTGTTTTACTTAACGAGAAAAAGAATGCCAGATTCAAAAGGGTAGTTGTTGACAAATTATTAGATAACCACATCCTAAAATGATATTATTGCTCCAAAAGAACCATAAGAGCCTTTCTTCTTCTTCTTATTCTCTTTTTTTTTTTTGGGTGAGATTTTTTGCCGCTCCTAATTCTTTCTTCTATAAATAGTCACTGCAGGGTTAAAAGCATCATGGCTTGACAACTGTGTATAGTTACCCACCAGAATTACCAGTAACAGCTACTAAGGAATGCCACAACAACCAGGGGCAAAGGATTACATGCAGTCAAGGGTTATCATCAACTGCTGGCTGACAATTTATATATTGAAAGGCAAAAATGGTCAATAGGACAAAACATGAAACATAGGCTTTACTCTACCAAGTTTAATCTTCGCTCAGCTAGTGCTTCCTTCGCAACCAATGTCTCCAACATCAGCTATCGAATTACTTGAGGAAGGCAGTTCGGAACATGCCCTCAGGACAGCTTCATTCTACAAGACAGTACAGAACATCCTTAAGATGTCTGACAATTGTGAAATCCATTGAAAGTTGAAACAAGAATGGTTAAATTGGAGATATTTGGAATCAAGTAGAAATTCCCAACACGTGGAAGTACAAGTAGAGTCAAGATGAGGAGAGACATGTACAGAGCACTAGCTAGAGATACTGAGCTAAAATGTAAAGGGAGGCTACCCACCCTTCCTGGGGTGAAAACATTCCGAAATTGTGAGGCAGGACATGCTTGACTCTCAAGAACGATAAAAACTCTTCCGTCCCATAATAATGAGTAACTGCAGTACATCATGGCATATTTTATGCACCTTAAAATTGTGGTATGTCATAAAAAAAAAAAAAAAAAGATTATAACTTTTGCCTGAAAAACTTAGAAACTGATTTACCAATGTTAGGTAGCAGTTGCTTTACAACATTATTCACATTAGATGAAATCAAACGTCACAACAGAAAACCCCAAGATTCACAAACATTAAAGAAGCAGAGTGAACAATCTCAAATATTCTAAATATTCTAAGTAGAAGTCTGTGTCACTTTAGAATCGATCTCCCATATTAAGAAATAAGGGCAAACTGAAACTTTAACAGGTATGGCAACAACTTGTGTTAGGTTACTCAGCGTTATCAGACGGAACAATTGGAAGACGAGGAATAGTGAACTCAAGAATCAAGAATCTTATAACCTTGGCATGTAAGCCTTTACCATAGAGGAGATAAAAGCAGAAATATAAAGAAAATGAGTTTAAAATAGCCAAACTTGGAAGGCTTATCATTTGACTCCATCTCCACCCACCGAAAAACAAAAATCTCCACGTTTGATCTTTTTTTTTTTTCTTTTTTAAATCAAACATCAGACTTAAGAAATATATTGATATCCTTGGTAGTCAAAACGAAGGGTTTTCCTTCGGTAGCAAAGTAGACTCCAAAAGCAAACAACTTTGCAAGTGGAGTAAAGATTAGACAACTGAATTAGCTCTACAACACCCATCATGTATATACGACTCCATGAATATAAGACAATAGCGTAATTAAAAGAACTATCAGGAAAATGAACTGAAATTCACATGATAATAGTGTAATCGGAGCAGACCTCACCTAAAACTTATACATGCCGACACCCAACATATTGTAAACGACGCAATTTATAAAATACTAGTGCTACTTGAAGAAAAAAAGAAAGAAAAGAAATTGAATGAAAACCCTAAAGAAGAAGAAAAAGAGAGAAATCAGAGGGAAGGGGTGAGCGACCTGCCAAACGCGGCGGAGACGCTTCTTGGCGTTGGCTTTGCGAGTGGAGGTGAGCTTGATTCTCTTCCAAACCAGTCCCCTGAATCGTGCTTCTTCACTATCTCCAGCACTCGTGTCCCCCAAAATGCACCCCACCCCGCCATAGCCATTGCAATTACAATTGCAAACCCCACAAAAAAACCTCTATGGTCTCTACTTTTGCAAGACCGACTCAGATGCTTTTCTTCCAGCACGAGCGCCCTCCTCAACATCCCACCAAATTATGTCAGCCCGGAATGGACAACAAACAGACCGGACCGCGCCCAATAAGGCCTTTCCTCTTTTGGGCCTTTTCAGAAGAAGACCCATTTTGTCAGTCTCAACCAAGAGGTAAAGTCCATCTTCAACAAATTGATACTCTGCGGCCCAAATTGGACCGAGTTCACAATCTAGGCCATAAACGTGCCTCGGAGAAAAGAATCATGTGGAACAAATCCATAAAATGAATCGCTGATTGCAAATACTTTTGATATCGACCAGGGGACCCACGCAACGCGTGGGGCTGAGGTGTTTGTGTTAGAATCAATGATACAACATTATGTTACCCTCGTTGAGTTTATAAAATAGAACACTTAAAATGTACTTATAAGTGGAAAGCAAATAAACCAACGTATAATGTTTTCTTCAGACATTTATTTAGGTAGTTACTCGTAAGAGAAATAGCTACTCATAAGAGGAGAACATAAAATGTAGTTATAAAGAACAATGCATTACAAGGTCAGAGTAACTAAAGCTTATTTGATAAAGTCTTAGATAGTTATATAGTATGCACGGGGTTGGGTATGGTGTTGTTTGGCTGGACTGCCTTTCATTTAGGATGGCATCGTTGTTGCTTGGGGCATTTCCAAATAATGTTGTAGACAAATTCAGACCTGCAAAATTGTTGGAAAAAGTCATTTTTCATGTAATTCTATTATAATGATGTCAGTTTAGTGTTTAAATTTGACGTTGTAAAAATATGAATATTGTTGTCAGTATGATTGAAGAGTTTTATGTGTTTGTTTAGTTGCATGTTGATTTAGATCATATACCTATTGCATGGATTTTGTCAGTGCGAGTTATGTAAAGATGTGGAAAGATTGGTCTCTGAACTTCTTGCATTTGTTGCACTGGAGTTGAGCTCTCGATGGCCCATGAGCACTCATTTTCATGGGTGCTGTAATTGACCAAATTAGGATGGAGTTTTGCATTGGACACATAGTACCTTCTATCAGTTTCAAATAATTTATCGAAAAATTCTATATGTGGATCATATATTATTGCCTCAAGTTTTTGTCCCTGCAGAGGAAAAGTGAAGCCTTAAGAATATTGTCTGGGTGAAAAGATATTTTCTAACAATTATAGAAACAAATTAGTACTAAGATTAAAAAGATTATAAACTAAGAGAATAATGAAAATTGCTATTAAGAATTTATATCTTTGAAGGTTAATTGAAAGATATTTATTCACTATTCTTTTAAGTTGCAAAAGGGTAATAAAATGAGCATAGATTCAAATGTGATTAAACTAACAACAAATTGTAATAAATTGTATTAATCTATGGATAGTTGTTCACCGGTATAGTTGAAATGAAAAATCAAAAGAAATCTATTACTTAAGCATTGTGGAAGACCAATTTTTGATAATGCATTCCGCTTTTGTGTGAACTGTGGTTTTGCTTTTCAATGACTTGAGCAATAGTAGTCCAATTACGAGTGTGTGGGTGTACTTCAGACAACTGGAGCAAAGAGCCAGCCATTTTCGTATCGTTTGTTGGAGTAAAGCAAATAAGTTGTATGAATATTGACGGAATAAGTCACGAGGTGGAGGTGAGGTGAAATTGACGAAGGATGAAGATGAAGAGGCGGTTTTCTAGTCATGGTTGAGTAGTGGCGGTAATGGTATTGGTGTCTATAATTATTTATCATTTATCTGAATTGTTGAAACCGATGCAAGAAGAATAATAAGTGAGGAGTACTTGAGGAAGGAGAGAAGAGTAGAAGGTAGCTAGGGGAGTAGCTGCCTATATAATGGAATTAAAAAGAGAGTTTTAATGATAGGCATAAAAGGGGTTAACCAAAAGTTAAGGTTCCATTTGGATTAGGTGTTTTTGGAGTTGTATTTTAAAAACACTACTGTAGCAAAAAATAATCACTGTAGCTTGTATTTGGAAGATTTTTTTTTTTCAATTTTCTTTTTTCTTTTCCATTTATTTTTCATTTTTTCTTTTCCATTTCTTTTTTCTTTTTTTTTTTTCTTCTTCTTCATACCAAGATCTTCCTTTTTTTTTTTCTCCGTTCTTCTTCTTCATCTTTCTCTCCTCATCCTCCCCTCCTCCCCTCCTCCCCCAGAGGGAGGAGGGAGGGAGGGGGAGGGAGGAGAGGAGGAGGGGAGGGGAGGGAGGGAAGAAGAAGAAGAGGAGAGAGAGAGAGAGAGGTAGAAAGGGAGGAAAAGAAGAAAAGAAAAGAAAAAAGAAATGAAAAAGGAAAAAGAAAAAACATATAATATTGTGAAAAATAAGTAGTTTGTTTTTTGGGTTGTATTTGGGGTTGTTTTATTGTAATATTTGGAGTGTGAAAAACAATATTTCAAAAACAAGGAAAAAACTCCTCAATCCAAACGAACCTAAGTCTTTTTGGCTGTATTTGTAACATATAACTAAGAGTCAGAAAAGGCTATTAATGATAATTCATCATACAATAAAGTAGATCTCAATGATACTACATGCAACAAGTGTCTCATTATAGGAAATGAAAAGACTATTCTACCCTTATATAGGCAGAAGAAAACAAAGTCACCACTTAAGTCCCAAATTCCTTCTTATATAGTTATAAGGATACAACGCAATTAATGTTTTGAAAAAAAAGAAGAAGCGCTGATTGGACCCTTTTTTACTTTGTTGTTTTACACCAACTAGTTTAGATCCTCTGTGTGCACTTTTAACTGACTTAATGGTGTATATTCGAGGTTGTAGTGACTTTTCACAAAAAAAAAAAAGGGTATTTCGATTAGTAAAGTATCCTTGACCACTGAGATTTTATCCAATGGCTAGTAGGAGCCCTTTTAAGGCTCTCTAGTCCACTGGGTGAGAGATTAAAACCCTGTCTACCACATTAACAAAAAGTGTAGCACTTATTGTTCTTAAAAAAAAAAGAGTGTGTGCAATAGTGCATTTGGCCTAATGTATTAACAAGAAGTGTAGTATTTCTTGATCTTAAAAAATTAGAAGTAAAGTTGTTTTCTTGTCAAAAAGTGTTCAATGGTATTACTTGGATATGTACTTGCATAAGTATTTTTTTATTTGATTTTGTATAGTTTTAAATTTTTGAAATATATTTATCTCTTCATTCAATTTAAAATTTCTAATAAATGGTTAAAGTTGAATTTTTATTTTTTTTAAACGCTAAAGTTTTCTAAAAGTACTAATTCTAAGTTTGTGCAAGGTGTGACTCATCGGGAACACGACTGTAAAAGTACTTTTATTCATTAAAGCCCCGTACACGCGCGCGCCCACACACACTCTCTCATGAAAGTACCGAGCCCCCCAAACCAAGCAACAGGCTATTATACCAAGTAATACATATATGATAGATTTGCATTTCTAGAAGGGGACGCCCCAGTATGTGGTGGCGTCATAGCATAAATATAACATAACCAAGAAGTCGAAGAAGAACCATCCTTGCAATACAATTTTTGGACCAACTCAATCTATGCTTGGTTTTTTTTTTGAATTAATTAATTAACTAATGCTACTCTGGTTCAAATTGCGTTATGATTAACCGCAGCGGCTGGGTTTCGAACATTCAATCCACAAAGTGATTAATGCTGTTCGATCGGCTGGTAGCATTAATTCTTGTTATACTTGTAATAATAATAAAAAGAAAAAGAAAAGGCTAGAATGAAGTCAGCAGGGTTTGGTTTGGAGCGGTCAATCCGCGACAGGTCAGGAGTGGGGAATTTTGCCAACTGGCTCTTGAAAACTGGTGCAGTACGTGAGAGAGGGTGGTGGTGGGGTATGCATATGCGATAATATATTGGACACTTGGCGAGAGAAAGAGGCTAAAGCTATATGCTTTTAAGTTTTACAACGTGTCAGCTCAGCTTTGGGAGGATCTCACCGCCTGCCTGCCCTTCTTCTCTCTGTGTCTCTCTCTCTCTCTCTGTCTCTCTCTGTGCGCCGTGGGTGGTGCTGCTGCTGCCCCATGCCCATCCCCATCCACAAACCACACAACATGCACAGTGTGGCTACGTAGGCCTGGTGGGTGGTGGCAACGTTTTAAGGAAACGCGTCCTCTTCCCCCCCGCCCCCTATCTCTCTGTCTTTCTGCTCCTTTAATGTTCCGCATCTGCTGTTTCCATCCTTTGCATGAATCTTCACGTGCCATTCCCTGGATGTATCAGGAACTATTATCATTTATTATAATTATATATATAGCGTCCGATTATTCTGCCAACCTTTTTCTTCTTCTATATGTATATATATAACCGTCATCATCTTCTTTCTTTCTTTCTTTTCTTCCAGCCATGCTGCTATCATTTATGATAATTAAGGGTGGCCCACACACACTTGTATAAATACGTAATTGTACATATACATGTATGAAATGTGGACTTCTCACCAGATGCAGAAGAAGCAGCAGCAGCCGTGCTTTATACTACTTAGTGTGTGTGGAGAAATGAAAAGAAGGGGTGTTTTAGGCGCATAGCAGCATGGCTCCATCAGTGGCTTTGACGGTGCCACGCTGTGTGCGACTCAAACGCTCATCTCTTCGACTTCTCTCATCATCCTCTCTCTCTGTTCAGCCGATATGATCCATCCATTCACATTTCTTATAATATACAAATATATATATATATATATATATATATATCTCTGTTATAAGATGCAGTTCATTACTCCTTGTTGCTGTTTTTTCGAAGATTTTACCTGATTGCACTGGAGTTTCACGTTAATTGGTTCCTCATCCCTATTGTTTTAAAAAAATTTTTGTTAACGAGTATTTTTTTTTTTTTTTTGTTCAGATGATAAAGAGTACGTGCATTTGCATGCAAGTTCGCTAGCCATCCAAACCCAAATCCAAATCCTTCAATTGATTTAAGTATTTACTTTCTCTGCGTGTGATTTGCTCTTTCAGCATCCAATCAGACTTTTTTTTGTCTTTTTCTCACCCAAACTATATGAGTAGCTCATGCGAAGAGACACGCTTGGTTTATTTTTCTCCCCAACACAGTCGTCCAATTGTTAGAGCAATCTTTTTTTTTTCCTTTTTCCTCAATGCTCATCCCGGCTCCCAGAATCAGAAACGCCATCAAGAATCTGCACATGATCTACTGCGTCTTGTAAGCGTTTCTTGAAGTGGAAAGTTAATAATAGAAGGACACCCGGATGTTGTCAACAGGAGGAAAAAAAATGTAAAATAAAAAAGCAATTTTTTTTTTGGGGTTCTTGTTTTGGTTTTTTTTTTTTTTTCTGGGGGGGGGGGGGGTGGGGATGTTCTGTCTGTACTGGAATAGGCTTAAACGGTTTAGAAGACTGTTGTGATTGTTCTCTAAAAAATGAATCCATCTGTGTAAAGAAGGAGGGATTTGGATAAGAACCACTAGTGTTGTTGATGTGATATAGTAGTACGTAAAATGAAGACTTAGGAGGAGAGAAGATAAAAAGGGATATAGTTTGAAATATATTTGAGATTATTTTTCTTTAAACATATATATATATATATATATATTGTCAACACAAATATCCCAAGCTGTGTAGAGTCATCCCTAAAATGCACAACTAAGTCACCTGCAGGAGTCGACCCTGGACCACGTCCCGTTAAGGAAGAAGACGTTGAACCATCCGACTCCTCCGGGGCAGCATACCCATTATATGTGATATGCCTAGTTTCAGTTTTGAGTGCTGCGCTCTTGGCAGGGAGAAGGGAAAAAAGGAATTTGTTTCATTAACATAGGCGGGCAGCTTGGGTGATTGATTGATTGGGCCTGCGTACCCTTTAATTATTAAAATAGTATGGAGTTGCAAAGAGTGAAAGTAGTGGTAGTGTCACATAACGAAGGCCACCGAGTTGGGCCTGGTGTGTGGGCTGCTTGGTCTTAATATTATAATAATCCCATAGATTTCCGTCCACACGCGTCCAAAGCACACACATGCGTAAGTATCCTAGTATTTAGTATATTCATCATTTTTATTATGTCGGACTGAGGAGATGTTGATTGATTTATTTATTGTCCACTCTTCTTCCGCACTTGGAGAGAGAGACGGAGAGAGAAGGGACCGCGGGTGTGGAAGAATCAAGAATTCTGCAACTGCTTATTGCGTACCAAAAAGGAAAAAGAAGGGAAGCCCAAGAGAGCATCAATCACAACAGATTAACTGAAAGCGGAAGCAGCAGATCAGGTGACGACGGTGCTGCAAAGTGCAAATGCATGCCTGCCTTGCCTTCCTTCCTTCATTCACCCTGTACTGCAGCAGCAGCAGTAGTCCTCCTCCTCCTCCTGCCGCATCGCCACCAGTTTGTTTGAATTCTATTGGCGTCTGTTCGTTGGTGACATCAATTAGTGAGTGTATCATATACCCCTTTGCCAAATCATCATATCATAATTCCTGCCACAGGCTACAAAACTAAACTAAACTGCTGCTAAAATAAAAAATTATTGATTATTGATTATTATTGTTATTGGTACACCTCCTCAACCACGCTAAGTGAAAGGTGTAAATTTACCCCATCGCCCTTCCTCCCCACTGCTGCCGTGTCACAACTGGAGGACTCTTCTTTGCCAAGTGCCTTCGTCCTCTGTTAACTGCTGCTATTCATTAGGTAGCACGACCACTGCTTACTTCTTCTCTCAGACTCTTCTTTCTGCTCGTCTCTGGTTCTGTATTGCTTATATTTACATCCTGTGAACATAAGAGCGTAAAATTCCACAGCATCGAGGCTGTTGGGGGCCGGTTGTGGGCAGTTTACTTTCGGCTGGGCTGGAAGAAGAGAAAAATATGTTTGGGATCATCAGCCGCAAGTTGGCTGCCAGTACTGCTGGAGGATCTCCAGGGCTGCCGGTTAGTTTGATTTGTATAACGTGCTTCCCCCTCGATTTCTTTCGCCATCCCCCTTTAATTATCATCCCTGACCCAAAAATGAAAATAAATCAACCGAGCGTTTCCTTTTTTCTTCTGTTGGCTCTCCACCTCTATAATTTTCAGATTCAGAGAGCTGCGGTTTCAGCTATTAGGATGAGCAACTACTCCACCGCGTCTAAACAGGTATCTTGGGCCTTTCTTTTGCACTTTTTCTTCCATGGATACACTGTATACATGCGTAAGATGCTCTTTACTTGATTCCTATCACATTTCTCACTTACAAGCATATTATTCCCTTTTTCTCCTTTTTGGCTACAAAGTTCCTTTCCTCTTCCCTCCTCCTCTTTTTTTTTTGGGGGGTTTCAAATCCTTGTACTTTGATGGGAACTACAAACTTATAACTGCTTCAAGGGTCCCCTTTTCCGTTCCTAATTCTTCGTCGTTCTAATTCCTTCAGTTCCTCGGGTATAAATGTTGTCGATTTTCCTTGAGTTACTATTTCGCTGCAGAGAAGAGTTAGTAGTCTATTAGTCTCTTGTGCATCACAATTGTGCTAATCACCGTTAGTGCAGATAACAGTTAGAGAAGCTCTAAATTCTGCCCTTGATGAGGAAATGGCAGCTGATCCCACTGTATTTCTGATTGGGGAAGAGGTATATATATGTAATCAGAAGTGGTTATGTGTTAACTTAATGATAGTTGATCTTTTCAAGTCTCTTGTTCTTATTCTCTTCCTCTGTGCTTCAGGTTGGTGAGTATCAAGGCGCCTACAAGGTTCGATTTGTTAACTCTCCCCTCACTCCACAATATTTTACCCCACTAGATCTCAGTCTCTATCTGTTGTTTTACGATAGCCAAGTCATTGAATCATCCGAAGCCTCCTGCTTCTTGTAGGTTTCGAAAGGACTTCTTCAGAAATATGGACCTCAAAGAGTTGTTGATACCCCAATTACTGAGGTTCCTTTTTCTATCCTTGTCTTCTGAATCAAAATAAACAGCAGTTTGACCCACAACTCTGCATGCTGCTTCGCAAGAGAATTTGCTAATATATCTATCCATTCTTTTTGTGATGATTCTGAGTGCTAACATGTCTATCTATTCTTTTTGTGATGATTCTCACTATCGAGAGGTTATGTTTTTGGATGTGTGTTGTCAATTTGTACTTCTACAATTGAGGCCCCAAGGAAAACCAGTAAACGGAAGATTGAAAGAGCCTTAACTTTGTCATGAAGCATTCAAGATTCTCATTATCCAATTTGCAGGCTGGTTTTACTGGTATTGGGGTTGGTGCTGCATATCATGGGCTTAGGCCTATTGTCGAGTTTATGACATTCAATTTTGCAATGCAGGTGCGGTTTATGAAGAAGTGAAATTATTTACGTTGAATATTGATCAATATGCTACTTTTACAGATACTCCGGATTGAGTTTGATGCTTTAATTGCAAATGGGTTGGACATTTAATCCTTCTCAGGTTACCATGGAACTTTTTGATCAATACCTCAATGTGAGCTCATTTTGGATTGCAGGCAATTGATCATATTATTAATTCTGCTGCAAAAACTAATTACATGTCTGCTGGCAATATAAATGTCCCTATTGTTCTTAGAGGACCAAATGGCGCTGCTGCAGGGGTAGGTGCCCAGCATTCACAGGTATTTTTGCTACCCAGTTGCTATTGACATATCAAATCTTTTACAGTATGTGTGATCAACCAAAACATTTTTGTAAAAGTAGCATTACTCATAGGGGGAAGCACTGTGGCTAAGTTTAACATGATAAGTCGTGTGGTAAGGTGAAAGCCCTCATGTAGGGATTTTGCTAATTAAGCTCTAGTTTTTGATGGTTGCCCTAAAAATCATGAGGTGCTTCTACCACGCAGTTTTTGATCTCTCTAATATCTTGTAAAGCCTGATGTAAAGTGCATCTTAGAATTACTGTGTGAGAATGTTCGACTATCGTTTAACTTAAATCTGTTTTGTAGTGTTATGCGGCATGGTATGGCTCGTGCCCTGGATTGAAAGTGTTAGCTCCTTACTCATCTGAAGATGCTCATGGGCTTCTGAAGACTGCAATCAGAGATCCCGATCCTGTTGTTTTTCTTGAAAATGAGTTGTTGTGAGTTTAACATTCACTACTTCTGCTGCGATTATCATCGACTGCATATCACGTTTTGACATTCTTTTGCTACATTCGAGCATCAGGTATGGCGAATCTTTCCCTGTTTCAGATGAAGGTCTGGATTCCAGTTTCTGTCTCCCCATCGGCAAAGCTAAGGTGTGTTTCTAAATGGCCTATAATTGCTGTATATGGTTGATAGTTTCCTTCTTTCTAATTCGTTAGCTGGAAATATACTGTGTCAAACTAATAGATTGAGAAAGAAGGAAAGGATGTCACGATTACAGCCTTCTCTAAAATGGTGGGCTACGCCCTGAAGGTCTGTGCTCTGGCTTGTGTGACATTTTTGCCCCATTAGCTCTGGTGTTATGAACTAATACAACATGTTGATCGTTTAGGGTGCTGAAATTCTTGAGGAGGAAGGCATTGAAGCAGAGGTACATTAGATCATTAAGATCCAACGAGATACAGAGCTGGTTTCAGCATGATATAATATATTATATCTGCTTTTAATCTCTGTCTCTCTCTCTTGCTAAAGGTGATAAATCTGCGCTCAATTCGACCACTAGATAGGTCCTTAATTAACAATTCAGTCAGGAAAACCAACAGACTTGTGACGGTTGAAGAAGGGTTCCCTCAGCATGGTGTTGGCGCTGAGATTTGGTTGGTCTTTTCCTCTCTTGGTCTGGGGCACAACTTTTGGCATGTTCTTGCGATAGATGTGCTGTGTGGTTGATGCATTCTGTCTACTCTTCAACAGTGCCTCGGTTGTGGAGGAAATTTTCAATTATCTGGACGCTCCAGTTGAGAGGATAAGTGGTGCTGATGTTCCCATGCCTTATGCAGCAAATCTTGAGAGGCTTGCTCTTCCACAGGTACGTACTCGCATAGGTCTCTCGGGATAATGATGATGATCAGTTTTCTGCGTTTCAAACATCCGGCAATCATGTATTACATTTTTGGGTATCAATCACACAGGTTGAAGACGTGGTTCGAGCAGCCAGGAGAGCATGCTACAGATCTGTACCCACCGCTACAACAACTCCGGTATATTAGCTGTTGTTTGTGCCAGACATATTTGTGGAGGCGCGTGGGCCTGGCCCTGGGTCTGGGATCCATCCCCACTTCCGCCAGAGACATTCGGCTTCACCGTTGGTGTTTTACGTGTCGTCGGCGGGAGTTTCTTTATGGAGTTGGCAGTTAGTTTGGTTTGTACGTATATGTATGTATGTAGGAAGGAGAGCCGCACTTTTACCATTAAAAAAAAAATAGAAATTAAAATAAATTATAATCCTACGTTCTCGTTCAGATGAGATGGGCCTATGCTACATTGTCAACATCGCCGCATAGGTGGGCTTTGAGACGGGTCCACATTTAAACGGGCCCAGAAGCACTGTAACATGGGGCTTCTGTTTTTTGGGATTCTAGACTAGAGTTGGAATGGATTCCGTTCAAGTCACCACTAAGAACCTAGATTTGCCTCAGATTACCTCTTGCATGGTAATTTTGAAATTAAAGCGGGTGATGGTCATCCGGCATTTGGCGGATGCTACTACCACTTCTGCGTGACTAAGACGAAAGTAGGATGCATTTGCATTTAGTTGTATTAATTGCTAAGAAAGTAGGATCTTGAGCTGCTTTCAAATTATATTAAGTGAGTTGGCAATCAGGTAAAATATAAGATGCAGGTTTGGTTGCAAGTTGTCCATCCGGGATAGCGTAGTTGACGATCAGCTTTAACAACGAGCCACTACATGCGATTATTTGTCCTCTACAGCGTTCCGTTTATCAATTCCGTTTCAAATGCGTTGGTGAATCAGTACGTACGCAATTTTATGCTCACCTCTGTGGGTTCATATTCAATTACTAGTATTTACCAAACATAAGCATCGTCTGAAGTGGATGATGGACAAGTGCCGAGTGTGTGATTGTGCAGCAAATTGACGAAAATGCTATTGGAGCAAAGAAATGGGATCTGAGGAGACGCATCAATGCCTCTCTTGCAATGGATGTATGGGGACGTACTTTGAATGGTATGGTATAGTAGCCCCTCCACCAACTTAACAATGACCACCTCACATATTTTGCGCAATTGGGAAGTGAGTGTATATAGTTGATGAATTTCTTTGGATCCTTGATGATCTGTTGGTAGCCCTGATTGATCACCCACCTCTGCTACCTAATCTGCTTAAAAGTTAAAAACTGAAAATCCATAACCCCAACTGCTACGGGAATTAATGCCACAACCCAGAGTTGTAATAAAATAAAATGGAATGCCCATGGTCTCATCGAATTTGCAGCTGCGAGACAAGAATAACTGTCCAAGTGTCATGAAGATGCTGACGGGAAGATAGAAACAAGAGGGTAAAGGAACAGCGAAGATCGAAATGGGAGGACAATGGCAGATTCCCCATTCGATTCGAACGGAGAGAGGATAAAAGCATCAAAATGGTGGGAAGCTCGACTGCTAAATACGTACATATGAGACAGTAGTGTGTCTGTGTATGTAGTTATGGTAGCGTGGACGAGTTTCATATAAGTATCCCGTCTCGTATTACAAAAATATTTATGTGTGAGAGATATTAGTAATAAAGGAAAGAAAAGAAAAAAAAAAAAAAAAAAAGGGGCAGGAAACATGAGAAGGACTTCACTATATTTCGCTTGGTACCACAACACTATCGACAGGCCTGTAATTTTGCTGAAGATTCTGAGAGTCTCTCTCTCTCTCTGTGTGTGTGTGCAGGGGCAGGGCTCCATCTATCCCTTTCTATGGTGCTCAGTTCAACAGTTCTACACTTAGGTCCTTTCTGCTTAGATTCCTTTTGATCATCTGCCGTGCGAACTGAAAGAAAGGTTCCTTTAAAATTTGTTTTGTCCTCCTCCCCCACGCTGTCAATCGCTCTCACTCTCAGCTCCCTGCTGCTTCTTGTTAGTGTTAGCCCTAGCTAGCTTTCGTCCAGTGAATTCCCTCTCCCCCATTCTCCAACAATTAAACAGCTCACGCATGATGGTGGACCACCAATTCTATCTGATCAGCTTCAAATTTATACAGAGTACTCCCTTTACGGGATTCCTCCACCCTTTTCACTGCGCAAATACCTTGCTGCAACAACCCCTCCATTCAGAAACAAACCATGCATTCCCCAAGCCTAAGGACACGAATGCCCCTTGCTTTTATTGGACTAAACGGCATTTGCTTTTCTGTTCACTGCCACTGCACCTTTTTTTCTTTTTTTTTTTTGTTTAGTAAGGTCCATTAATAATTGAGTGAGTTTATCATTGCTTTGATGGTAAATTCGCTTTTACTCCCTCTTATGGTTTAGCTTTAAATAGATCTATTAATTCTTTCTTTTTTTTTTTCTTTTTTTTCGAGGTTTTGGTGGGGTAAGGGAGGGGACAGTGCATCTGAGTAGAAAAATGATAAAATGACAAGTCGATCCTTTGAGCTAATTTGTCAAATTTATTATTATCTTTTTTTTTCATAGCATGCTCGAGTGGTTTCTCATTGACACTCTCTTCTCTTCTTCCATGACCATCAAAAAGAATAATAAAAAGTAAAAAATAGAGGACCAACTCAATAACCCCTAAACGCCTTCAAGGGACAAACATTCGAGCTCGATTTAGTGCAAATCCAACAGGAAACACTACAAATTTACCCATCGCATCAGGTAGTATTTGGGTGTAGAGGAGGGTCTAGATAGTATACGGACCTCTGATGCGATTTTGGCCACCAAGACTGCCTGAGAAAGTGGGACAAGGTGTCCGATGCATTTGGTGGATTCTGAACGGTATGGTTCTACTGCTAGTTCAGCAGCAGCAGCAGGATTATTTGGTATTTGGTATCGAATGTCACCCCAAAAAAAAAAGAGCAATGATACAAAGTAATCAGTAATACCACACAACCAAAAAAGTCTAAAACCAGTGGACTACTAAGAAACAACGCATGCACGCACTGAATGAAAGTCGAATGCCTTGCCTCCTAGTAGTGTTGTTCTAAGAGACAAATATGAACAAAACAACCCCCGAAGAAAGGTTTTCAACCCTAGTGCCTCACCCTCACATACAATTACACTACTCCCCAAGTGTTGTCGACCAACACTGCAATGTGCTGTGCTCTTTTCCTGGTTTTAAGAGCCAGATGAACACAGTTCTGGGCGATACAATTTTGAATCAGATGAAATGAAATTTATTCCACTCATTTAGGTTGCGCAAACCACTCCACCAAGAATTTCAGATACAGGAAAGTGCTAAAGAACCCTGCCCTGCCGCTATGAGTCCATTTTGTTGCCAAGCAGGAAAAGTGAAGAATCACAGGTAAAGATAGATAGGTACGTGCTTGCATGCACTGTTTTAAACTTTTGAGGGCGAAGATAGAAAAGTCATTAGATATATATAACGAGGACAAATGCATTATCATTATTATTATTATTATTATTATTATTGATCCTAAAAGACTGATCACAGTAAATTGTTGGAATAAAGGACAAATGGGAAGAAATGGAAATGAAAACAACAATAATATGTCTCGATCACTACTGCAAATAATCAGTCTTTCCTTTTTACTTACTACGTTATACTATATTAGTAGTAAGTAGTTGACGTGATGGCCGGTGCGACTGAAGTGGATCCAGAATAACAATAAAGGGGGCCAAAAAAAAAAGAGAGAGAGAGAGAGAGAGAGAGAGAGACGGCCATTTATTAGTAAAAGAACATGAGAAAAGTTCTACTACTTTCTTTTTTTTTTTTTTCCTTGGGTAATAAATTTCTACCTAGTACTGCTACGCCAACCCCAAAAAAAGAAAAAAGAGAAAGGGTCCAAATTCCGGAAGATTCACATTTGAGAACCACATTGATTAATAGCATCTGAGAACAAAAAACGAAATATATAAAAGGGAAAAGGGGGGCGAAAAATGAAAAGATCAGGGAGAGGCATTTTCGGATCGATCAAAATGGAGAAGTTGACCAAAACACTTGGGGCAATCTTGAACCTGTTTTGGGAGCATGAAGTACATGAAGCAGCTCTTGCAACCAGCTACCACTAGTACTGGGGGAGGTTGAGGTTGCTGGGGTTTGTGGTGGTGGATATTGGTCTCAGTGGCAGTAGTAGGTGTGTGGTGACGAGGAGTGATAGTAGCAGGAGAAGAACTGGAATTGGAGTGGTGGCGGCACTGCTGCTGCCTTCTCCCTGAAGAAGTTGAAGGGGACGACTCCTCGGTGGACGACCCCTCGCTCTCATACCACCCATCATCCTCATCCTCCTCTGACCATGACAACCCCCCATTCATCACATGCTGCATTCCTGGAGTTGTCCTTGGATCCTCTTGAGATTTCATCCCTGTCCTCCAGTTAATATAGTACACCTCCCCACTCTACAACCACCACACCCAACAATCCAGAATCCACCCAAAACAATATGAACTAATAAATGAGTGTTCAAAGAACCACAAAACCCATGATAGAAATGCACCCAGGATAATCAACAACAGACAGCCTAGCTAAAAAGCAAAGAAAATACACCTACATTAATTTGTTCCGAACAAAACAAAACAAAACAAATATCAAATCTCCCCATCAAACTAAACCGCACAACAAAATACGCTGAAAACATAAGAAAGTATTTCTATCTGTTGTTTATAAAATGTAAGGAGAAAGAAAGCTTTATGCCCCTCTCCAAAGTTTTGGTTTTTGCATCCCAGTTTTGACCCCAAAAAAAAAAAATGAAAAGAAAAAACTTGGGGCAGGTAAATGAATGAACAATGAGGCAACAAATATATTATAAAACCCATTTGAGTAACAAGAGCAGTAGGTAGGTACTATGTAATACTACTAGTATAGCAGCATACTCAGCAGTAAGTGCAAGATCTGTCAAGAGGATTCTATGCAATTAATGTGGAACCAATTAAGGAAGAAAAGGACGACATAGTACATCAACAATGATAGTATTGATGATGAGTGAGAGTTTTTCCCGCATGAAAATGGTTGTTAAGATATTGTTGGTGTTACCTTTAGATCGAGGCATTGTTCCCAATAGTAAGGGAGCCGGATATCAGAATGGAGTTCTAAGGTGTTGTCCGGGAAATCAAGATTTATGGTGGAATCTGAGGTTGAGGAGCGGCCAGCAGCCACAAACCCTGCTGGGCCTATTATGCCTGCACTAGCAGAGTTGTTGCTGCTGCTGCTGCTGCTTTGGTGATGGTTTAAAGAACAATTTCGAAGGGATCTCTCAATGGATGCTGTGATGGTTCCCCTGTTCGGAGCTGTCATGTTTGCCCGATTGCCCTTCACTATACCATACGTACTATAGATGATCAAGAGCGACAATTGACAAGGGAGGTTTGATTTAACTCAGAGCCCTGAGGTTGTAACTAAGCCGAAGAAGGTGGAGAAGAATGTAACTAAGCCGAAGAAGGTGGAGAAGAAGAAACGAGTTAATTATATTTATGTGTGTGTGTATATATATATATATATAGTCCAGGCTAGAGATAGCAATGGCAACCAGTAAAGACTAAAGAGAGATTTAAGAGATGGCATAGGAGGATGAAATATGTATGAAAGAGACCTCCTCTTCCGGAGTACCGGAAGAAATCAGAGTCTTGTTGGGTTGGGGGCACAGGAATGGAGGACTCAAAATGCATGCGCGTGGGGGAATCTTTCAAAAGCGAATCTGGTACTCCCCTCAACAGGTGTGTCCCACCCACTCCAAAGTCTCCTTTGTAAAGTGTGGGTCCCAAAACCAAAGCCCACTTTTCCTTTTCTTTTTTTTTTTTTTTGTCGTCGTCGTCGTCGTCGTCGTCGTGGTGCACTGCACATTTTATCCTACCTCCACCCCAAGTTTTACGCGCTATGCCACGCCCCGTGGCTACACCTCCTCACCATTACTTTTTTGGAAAAATAATCATTGCTGCTTTCCGCCCCCAACCAAAACACAGCCTACTACTCCGTAAACTAGTTGGGACCTATTTGAGCGGATCAGGAAGATAAAATGATAAGCATTTATGATACCGAAAAGAAATATTTATTTTTCCCCCCCTTTTATTGGCAAATGATGGGTTATCCAACAAGATTTGGTTGAGTAATTGGCAAGCCTGACGAGGTCAATTTTCTTTTAAAATCAAATTTGAAAATAGAGGTGAGACTCCAGTGGAGGGTAAGAGAATGTAAATCAAAATTTGGATAGCTGAGCCCAAATTATTAGATAAGAAGAAGGTAAAACCTGGATGCAGGCAGGGCTGTTATTCGAGTCGAGTCGAGCCCAAGCACCTAAAGCTCGAGCTCACTCGATAACGTTACCGAATTGAAAATTGAGCTCGAGGTCTACTCGATTAACAAAATCGAGCCGAGTTCGTTAAGTTCGAGCTCACGAGCTTGGCTCGATTTAAACTCTATAATAATTCTCCAGTTAAATGAACTCCATAACAATTCTCCACTTAAATTTAGTTGCTATAGCACAATCTTTCATGTATTAAGTTAACCAATGATTTATATATTATTCATTAGTCCATAAGGCTCTAACCAATTCTCAATCACCTTAATGTTCAACAACTTGTAACCGTAAAATTGTTTACTTAACAATAAACGGAACCCAACAAATGTTCAATCATTAATGATTTGAAACTGGTGTTAGATGAAATTCACAATTTGGAATGAACAATATATGCAGTTGATCATTAGATACGGGTTATTCCAACTTAGTGATGTGTTTCGAAAACAAATGAAATCAATTATACCCCACTAGATGAAAAGGGATTCATTAATACTAGCTTGACTTTATATTGACAGTTGGGGAAATCATGGTCATATTCTCTTTTTTACAATTAAAGACTAAAATGACAAATTTGCCCCTCAACGTCGAGCCTATTGAGCTGCTGTCGAGCCGAGCTCGGCCCGACTCGTTAATGATATGAGTATTTTTTGAGCTCGAGTTCGACTTATTTACTCAAATAAGCGATCCAAGCTCGCGAGCTACTCGATTCGTAAAACAACTCTAGATGCAGGTAGATAAGGCCCACTAATTTTCCTCAATTAATCATTTTCACGTAGGAAAAAGAAAATGTGCTGATTGAAAAGTATCTCCTATTACTTATTTGTTTATTTACTGTTGTTAAAAAGTAAATTATGCAGTTGGTTATATATATATATATATATATAGACGTGAGATTCCTTGTAAGTGAGTAGAAGACAGTCTTCACAGCCAATAGATTGCTAATGATAGAGTAATGAATATACTACATAACTCTGTCATACCTATAACTCTAAATCTAAGTCGCCGCACAAATGACGCAGTCACTCATCTGTTTTTGAAATTTTAATACACAGTTGTCATATATTCTCTCTCTTTTTTTTTTAATGTTGTATTTGCATTTTTTTAAGTTTTTTTATTTATTGTATTTGCAGTTCGAGTTTGCAACATTTGGACGGTCCTTGCTCGGAAAAAAGAAAAAAAGAAAAAAGGTTACTACCAATTTCTCTACTCTTCACAAAAGAAAAGAAGAAAAAATGAGTAGTGACTAGTGCGCATCCTATAGTTTTTGGCATGATTAGATGTGTCAAAATGGTTGATACATCTATCTCGGTGGGGTGGATTATAATTGGGTGATGAGTAATTGAGTCAACCCATCTATGAACTCGCTTTAAATTCTACTTACATATGTGTGTGTGCGTGTGTGTATATATGTTATTTTTTCTCATGTTTTTTAACATGAAATAATGAAAAATTAGATTAATAGAAAATTTGAATTTATCTTCTTGATGCTCATAAAATTTGAGTTTAGGTATATAATTATTTTTAAATGAATATAAATAGATGAATCAAATCAACCCACCACTCACTCATCAAGTGAGTAAGTTAATGAATGGGCGAGAGGAATGAATGTTTGAGAAGCGGTGAAAGTGCGATTACCGAAAAGAATGCCGGGTCGTTCTCTCGAGTTTGAAGGAAGAGATATACTACTATAAGTCTATAATAATTTACTACATCTGCCTCATTTATTTATTTTTTATTGTAGGGCCGGGCGGGGCGGGAAATCGCAAGGAGTGGCCTGGCCTTCCTTCTTTTAGGACCGGGGCTTCGGCTGCTGGAGCATTGGACTTGGCCCATTTATGCAACCCACTGCTACTCATAAATTAATCCCTCATCTCATGTGTGTCTGTACGTACATTTTTGTCTTTTCCAGATGTTGGGATAGAAAATAAACTTTTATATATAACATATAAAAAGGTAAACAGTTTGGTTACAAGGCTTGGGAACGAAATTCTCCCTTAAATGATGATATGTTCTACGATATCACAAAAAAAAAAAAAAACGCCGTTCTACTTCTACTGGGAGTTTGCTTTCGAATAACAGCGAAAACAATGCTGCCAAAAACAACACAACAAAGCCTCTTCATGACCGCTTAGAAGGCTTGACATCAATCAAGCAGCACCTTTAAAGTTGCCAAACACCGGCAGAAGGTGTTGGGAGTGGCTCTGGGTGGGAAAATCCTAGAGGAAATTGGACGATGCCTTCCGGCTTTAATTTGAACATGATGGCTCCGGCAGAAGGTGGGCAGGCTTTTTTATCACCTCGTTTAGGTCTGTGACAGGTGATAATATATTCTCTTCCCGTTTAAGATGATAAAAAACAATTCAATGGACCTTCATACTCGGAGTCAGACTCCCCCACACATTCTTTCATTTCATGCCTGGATTTGGCAGATTTGAACCAGGTATTTTTTTTTTTTTTTTAACATGGCAGTATGCCAGCTTAAATTGTGTAGGTCGCGCAAAATCAAGAAATCTAGAGAATATTATGCAAGTCTGAATGATTTTGCTGCTTTATTTTACTGGGCATTATGTTCTCTGATTTCATTTGTTTGTTTATTTTTGTTCTCATACTCGGTTTCTTTTGTGTTTTGTATAATACATATAAAACAAAGCAATTGGAGGATTTGCTCTTAAAAGTCTCATCTAGGTGACCGTAAATAGCTCGAGCTGTCCACGCAGGGTCTGAAGATGTGTATTACAAGCTGGATCCATGTGGAAATGCATGAGTAATAACGAGACCTATAGCTTCCGATGAATTAAAAACTTGAGCATTTTCTTACCATACTGTTGAGACGTCCAATTAAAAACCTAAATAATTAGTTGAAAGAGGAAATAACACACAACTAATTTCTCCCACCTTTCTGAGTACTTCCATTCCATTGTCTTGCTTTCTCCCACACAGGCAGCATTTCAAAAAAAAAAAAAACTAGTTTCGATAAACAATTGTAATGCGTTTTACTAAAAGGCCTTGTTGTTCCTTATTTTTTTGGGATGTCCCCGAAGGAACCCTCTTCTTCTTTTTATCTGCATAGAATTCATCAGAGTGAGTACAGCATCGATCTGCATCACCACTACTACCAAATAACTAACGCGTTGACAGTTTAAGAACAAGTATTAGGGCAAGTATGTCATACCCCACATGCACAACCATTACACCATTTTTTAATGTAAGTAAGAGCTCTTGAATTCCGAATATCTAATTTACACTCATTCCCCTCATATCACTCAACCCATCCCTCCTCCTATGTGCAACCATACACCATCGATCCTTTTAGTGACAAATACCGTATTACTGTATCGTATGTTAAATTTAGGCATACTAATGGAGGTGGAGTGATTTTTTTCTTCTTATAAAAAACAAGCTTTGCTTTCTCATATTCATTGTTCAGATATACACTTTTGGTAAGACAATTTGCAATGAAAAATTGACCAAGAAAAATTTACAAGTCAAGTTGGCTCTTCCATAAATATTTTTGTGCTTTTTTTTTTTATTTTTTCCTTATATGAAACTTCAAGGAATGCTATAAATTATAAACCATGGGCCGGAAAAAGCTTTTGCTTGCGTAGGCCTAAAATTGGATATACACTTTTGGTAAGACAAATAGCAATTAAAATTTTACCAAAAAAATTTACGGGTCAAGTTGACTCTTCCATAAATATTTTTGTGCTCTCTTTTTTTTTTGTCCCGTATATGAAACTTTAGGGAATGCCATGAATTATAAAACCATGGGCTGAAAAGCTTTTTTTGCTTGCGTAGGCCTAAAATTGGCCCATGCCAAAAGATAGCGGGATTTAGTGGTACTAATAAAGCCCAACAGGTAGAATGCATTGGCCTACCAGGGTTGTTTTCATTTTAATATGAACCCGGTCCCCAGGTGAATCATCTCACAAAACATGTGGGTCCAACATGCAGTCCATGTGTTGTGAGATGTCTACATGTGGACCGGGCTTATTTGTAAAAAGGTTTAGCTTATCAGAGTTATAGCTTCAAACACATTTAAAAGTAGAGATAGAACAAAGAAGCAAGAAACCTCTTGACAAGAACTCGAGCAAACCTGATCAAAAATCGAGCTCGACCGGAAACCGATGAAATCGATAAAATCTCGATTCTTCGTTTTTTGGCCTTTTTGCGGTTTTTTTTTTTTTTCCCATTCTTCTTCTTCAACAAACTTGAGTAGTACCAAAAAAAAAAAAAAAAACTTGAGTGCAAACACACAGATTTCTTCCTTCCACCAGCGGGTCGTTAAACTATAGAAAATCACCCCTTAATGCATTTCTTAAAAAAGATTTAATCATAGATCTGATGCTAGAAAAAATGTAAAAGGACAAAAAAAAGGGAGATGGAGAAGCTTTTTCAACAAACATGAGTACCAACGCACAGGTTCTTCCTTCCATCAGTGGATCTTTAACGGTTTAACCCATCAAAAATCACCCCTTGACGCATTTCTTAAACATAACCTAAAGGTCAAAAGACGAGAGAGAGAGAGAGAGAGGAGAAGTTTCCAATTTTGTGACTTAAAAAAAAAAACCCAACAAAGATAAAACTACCAAAAACAAAAAGAAAAGAAGAAAAATCAACTCTGAATTGCGGAGAAGTTAGATAGGAAGAGACTAGGAAAACATAAAATGAATGAGGCGGCACTGCTGACTGATGTGAGGAACAAGAGAAGAAAGACCAGGAAAACTAGTTTTGGGGTTTCAAAATTTATCAATTTTTTGTTTTTGACCCCTAGAGTACTAGAAAGCTATTAATATACCTAGACATGTTTTATAATTTATTCTACAGTTCTAAATTCTAGTATTACTTTTCAAATAAGTGCTCCAAGTTAATTATTAACTTAGTGAATATGCATTAAATTGTATATATTGGTACTTGATTATATAGATTTATTTCTATTTTTTTGTAAAGTGTCCTAGAAACATCGAACATACATGAAAATACATTTCTTGATATTAATATGTTTTTAGAAATTTTAAATAGTATATTAATTTTACAAATTGAATATATTTATGACATCATGGGGACATTGTCCTATTATTAAATCTACCCAACCTAATCCAATCCATTGAATCCCGAACTCTGATCTTAACCGAGTCACGAACTGATTCAAGTCAAAAAATATAGCCTATAACCACTTGATCGTATATTTGAGTCATCAAGATAATAGACAGTTACATCATAAACACGTTTTCTAATTACTTTTTCATCACACACATACATGGTATATCATATCAAAAAAAAAAATACAATATTTAAAATAATTATCCCAAATAATTTCCTATACTCTTTCTCGCAACGATTCTTACTATTCTACAGGCATGATTTACTCTTTGTTTTTAATTTTTCAGTGGATTGATATTTTTTTTATTTGGGTTAATTTTATATACTATAAAATTATATATATACCTAGCAGCTATGGTTGCAAGCTATCTATTCTGAATTTGAAGTTGAACTCTAATTCTCTCACCTTTTTAAATTCACAAATGTTTGCAATGTGTCTGTGATAGATGTAGTCATTTTCCAATTTACTGAAGCCCACAACTAATTATACTAGAAGCAGACGTTGAGCACATGATTAAACTAGTACAAATGTAAGGATGTGTTTAACAACTCAATTCAATGCTTAAATTTAATGAATTTAATTTTCAATATGTTTAGACGCATTTGGTAACCAAATATAGAACATCTCAATTAATTAAGCAGTACAAAATTTTCTAAACAAAGACTTGCTCCAAAACATAAGTGATAAGTTATTCACTTATTATTTAATATGATATATATTCAAATGCATTAGATCAGTGCTTATGCAATTTAGTAACTTAACAGATTAAGAGTTTCAAATTTCAGTTTTCAAACTTTATTTAAATGAAACACACCCTAAATTTCAGATTCCAATACAGGGACAAGCTGCTGAGAGACATGCTTCATTGAAATCTGGACAAGTAATTTGGTGCTCGGAATTCAGAAACTAAGCTAGTAGCTACCTTAGTTGTCAGGATCGCGATCCGGATCGTAGGATCTTGCGATCCTACGATCTGAATTATGGCTTTCGATTTCGATCCGATATTGATACGATCCTGCCATTTAAAGATATTAAGATAAAAATTTTAATAAATTGATCATAATTTTGTATAGAAAATTCTGCTATTTGTTGCATTAGAAATTAGATTCAAAAAACTTTAAAACCACATAATTATGTTATGCTAATTCCTTACCTATAAAAATTGGTATTTAATTGTCTCATTAATAAATACTTAAACGATACACACACACATATACAAAGTCAATTTTTTTAGCTACCTTGTCCAGTAATTGCATTTGGACTCAAAATTGAGAAAGAACAATATTTTTAATTTACTCAAATTCATTTACAATATGTCACATGTAGTTCCAAAATTTTTATTTAATTTTTAGATTATTCCAAATATTTTAGATAATACGATTTTAACCTCAATTAATAATACTATTATATTAATTATACATGAGTTGCATTATTTATTACTGTATATGTGAATTGCAAATATCAAAATTACTAGTAAGATTATTTTTTATGATTTTTGTAAGATCGATCGATCCCATGATCCGATCCTACGATCCGATCCTACAAAGTAACAAACGATCCGAAGTAGAATTCCGATTTTAAAAACATTGGTAGCTACTGCTAACTAGTAGTATGAGTTGTGCAGATTCACGTAACCGTAGGAGTTAGGTCGGGGTGAGGGAGAACATGGATGGATCCACAATGGATTCATTGATTTGGTGTGGACTTTATTGTTAGGCATTAGAGTTGAGCGGAAATGATATCCTAAACCAATCACCCTGTGAGTCCCTTGGTTGGACACATGTACCAGCAAAATTATCTCCCTCCCATCCTGGGGGGTTCTCTTTCCTGATGTACACATTCATTTGAGTAACATCATGGTCAATCCGCCACCAACAGCGTAGTGGCATAAATTCTTGAACAACCCTACAAGAAGTAAGAACAAGCAGGCCCGGAAAATAATTGAATATCTGATTACATCTTCAAGTTTCTAGTGAAGACCAAGCAGGATTTCATGGATTACATCTTTTGTTCATTTTGATTTTTTTGTTCTTTATTGAATAACTGATTCAATAAATGAAGGGGTGTAAAATTCTTGAATCCTGAAAACCTTTCTTAATTCTTCATAATTAAGAGAGTACCTTGCAGTTCATAAAAGATTGACTTATATATATACATATTTACTATTCCATTTGAACTTTTAAACCTGAAACGAGGATGATACAAGAGGTGTAAAATTCTTGAACAGTCTACTTCATTTTAAATGCTGAACACCTTAATTCTTGATAACTAAGGAATTACCTTGTAATTCATAATTCATGAGAGATTGACTTATACCATAATTCATAAGAGATTGATTTATTGCGTTTAGGAGTTTTGTGACTTTTTCCTAATGATTGAGAGTTCAATTCCTACCTGTGTCAGAATCGCAAATATTATTGCAACTTGACAGGATAACACGCAGGTGCAGCACAGCACCAGCAAGAGTCATTTCCCCCCTTCCCCCAGATTAGTTATCCACTTTTTGAAACACCACTCATTATAATAGAACAATATTTCAAAAAATAAAAAAATAATAATAAAAGAGGTGCATCTGGGTTCACGGATTGGATGATATAGAATTATTTATTGTCAAACTAATCATCATGGATTGAATCACTATTGAATCAGTAATCTTATTATTCAATACTTGACTATTATTACATTAGATGGGATGTATTAGAAGATAACAACATAATGTGTTTTGGTTAGACAAATGATGTGGTGGGATTACGTAATTATATACCAAAATACCCTTTGTCAAACAAACAATTAAGAGTGCTAGTCAGACTTGATAACTCAAACTCGGCTTCCAAAGAGTAAAAATTTACAAAATTATTTGGTTTATTTCTCTACTTACATTATCAACACGTTTTCCAATCACCTTTTCATCTCATATACATCACATAAAAAAAGTACTACAGTATTTTAGATAACTAAAAAATCTCAAATAATCTACTGTCCAAACAAACTCACTATGAGTCCATACTCAAATCACAAAAAATGTTGGAGTTTCGAGTTTGGTTCAGATTTGCCCCAAACTCACAAGTCTCAATTGATACATCTAACCTTTTACGGACTAAAGTTGACCAAGCAAATAAGGTTTTACTTTTAATAAGGGTAAATCAATCTAAAATTTTTAATGAAGGTAAATTAGTCAAAATATTAATTTTATTAATAGTAGAGGCAAATTAGTCCAAAATTTAGTCATTCATTAATGTAGGCAAATCAGTCCAAAATATAAATTTTTTTATTAAAGGGGACAAATTTGTTCAAAATTTTAATGATTTCATTAATATGGATAAGTTAATAAAAAAGTAGCTTTATTAACAATATGAGCAAACCAGTTTGTCATGGAATGATACTAATCATGTGATAACCAAACGGCGCCGTATCTTTTAGGCCAAAACGGGGATAACACAGAGAACAGTGATTAAGTCTCATCTCCAGAACCAAACGGCGCCGTATCTTTTAGGCCGAAACGAGGATGGTACAAAGAACAGTAATTAAGACGGTTTTTTTTTTTTTTTTTCCCTCTTGACGTTTTTAAGACGGAGATTGGGACAGAAAATTGGATGGGACTTGGGAGCTTGAATGAGTCACAGGGGAGGGGCCCCACATAAAAGAAGAGGAAGATTCCAAATGACCCTCCCTTCCCGGGCCGGGCCCCAATTCAGACTTTTCACCAACAAATTACGGGTCACAAGTCAACAATAGAATGCAACAGTAGTCCGCACAAACAAAAAAGGAAGCAAAGGAAATCAAAATCAATCTTATTAGGAGGAAATTGCAGAAGACGGACGGAATTCCAGGAATAATTTCGTTTTCTTTTGTCCGTCGGATCGGCAGGCGGAGTCCCGATAGTAAGAAAGAGAACCATATGGCCAGCAAGAATGAGGAGCCGGCGATCGGTATACCCTACAACGCCGCCTACCAATACCCCCAGCAGGCCCCTATGCCGCCGCCCCACCAAAACCACTACTACTATGTGGGCCAAAACCCTTATCAATCCGGCGCTATCCCACCCAACGCCCTCGTCGGCGACCCAAAAGGCATACCCATTCAGCAGACTATTTTCAGAGACACCCCTGCTCCTTTTAACTGCCCTCACTGTGCTTCTTCTGGTCTCACCACCCTCAAGTAACCTCACTATCTTTAATTATTTATCTCCTTTCTTTTTTCTTCTTTACCCCTGTTATCTTTGTTCTAGGCAAGGATTTCTCTTTTTTTTTTTTCCTTTCTTTAAAAAAAAAGTCATTGTTCATGTAGTTGATTGTTACCTATGTTATACTACTTGACAATTTATTACTTTGACTCAAAAAAAAAAAAAAGAATTTTGTATGAAGTTAGCGGATTAAACTAGTAAACAAGTGAGCCGCTGGGAGTAGAACTCTAAACTTTCAACAGCGAGTTTTTGTGGTGAACAATCATATGACAGTAGGAGCTCCAAAGCTGCTTCTCTCGACTCAGCATTGAATATTCGATGGTTGTAATTTAGATTCCTTTCTGGTAACCGAGGTGCTTGATCATTAATTGATCAGCTCCCTCGCAAGACCCTTTGACCTGTTTCCTTAGCTAACGCTGTTTGTAAGTTGGCGTTGGTGGCCCTAAGGATTAGTTCTGCTTGTTTTCCTTGCCAAAAAAGGGGGCAGTTCCTTGGAAATGCTGCTAGACACTGGTCCAGTTTCCACACAAGCATTTCTGAATTTTCTCAAGGCCTTTCATGTATACTTGTCAAATATTTGTCTTCATTCTCACATTGGATTCTCGTCCTAGCTGTCGACTACAAATTGTGCATGATAGATAATGATTTTTTTAAAGTTTATTTATTTTGGTTTTGATGTTTAATGCAGATCGAAACCCAGTTTGGCAGCTGTTGTTGGTTGTATGATGCCTATGATGCTTGGAGTTTGCTTTCTTTGTCCCTCCATGGATTGCCTCTGGCACAAGTATCACTATTGCCCAAGCTGCGGCGAGAAGGTAAGTAGCTTATGCTTACCACTCATATGTCGAAACAGTTGGGTAGAATTTGCCTGTTAATCTGGTTTTGATTTTAATATCTTCTTCTGTAGGTTGCTGATTTTGAGAAGCCGGATCCCTGTTTGGTGGTGGATCCTCCTCAGTGGACACAAGAGAGCTTTGCACTGCCTGCATAACTTGATAGGTCCGTAGCTTGCATGGTGCCTGTAATTTCTTTTTCTTTTAATGTAATCTCTTATTCATAAAAGCTGATTGAAGTGAAACTGTCTTTACTTCAATGATGAAACAACTGATTGTGAAGTTTATTGGTGATACTTGTGTAAAGCTATGTACAAAATACTTCATTTTGTTGATATATGGTAGGTAGGATTAAACTTGATTGCACAATTGAAGCTTGTCAAGATGTAATTGCTATACCATGATAATTCTCACACACATATCACTTCTACTACATACAGCAGGATATCTGGTTTATTTCTTGGTCGTTGAATTTGATCTTAAGCTATTGTGACTAACTGGATTCCTACATACTTGATCTTGTACGTGAATATTTTGACATGTGCCTTTGAATGAAAAGGATCTCTACACAGTGCACATGTGCGTGAGAAGTTTGTGCAGTTAATCGGATACAGGAAAAGCAGATGTTGTGTGTTCATTTGGTATGTGCAAGTGAACGTAATATCATACCTCTATGTTTCTTGCATTCAGAGGCATGTCAAATTTGAAACAAATGGGTGACAAGTTTTTGCAATAAAAGTAGGTGATAGCCTATCAGGCTATCCAGGAGACTAGCTTGACCTTGCAACTGACAAGTAGTCCTTGAGAATGCTTGAACAGATGTAAGCAAGTCATCATTGGCTACCAAGTTAGACTCTTTCTTGCATGCAAGGCTTCTCTTCTTCTCTAGCCATTGCTGTTGTAGGCTTGTGCTTTTCAATGCCTAGCTCATATTTTCGGCATGCATATATGGGCTACTGGTCTCTGCAATACATTCAAATGCTTTTGCAAACAGTAGAAGTTCATGACTGTATTACGAAGCCAGTTGACTGTATTACGAAGCCAGTTGCCTGGTAGGGAATTTATTCTTTTCTGAGACAATTCACGTGGGGTTTTTTTTACCAATTTATTTCTTGAACCCTCTAATTTTAGATATTTGGAAGGTATAAAAGAACAGGATAAGTTCGTTCATGGTCATATGAAGTGGATAGATAAGTTCATGCATAGTAATATGGGCCTTAAAGGCTTAAAACCCCCTTGGACCCCAAAAAAAAATTTTTTTTATCGATATTAAGGTAGCGTTAGAATTGAATAAAGTTTGCTATCTGTTTGAACATTTGAAAACGAAAAATCACAGTCTGGTCTGGAAAAAGGGAGTGAAAATCACAGTCTGGTCTGGAAAAAGGGAACCCGAATCATTAAGTCGAACTCCTTAGCATCCTGTAAAGGGGTGCACTGGTTTATGAAATGGAATCAACACGGAGTGGCCTCGCAGAGTAACAGAAACTTAATTTGTAATGAATATTAGTTTAGTAATGGTGAATACAAATTTGTAAAAATAACTGAAATACCCATTAGGGAATTTTATACATACCTCAACGAAGAGAACACTATTCACTTTCATTTGCAAAAAAAGAGGCTTTGGTATGTATTTAGAAATTTTAAAAAAAAAAAAAAACTACTGTGGATGCAAAGCTTCCTAGAAGGTTGCATTGGAAAATAGAACTAAAAAACTTATGTTGAGCGGTCGTGTATTTGTGTTTATTTATAATTAGTGTAGAACTTTAATGAGTATAACTGTGTATAATATACATATATACATGTATACATACGTATACACACACAGGTGTACATACACATACATACATAGCCTTGATTTCACAAATAGCGTTGATTGAAAGAAATCACTAAGTCTGAATTTAGTTGATAAAAAAGATCAAGAAAAACAATCACTTTTTTGGTAGGTTACTATATTTGCTATACATTCTGTGCTTATATTGAAAAGAATTTTGGCATGTAGTAAGTTGTTAAAAGAAAAAAGGGAAAAACCATAATAAATGATGAAGAAATTTTTGAAAAAGCATACCTAATTATACAACTTAAATGGATCAGCATGAGTTATATGCTAAAAATATGGAATATAGCATGATAAAAAAAATAAAAATTGTCAACACATTAGAAGTATTAACAAATAATCAAGTCAATAATAGAAATAGAAAACATGATAGGAGAAAATTAAAAAGAAAAAAAAAACAATAGTTATGGGTTGACTAATATAAAAAAAAATTAAAGAATGGCAAAATCAATAATCTAGCAAAATAGGAACTTAATAGCGTTTGAAACTATGGGTTCATAGATTAAAAAAAAAAAAAAAGAACACAATCAATAAAACATATATATAATAGGAAATCAACATGTTGAATGAAATTTTTTATAATTGAGGAAATAATGAATTATAAAAAATAAAAAATTTTCAAATTTTATCAATAGTAAATTCTAATATAAAATCAAGCCAAATAATAACACTACAAAACATGATTAGAGAGAATTGAAACTAAGAAAAAATATAAATTGATTGATAAAAGGATTTACTAAGGAAAATTAATATAAATCTATATAAGACAGAAATTGATAAATTGATTAAAGTTGCTATAACAAAAGAAGTGACAAAAAGGAAGCCAATTAATTATTACCCAAAAAGAATTTAAAAAAAAGGAAAACAATACATTGATTGAAATTTATTATAAAAAGGAAGCCAATGATTATAGGAGAAAAATAAATAGTATCCAAATTTTATTAAGAGTAAATCTTATATACGTTGATAGTGTATACACTATCACCATTAGATTCACGACATGTGTAAAAATTGGCTTTCATAGTTGTCTTTGATCTAAAGGTGACAATATATACACGGTAAATGTAGGAAAGATTAATTTTTTTGAGTAAATCTTATATATATTGACAATGTACACACCATCACCGTTGGATTCATGATGCATGTGTAAAAATTGAAATTTCAAATTCAAATTTTGTACAGTAACTTTTCAACATATAATCAAGCCAAATACCATAATAAGAAGAATAACTTTTTAATACATTGTCAGTATATAATTATTTTTTACACTAGCAGATTTGGATTGTGCCACATAATATAAATTTAAATTTGAAATTTAAATCATGCACATGTGGCATGCATCCAATGCTATTAGTGTAAAAAAATCACTCTGTCAATAAATAAAAGTTAATCCTAATAAGAATTCAAAACATGATTGCAGAGACATTAAAAAAAAGAAAAATTATAAGTCAATTGATATAAAAAGATCTAATAAGGCATAATTGATATGAATGTATATAAGGCAGAAATATAATAAACTAATTGAAAGTTACTATAAATAAGGAAGTGGGAAAAGAAGGGAATTGATTGTTACCAAAAAAAGAAAAATAATTAAAACATCAAAAAAAGAAACATTTAAAAAATCCACATGGCAAAAAGATAGATGATCGATCCACTTGACAAAATGTTAGAGTGGCAAACTCAACAACTTACAATATATACATATATATGGTTGATTGATAAAAAAATCTAATGATGCATAATTGATATGAATGTATATAAGGTAGAAATTAATAAATTGATTAAAAGCTACTATAAATAAGGAAGTGAACAAGATAGGGAATTAATTGTTACCAGAGGAGAGGAAAAGAGTAATAAAAAAAAACATTATAAAAATCCACATGACAAAAAAATAGATAGTCCATTTGGCAGAACATGAGATTTGAGATTTATCAAAACTCGAAAGGTTAGAAATGCAAACAGACTACGAATTGAGTGCTCATTTGTTAGGCGGTTTGAAGAAGAGTACCCTTTTATTCTTTTATCAACTTTACTTTCCTGCACATAGTACGTGCCAATACTGGGATGAGTAAATTGGAACGAACCATTGCAAACTTATAAACTGGTATGAATTCATTTCCACTTGAATATTCGAGTCCAGGTACTTCAAATTCCACGACGTATAGATGGGTTCAATTGCTCCCCTTTCCTTTTCCTACTTTTTAAAAGTTGAATTAAATTACATATATCCCGTTATAGTTTTGCATAATTCCATATGGATCTCTTGAGGTTTCAAAATATCTACATGACCTTCTTATGGTTTTATGTAAAGTGAAAAATGGACAGAATGCGTAATTAATTATGGCGATTAGACTATATACGCTCTAGAAGTACGTGTGATGAAATTATAATATTCGCTTAACTCTCCTGTGGTTTGTATAAGTATCTACTTTAATCCCTTTAATTTTATATTTATTCATGTAGTCCCTTTACGATTTTGCTCAATGTGACTAAGTTGTTGTTTAATTTAGCATTTAGGTAAGGGCATTATGGTATTTTAACTAATGACGTTACATAAACTATTTTTCATTAAATTTTTAGTTTACATGAAATCGTAGAAGAATGAAGTGGATACTTTAAAATATTAAGGAAATTTTGTGGTAATAGATAAAATCTTGGAGTGTTATTACTACTTTACCCTTAAAAGTCTCTCTCTCTCTCTCTCTGCTAAATGGAATTAATTATAAAAAAAAAAGTCCATGTTGTTGAAGTAAACCATCGTGTTTGCACTTAGCATGATAGTAGTATCATACCAAACGTCGCATTTTATTGATATTGGATCGGACGGCCTTCAAAATTTTTCTAGGAAATGATCAAAACAAAGCCTTCTAGGGCCTCGAAGCTCCAAGATTAAACATTTGAATGATTTGCACCTCTGGATTTAGCAGTTTAAGGAAGATAACGGCCTTTTCTCAGAAGAACCCCATGCAAAATGTACAATAGGATGCCCTTTTTCTTAAGGTTGTGAATTTTGATGCTCAACTTATTAATTCTTTGTTTCTTTTTAACAAACCTCTGCAATCAATGAGCTTGAGCCACAGTCCGAGACAGGGAAAAAACTCTCCAACTGTTATTCTGTTAATGTAGAAATAGTGGTAGACCCTTTATCTCTAGAATCAATTTCCGGTGATACGAACTCACTTTTATCAAGCTATATTGACGAAATCAAAGTAGTAACAAAAAAGAAAAGGGTACTAATCGTTTTCCAACTCCTAGTCTTTATTCCACAAATTGTTAATCAAAATATGTTTGTATCTTAATGGAGAAAAGCTTATTACAAATGATCAATAGCTAATATTTCAAATTCAAAGGGATTTGGTAAATTAGCAAATAACATAAAACAATAAAACACTACAACATTACTATGGCATTTATTGCATATCGAGAGTAAAACTGTAGGGAGATGAAAAGTAGCAAAACAAGTGTTATCACATAATCGAGTTTATTTTAATTTTATTTATCCAATGATCATTAATTTGATGTGCAACGGTCCAGAAGCGATACCCGTCGTATAATAAAATCAGTGCTATCCATTATTTAAGTTTTAAAAAAAAATCTAAATCCATTCTAATTTTGAATTTAAGAGCACCAAATTCAATTTTGATTTTAAATTTAATGTGCAATCAGCGCAAAAATGATACCAATTGTTTTTACCGAAAATAATAGAAAAGTAGAAAATTTTTTAGTTGAATGAACTTACATAAGTATAAATATAGGCTCCGTTTGAATTGGACTATTTTCCACAAACAAATTTTTTAACTACAATCTTACAGCATTCTAAAAAATAATTCAAAAACCAACTAATCCATGCATACATTCTCAAATACGACTAAAAAGATTATAAATAGAATAATTGCCACCACTATCCCCTACCACACGACCACTACCCGTCACCGCTAGCACCGTGCCTTCCCTCCTCCTCTCTATTCGCTCTCTCTCTCTCTCTTCCTCCTGCCCTTTCCTCTTTCCTCCCTTTTTTCTCCCCTCTCTCTTGCATTCCCTTCCTCCTAGACCCTTTTCCCTGAAATAATGAGAAGCTCCAATCACAACCCTTTGATTGTGACTAAAAGAGCCCTCTTTGTTAGCGTCTGGATTTGGAGAAAGCTCTACTGGAAGGGAGCTGGAGGGTTTTGTAGACAACGGAGAAGGGAGAGGAAAGAAGGGCGGAGGAAGAGAGGGGGGGGGAAGGAGAAATAGAGATATGGAGGAGAGAGGAGGAGGGAGAGGATGGTGGAGATGCTCAGCAGGGGTGGTGGGTGATTTTTTTTAAATAATTCAATAATATTTAAAGTTCTAAAAACACCTCAACAAACAACTACAGTAAAAAAAAAATTCATATATATATATATATATATATATGTATATTGTTATGATAAATTTTATGAGAAAAAACCCTAGAAACATCTAACCCGTATAGAGCATGCTTTAAGTGACTTAATGTGAGTAAGAGGTGCTGCTTATATAAGTATAAATCTAATATAAGAATTGAACATAACTTTTAGTTGAACCAAATTACATAGAATTAAGTTTCACTAATAATAATCCATCAGGATAATATGGTATGCAAATACAATTTTCTATACTTAAAATAGACTACAAAATATATCAAACATTATATACATATTTTTTATGGGACTGATAGTTAATATATAATATCATACTCATTACTCAAGTGTCTGAATTCGAATTGGTCCATACAAATTGGGAAATTTCAAATTCAAATGTGGTGCACACCGTTCTGCACTAATTGTATTACCGAATTATCGCACCTCGATTTACTAAAATAATTTTGATAATTCGATGCCTACCGATTTATGCTGCAATAGACAGCAGCAAATGGCCAGGTCCGGTTGTGTTGATGAGAGCTTGAACGAAAGAAAAGATGAAAGAAAGAAAAATAATTTTTAAAGGCCAAAAAGGATGTAGATATTATGTCATAGATGACGAATTAGGGCCTAGGGAGCCGCAATAATGCCTTAGAAAAGGCAAGAAAGAGCTGGACTTGCTCGACTCTCGACGCACGTGATTTGATTATTTTTGCTTTTGTGGGAATTATAATAATCCTTTTTAAAATGATCGGGGCCCATGATTTTTATCTTGGGGAGTTTGATTTGACCCCACCTTTTCTTTCATTATTACAAGCTTTCTCGGTCGTTTTTGAATAGCAATTATTTGCAGCAAAATTATTTCAAATAATCTCCTATTCAAAGTTTAAACACACTCACTTATAATTCAGATGGATATTTGTGCACGCTACTAGGATAGTTAGGTGACTTAATTAGATAATTAGCGAGCTGTTTCTCCTCGTGGCATTCATGCTCAGCTGATGGTTGATGGCAGCAGCATTATTGAAGACGTACTCCTTATTCCCGCATCAAAGTATTTGCTGCATGTTGACCTGACAAAATCACCCCTTAAGGACAAAATAATAATAATAATAATAATTTGGGATAGTAGATTATTTGGGATAATTTTTTTTAAAAAAATATTGTACTACTTTTTTGATGTGATGTATGTGAGATAAAAAAGATGATTGTGAATTGTGTTGATGATGCCAACAGAAATTTTTGGTCAAATAAAATCAATCCAAACAATTCTAATAATATCACCAAAATTGTTGGAAACAACAACTTGAATCAAGATTAGTTTGCCTCAGGAACCGGAGAATATTAAGGTCTGAGTGTCAAAAGAGATAAAGGGAGTAGCAATAGAATACGCGAACAGCATAGCTTAAATGTGGCCAAAATGAAAAATGATGTCTTAACTTGACCACATTGGAAGTCGACAAAGATGGACTTTGTGATTCAATAATATATATAATGTAATAGTCTACTCTCTAGTCTCTATTTTTTTGGTTTCATTTGATTTTTTTTTTTTTTTTTTGGTTTCCATATGATAGAGAGTATCAATTGCCTTCCATCTACAGGACAACGTCTTTGTGCAAATACATTGCTCAATTCTGTATCAAGGTCCATGAAGATCCCAGGAGCAGGCATATGTATTTGATGGTAGTTTTCTTAATTCGAAATTTAGTCATTCTCAATGGCAGTGGTTCGAGCTCATGTTCCTAAAATGAATTTGGATGATCGATGTAGCTCAGACATTACTGGAGAGGATGATGTGGCTAAAATGTTTCACCTATGCTCTTTTAATGAAGAACTTTTCTTTCTTTCCAATATCCCAACTACTTGATTGAAGTACATACTGAAACAATATGGATCGACCAGTGTCTTTGAATGTTGCGCTTTTCAAGTCCTTACTCCTGCTGCTCTTAAGCTTATTGATTTACTGAAATGAACTACAGTTAGTTTTTGATGAGAAATGGTGTTGAACCCATCTTCTGTGCGCTGATGCACTGTCTAGTTATCATAGGACGTAGTCCATATTTGTAAAGTTAACCGTTTGGTGTTTAATAAAATTCCTATCGTTTCAGGAAAAACAAAAAAAAAAAAAAAAAAAAGAAGAAGGCGAAATTTAGGAGTGATTGATAAATAGTCTCAATCCTACTATGAGTTTTAAATTTAATTGTATTCATATATAAAGTTCACTTGGGACTAGTGACAATAAATTCATAAAAATGATAAATCTCAAGATTGAGTGAGCAGAACATTTTGTATTCACAGATGGGGCCAGAGAAAGATGGTCAAAAGACTTGGACGGTGACGGGAGTAATCACTCAAAATTGAAGCATCACAAGCTGCCGACTGCATGCCGCCGCTAGTAAGTTTATTTTATTTTATTTGACTCTAATTTTCCTTTTCGATTGTGTGTTTGAATAAGGGATTATTTGAGCTAAAATGTGTTTATTTGAAATATCTTTTAAATAATTACTATAGCACTTTTTACGGTACGATGTATGTGAGATAAAAAATAATTAAAAAGATACAAAGATGTGTTAAAAATATAATTGTGGTGTAAATAAATAAATTTTTGACAAATAATTCCTATCTACAACTGAAAAATTCCTCAAGCAATAACTAACTATTTGGAAAAAAATTTTGGTTACATCATAAACAAGTTTTATATTCTTTTTTTTTTATCTTCTCAATAATTCAGTGTAAAAATCAATCATTTCTCAAGATAAATGAAGAGGTAGGCCAGAAAATGAAATAAAATAAACTTCGCCCAATAGAATTGTTTGATGCTTCATTTGGACTGAAGAATTTGATCAAAGATCTAAAATCCACCTAAATAGCTTAGTTGTTCGGGTTACTTAAGAGCCATTTGAATTTGTACCAATAATCAGAATATACTTTGAATATTATAATAATTGGTGATTTACAAATTTAAATACCTCCTAAGCAATTCAAACAACTAGAGGAATTTAAAAGATTTTAAATCTTTCATCAAAACCTTCAATCCAAATGCAACCTAAAATTAGTTCATTAGTTAATCAGCATCAAATTAAGGTGGGAAGATCTAAAAGTTAAGATTTTATTGGAAAATTGCAAAAATAGTCCCTCACATTTGAATTTTGTACTTTTTTAGTCATCCACTTTAAAATGATGCATTTGGTTCTTTAAATTTGAGGTTTTGCATTGTTTTAGCCCCTTCTCTTTAAAATTTATAAATTTATTTTGCACATATATAGAATACACCATTTACGTGCCAAAACTAATTCTCAATCATATTTTTAGTTGAAATAACTAAAGCACATATGCTAAAAAAATGTGATTTGATGTGTAAACTAAATTGTTACCCATGTCATTTAAGACTAAATTGCAGCAAGAAACTGCCCCGATTAAAGTGCTATCCTTTTGGAGAAAAAGATTAAAGATATTTAAAAAATCTAAAAATATTTATAGAGCTCTTGAATTCACCAAAAATATATTCTATTGAAGGAAACATTTTTCTTTGGTACCCTGAAATCATGTCAAATCAAATTTTAAACATCACATTGAACATTTTGTGTTTTAGTTAACATTGAACATTGTAAGTTTACCCATTTTAAATATATAGAATAATGAACTAGTTGAGCTCCAAAATTCCAAATTTTACCGTACTAATGACTTTAGAATCTAGAGAATGAACTTATAGTTGCCACAAATACTATATTTTGACTTTTGGTGCTATTTACGTCCAAATTTAGAATTTTAAGTGAGAATGCAACAAAAAGGGATGTTTGGGATGAAATGATACATTATTTATGTGTGAGGGACCAAATTACACAAAATGAAGGACCAAAAAAAAAAACCGAAAAATCGCATATCGTGAAAGACCAAAGAAGTGAAAATGTCAAATGTAAGAGGCTATTTTTCCAATTTCAAATAAGTAAACCTATTTTTCCAATTTCATAAAAGTAAAGTTAATACAAACTCAACTCAATAAAATTATTGTAAAGGACATGAATAGTGAACACTATAGAATTCATGTGACGAAACTGGTTTAATTTCTTTATAGGAAGGTTACTTATTTTGTATGGACACAACTAGCTCTAATTGTATTAGTTACTTGATGTAGTAGTTTAGGAATTTTCTATTTGTATGAGTTTAGAAACTAGAAATTATTTCCTATTTTGTATAAAATTACTAATATAGAGGTATTTTTTATTATTATTTGGGTGTTGACCAAGCAATGTGGCTTATAAACAGGTGAGAGCCGACATACTACAAAGTGATATACAAGAGGCGACATGTGGCCTCATATATGGGTGAGAGGTGGTTCTAAGAAACGGCAAAAATTACATAATGATTGGGTTGGGGTTCAAGTTATAGTATTGTATAGGAATTTTTTTTCTCTTGTAATAATAAAGAATAGTTTCTTTTTCGTGGATGTGGGTTCAATAATGAAGTTGAACTATGTTAAATATTGTCTGTTGTTTATCTTCATGTGTATGGCTTGTTTATCATTATATTATTATGTATTTGATGTCTCAATAATCATGTATTTCGTGACGGGATCTTGATAAACTTATATAATGTTTATAGTTAGATCCTAGTCGATTTTGAGATCAAGTGGGGACAGGATTCCAACAAACTTATACTAGAGTTGGGTTCATATTTAGATTCTAGTCGACTATTGAGATCAGCTCGGTTGGTGGATATTACTAACTCAACAATTTAATGGGTGACATTCTTGTTCAAAATATTTGACAATAAGTATAAGATGAAGAATGAGAAGTCAAAAAGCATGAAAATACTTGACAATAAATTTAGGCAAGTGATTCAAAGGTCAAGAAAAATATGAAATCCAATATCAATTTTGGACATGAATCAGTGGAAACACTCTTACAGCTCTAGCAGTTGATTTGAATGGGTTTTAGATTCTTGTCATATTTGTTCATGGGGTGGTGTGACATATGTCAAAAAAAAAAAATCCAATTTTCAAGTACCAAAAGATTGACATTTATGAGTTTTCCGTTGTAGATGGAGCTTTAAAAACCATACACAATGAGACAGTCCTAATGATAGGAAGAAGTATGATTATTTAACCACTTGGTTGCTTCAATAATTAAAAATAGAGCTCATAGAAGGGAATCCCGAGCTGCAATTGATGATGGGAAGAAATTGGGAGATGGTGAATTGAGTCACCTTCTAGCAAGTCAACTAGAGGTTGGACTCAGGGTAACATCACATGTTCATTTGGCGATTAAATCAATTTGGTATCAGTCCTATATTGATTAAAATGTATAGTTCGACACCATATTATTTGATAGCTGAAGACAGGTGATTACTAAAGGAAATATTCACTAAGACGGATATTTGATTCAAATGTGTAGTTCGGTACCATATTATTTGATAATCAAGACAACGATTACAAAAAGAAATAATCACCAAGATAGAGATTTGTTAAGAAATTAGTTTAATTTCTTTTAAGCGGGTTCATTATTTTGTGTCAAAACAACTAGTTTTTTAGTTGTCTTAGTTGCCTGAGATAGTAGCCTAGAAATTTCCTATTTCTGTGAGTTTAGGATTTAGAAATTATTCTTTATTGTTTATGAGTTTACGAATAAGTAATTATTTCTAATTATTATGCGAGTGTTAGCAAAATAATGTGGCTTGTAAATAGATGGGATTGGCATACTATAAATGGACACACAAAGGTAACATTTAACCTTATACATGATGGAGAGTGAGAGAGAGTTCTCGAGAAGTGATAAAAATTATACAAGGGTTAGATTTAGGATTCAAGTTATATTTTTATATGAGATTTTTTTTCTCTCATAATAAAGTAACGAAGGGGTTTCTTTCCATCAATATATGCTCAATTATGGAGTTGATTAATGTTAATCTTGTGCGTGTTTATTTTCATATTTAAAACTCGTTTGTCATTAAATTATCGCGTACTTAAACCTTATTTGGATTGGAGTTTTCCACTGAAAAATTTTTATACTTTCCATGACCATATTTTTCCAAACACATTTTTACCTCACATACACCATCTCGCTATAATATATTTTTTCATAAAAAATTCAGAAAATGGCAACTCAAACAAGACTGCTCAATGGCCGTGTATTCCGCCATGGGATTACACAAATTCCGGCTTCAAGTCACAAACCTACTGAGGGTTGAGAGTGATGTACTAAGAATATAAAAGCCTGGGAGACTAGAGGACCTAAAATCTTTCGCCCATTTGATCCCTCAAATACCCAAATTAATCCCATTTTATTTATTTTTTAAGAAACACTCTTTTTTTTCTCAATCAAATATCTCAATATTGTCTTTTCTTTTATATTATTTGGTTTGTTTATATAACTTTGTAAAAGTTCTACACTTTTTATAAATTATGATAAATTTCCAAATTAAATAAATTTTCTAAATACCTAAATTTATAAAGACCAACTTCTGGTTGATTAAATAAAATCTATTGATCACCAAAATTTAATTGTCTCCAAAATATATCTACTCATCTGTTATTTTATTTCTTAACTTTCAAGACCCAAAATTTTTTTCAATTCTAAGGAATTCTATCAAGAATAGAATTTTGTAATGATGGAATTTTGTAGTTATTAGAGAACACATGATGCATAAGTGCTAATTTACCTAACATCTACTACAACCTTATAATATTAATTTACCAATTTTGAGAAAAAATGAAAAGAAAGATTATTTGTCATTTTAATATTATTTTAAGGGATAATTTCATAAACCTCCTTGAGATTTAATATCACTTTTGGTTTTCAAATTTTATATCATTTCAAACCCAATTCAAAATATACTATTAAAATAGTCATTTTAAGAAAAGAACATAATTTCTTTCCTATTACAAATTAAAAAAGCATATTAATCAAAATTTCAAAACTAAGGCAAAAGTATGAGGTATAAATATGATGGAACATAATATAGGTTGTTACCATAAAACAAAATTTTAAACTAACAAAAGGAAATTTTATTTAAAATTTTTTAAAACCAAAAAATAAATTTTGTTGTCTTTTAAGGTTCAATTGTGTACTACTATAATTGGGGATTGATTATTTTGGCAAAGTGTAGATTTTTCTACTAAAAGTGTTGCAATCTAGGGATTGATGATGATTTTAAAACTTTGATGTTGAATACAATTTTTTTTTTTTGATATGCTAATTAGGTGCTTTTTAGGGAAATTTTTCAATTTGAGTGAATTTATAAACTTTTATAAATTATTTAATATTTTCATTTTTTCTATATCAATGGTTTGAAAATTTAAAAGGAAAAGTGTTTAAAATTGTATTTGTAACTTATTTGAGATGGATTTGTAATCCTCTCAAGATGCAAAAAAAAAAAGTTATTTTATAAAGTATTATGATGATTTTATTTGTTTTGTAAATTATTTGTCATGACAATTAAGGAAATACAATAAAAGGGTAATTTTGAATGAAATTATCAATACACTCAAAAACTACCTTAAATCTTGAGGCTCTACCATAACACTCTCTCGACGCGGGACGAAGGGGAATGTTGAGTGTTGTTGGCGAGCAGAAAAGAAGAAGATGAAGATGCCAACTCAGCAAAAAGGTAAAGATATTTTACACATCATTATCATTAATAGAAAGAGATTACCAGCAAGAATACAGAGTACTACTGCACGTACTTGGTCTCACCTCACCTCAGCGGCTCAGCCCCTCTGGAACTCAAAAAGTAGAGGAGAAGCTAGTGGCTACTCTCTCTCTCTCTCTCTCTCAGCCAGAGCCTCCACCATCCTACAAACTCGCGAAATAATTGCCACTGCATAAGCCATCTGCAGAATTACCCCTCGACAGCTGCCCCGTTTTTTGGGGGGGTGGGGGAGCACCAGTAGACGGAATAGTTTTTAGTGCAGTGAACTTCTTCACTTATTTGAATTGCTACTAGTACTATTAGTTAATTAGATAGTGGAGTCGAGAGACTAGAGATTGATTGATTGAAAGAAAGAAAGAAGAAATGGTGAGCCCAAAAAGGTGCAGTCTTGCAGAAAGCAGCGTCCCCTGCGATTTTTGCAATGAGCAGACCGCCATTCTCTACTGCCGAGCTGACTCCGCCAAGCTCTGCTTGCTCTGCGACCACCACGTCCACTCCGCCAACGCCCTCTCCCGCAAGCACCTCCGCTCCCAGATCTGCGACAACTGTGCCTCCGAGCCCGTCTCCGTCCGCTGCGCCACCGACAACCTGGTCCTCTGCCAGGACTGCGACTGGGATGCCCACGCCAGCTCTGCTGTCTCCGCTGCCCATGATCGTACACCTCTTGACCCCTTTTCTGGCTGCCCTTCTGCTCTTGAGCTTGCTTCTGCTTGGGGTCTCGAAATTCAAGATAAAAAGCCACCCCAACCCCCGAATTGGTTTGACGTGGCTGCCGCTGCTCCTACTGCCGGTGGGTTTTTGGACTCGTCCTGGACTTTGCCCAAGGAAGCTTCTGTTTCCCCTTCTGTTCTGTTGCACGACTTGATGGTCCCCACTGATCATAATCCTTCTTCTGCTGTTACCTTTTCCAATTGCGGCGCCGATTTGATGAAGAAGCATACTCCTCCTAGTTGTGGGAAGCAGAAGCTGGTGATTATGAAGCAGTTGATGGGGTTGTTGGAGAAGGATATGGTGGACGGCGGAGGTGGCGATGGCGAGGAATTGGGACCTGGTACGCCTAATGCCAGTGGTGGCGGTTGTTGTGGGGTTTGGCAGCGAAATGAGGAGGTCGGTGGATTGGTAAATGGTGGTGATGGGGTTGTGGGCATTGTGAATCAGCAGTTTCAGCCTCAGCAGCAGCAGCAGCAACAACAGAATGCTCCATTCATGTCTTTGCTTATGATGCAGACGCCGGCCATTCCCAAGGAGCATGATCGGACGATGGAAAGGAACATGTGGAACACCAGTGCTTGTGAACCATCTAGTCAGGTTTTATTTCTCACAAACTGTCTCTTACTCTTGACAAGTTACTAGTATGATTTTTTACATCTTACATTTTAAATGGGTTGTGCAAAGTCTGTCTTTCTTCCTATTTCTTGCTAGTATCTTATTTGCCTGTGTAAATCAATACAGTCTTAACTAAATTGTAACCCAATACAAATTCCAAATAGTAAATTTTAGTTTTGTTCTGGTGATGTATATGTGTAGATGGGAAAAGTCCGGACGTCCAATTTTGGTGCTTATGGCACGTCAAATTACTGGTAGTTAACAGTCTTCTTTAACAGCTATAAGGTAGTGACTGATTATGCATCTCCAGGAAGCAAACTGTTAGTACCATTGTAGCTTTTGAAGATACTTTTTTTTTTTTGGTTTCTTTCTTTCTTTTTCTTCTTATTTCTTTTGGCTGGTTGAGAGGGTTTGAGAATTTATATTTTTCTTTTCTTGGTGGTTTATCATCTAATTTAGTTCCTCAGTTTAATGAAAAATAGGTAGGTTTGCATTGAAAGTGATGCTGAATTAGATGCAGATGTTAAGTTTCCTTTTTGCCCTTGTGTGGTTATGGCATGTGTATAATGTTGCGAAGAAATTTATGGGCATTGGCAAACATGTCTTGTCCAGAGACTCTCTCTCTCTCTCTTCATGTCCTTCTTTGTGGTTATAGACAACATATCTTTTTTTTTCCTCCATTCTTATTTGCTTTTCTCTCTTTATTCTAATTTGGATGAAGTTAGTCACTCAAATAAGAAGTGATGGATGCCAGTAACTTTCTTCACACCATTTATCAACCACTCCCTCGTGCTCACACATCTTGGATGTTTCACTCCCTTGCTTGTGAGTCAACATAGTCTGCTGTATCAGTGTAATTGGAAGGCAAATGGTAATATAAGCTGCTGAATTTCCATAAAATTCCTGGGATTAGCAGTAATTTTTTGACTTAGGGTGGGATTCTCTTTTTTCCCCCCCTTTTTTTTGTTTTCTTCGCGAAAGTTATTTGTATTCTTTAGAATTAACATGTTTTATTCCAGAAAAGTGAATTAGTATGTAATGATAGTGCCCTTGTTCTTGAGTCCAGGAGCTCAGTTTAATATGATGAACAATTAACCTAGTGTTGCATAAGTGCCCATTGTTTTCTTCCTTCTTAATAGTTTGGTTCCCTTTTCATTTCCTTCAAGAATGCTTTTCTGTTAATATTTTGTCTAGCCCAGAATGAAGTTTTCTAGCACATAACTTGTAACTGTAAAATTTTGCTCCAAGCAGATATGGGACTTTAATTTAGGACAGCTGAGGAGCAATGATGAATCTAATACACTGGAAGCAGGCTACAGTGCTAATGATGTGGGATTTATGATGAAAAGTTATAGTGAACTTCTAAAAGAACCGTCCTCAGCAAATACAAGAGGATTAGAACTGTCTGGATTGAACTGCTCGATTGTAAATGAGGATATGACGGCATTCCATGTAAGTGACATTGCTTGGGGAAGTATGTGAAATTTTCACTTTAGTTGTTGTGTTCAGTGGAGTCTTGCCTGGCGACTGGATTTATAAAAGTTTCAAAGGCTTTGATTTGCATGTGAGTTGATCTCATTTGTAGTTGCTTGGCTTTCTCTATGCAAGACCTATCACCCAGATCCAAAATCTTGTATTGCTAGATGCATTACATGACTCATGTGCTACGTGATTTATCAGTCTGCTAAATCATGTAGCACTTAAGATATATACTGCATCCGCCAACTGAAGATTTTGGATCTGGGTGATCTCGACAAAGAAACATAGGTCTTTTTTTTTTTTTTTGGGGGGGTGTATTTAGTTAGTCAAACTCTTGGGCACAGAAGCTTTTCAGACTGAAGATGTCTTAATTGCTGGGATTTGTGAGGATATGCACTAACAGTTTTTGGATTTTTTACTTGGAGGAGAGCTCAAGAGCTCAGTGGAACTTTTGTGCTTCTAATATCCTCTGTTGGTCAATATGTACTTAGTTTCCACATCTAATCTGATATTAGTTACATTTCCCCTTCTCAGCTGACTAAGTTTTTATCCCTTACAATGCAGAACTCTAATAATCCTACAGCAAGCCAGGGGCCAGCGACGTCAGAGAGCAACAATTTACCAATAGGAAGGGCAACATCAGGTTCAGGTTTGGGTAAACGTAAAAGCTATGGTGGTCTGAAAGATTTCCATCTCATGGAACAAACCGTTCTGGTGACAAGTGAAAGCACCACAGCAGCAACAACCAAGGTTGATATGGAGCTATTGGCAAAGAATAGAGGTAATGCAATGCAGCGCTACAAGGAGAAAAAGAAAACAAGAAGGTGCTTTCATTTCCCTCATTTTTTCTTTTTAGCTTGTTTCTTCAGCGGTGGCTCTATTTGCCAATAAAACAGAAATTCATTTGCACTTTCTTGTGTCTGTATCTTACCAGATATGATAAGCACATCCGGTATGAGTCAAGGAAAGCAAGAGCTGATACTAGAAAGCGAGTTAAAGGTCGGTTTGTTAAGGCTACTGATGCTCCAGATGGATAACTTTATCTTGAATGACTTGTTGAGGCTTAGCATGTCTTTTGGCGTCTGTATAAAACCTTGTTTTTCCTATAAAATGTTTAATTTTGTGTAGCTGTCTTCCTTTCTACTGGACCAACGATTTCTTTGATCTCTCTCTCTCTCGTGCATCCATTGATGTAAGAGGAATGGGTAGTTTCATGGCTTGCACTAAAGCAGTTATGCATCACATATATGGGGTAATCTCTGTTCTTCTTTTCAAGTGAAATTGTCTATAGGGCTGGTAAACATTGACCACTTAAATTTTCTATACAGGTTAGAGGCTTAGTCGGAAGCCTGCACCGCTTAAATTTTCTGGATTTATGACTTCTGCACATCTGATTGTTAAATTGTTAATAATGTTAGAACTCTAGGTGGATCTTGATATCACACCAAGACAAATGGGAGAGAGACTGGCGACTCTGGTTGAATTTTCTTTGATGCTTTGTCTCACTCCCAGAAACTATTCATTACACTTCAAACAGGGGCGTAGATCTACCCTCTTCGTTTTCAGTAACTTCCCGAGCTTTTTCAAGTCTTTGACGAATCTTGAACTTAAAATTAGCCTGCAAGCAAAGCCAGGTGCACGCACCCTGGGGGAAATTCGGATGAAGGACTTTACTTTTGTTGACCACATACTGGTCACTAGGGTACCCCCCGGGGGCCGGGGGTTCTAATTTTATCTCCTAAGATAAATAAGTAACATTAGCCTCTAATTGTCTCAGGACGCTTCGTTGAATTATTTGATTAAATGGATTCCACACTTTGGTACGTAGCTGAAAAGTGTTTTTCTAGCTGGCTTACCGGTGATGTATTAAGTGTGATGCTTTTGAGTTTGGTCATCAATGGTAAAGCACTCAACAAACAGATGTAATGAGAGTTAAAGCTGGGGATAGCTGCAGTGGGGGAAAAACTCGTGAGACCCGCTCTTTTATCATGTGAAGGCTTTTAAGGCCATCCTGAAGAAAGGTCACAGTAGAGCCACCGCTTTCTATTGATTCAATTCACGACGCTGTTTTCCATGACTGGAGATGTTTATTTCAGCTGTGATGTGTGCGTGACCACATTTTAAGCCCATGAAGCCTCTCAATGTTTCTTTTGTAGTGGCAGTTGCAAGGCATGAAGGACTTGTCCTTCTTTCTCCTCAAGAATGCTTTGGGTGCTAAGATGAGGAAAGGCTTTAAACACTTTTGCAATGGTGACGGATCAACTTCCACCCTTAATCAGCAAAAAATGGGGCAGGGTTCGGCATATATTGATTCTCCGTATTTGGATGTTGTTGCTTCGGGTTCCAGGGAAAGACAACCAACCTTGGAGGAGATGATACTGCAGTTAGAGGTGGAAGAGGCAGCCTCAAGAAGAGCAAAAGTTGATGAATATGGGGAGTACCGGCATCGCATGTCCTGTGTCAACAGTTCTGACATTCTGCGGAGTGCAAGAAACGCATTAAATCAGTACCCTCGATTTTCTCTGGATGGAAAAGATGCCATGTACAGATCTTCATTTCGGAACATGGTGCCTCTCAGCACGCGTGCAAGAAACTCGCTCGGCTGCCATCAGGGATCAAGCAAAGGTTTCCGTGGCGATGGTTTCGACTCGGAAGTGCAGAAATTACGAGAGCTGCCGGCTACAATAGGTGGAGAGAGCGTGGTGTGGTGTAGGCCTGGAGTGGTAGCTAAATTGATGGGTCTGGAGGCCATGCCAATCCCGGTCCAGAGACATGGAAGAAGAAGGGATCAGGGGGTGGATCTGAGGAAGAGAGCTGGAAAACTTCACGAGATTGAAAGGACAAGATTGGTAGTAGATAGCAGGGGTTGCAGCGGGATGAGGGGTGGTGGGGTAACTGGTTGTTGCTCAAGCTCGACCAAGGGATACTGTGTGATGAAGCCGTTAGGAGTGGAAGCACTGGAGCTTCCAAATGAGCAGTTTGGCTGGCCAATGCGGCAGAATGCCACCTCTCCTTGTTAGTATCTCAAGTCTAAAATTTTTGAAAATTTAGCAAATTGTTTGCATCTTCTCATGAAAATTCCCTGTGCGTGATGGATCATCTGTCGTAGTTGTAGTTGTTTTTTTTTTTTTTTTGGTGGCTTTGGAGGATAAAAAGTTGGCTGGACATTATTCAACAGGTTTTAAATAATGGATTTGAGTATAAAATCCCCGTTAAATTAATCCCCTCACCTCACCTCTATTGTTTTGATAAAAGATAAAATCAGATTTGCATGCACCTCACCTCCAGGCTCCAGCAACGCTCTTGTTTTATACCATTGCCAAGTCTGGTGTCATTTTATCTCTTTGGGCAATTCTACTACGTAGAAAGATCCACACTCACACACACATAAGTTTAGCAAGTGATCAAAGGGAGAAAGGTGATTCCATTCCATCCATCCCAAGTTTCCTTCTTGTCCTCCAGGAATAGGAGGAGTAACGGAAGAAAAGCTGAAAAAAGAGGGAATTTGATACGCCCTGGCCCTGCATCTTGAAAATTTGGTGGGATTGTTCTTGAGGAAGGTCGCAAAAACAGACAGTGGGAAGATGAACCTCTCTCTGTCTCTACCGACCCATAATGTGGACTAAACGGCCTGCCAAATCCATCCCAGCACCTCTTTGGCAGGCAGCAATAGCATGGGTGGGATAATAAACTAATAGTAAATATCAGTCCTAGCCAGCCGCTTGAGAAGGAGAGTAAATTACTCCACCTCATCTTTAATCCCGGACACACTGAACACTTACAATGACTTCAGAGGCAGACCACAGAGAACGGTGAAACCAGTAGCAATAGAGCCAGCAGCACAACTTTCTTTTGGTTTCTTCTTCTGCCCAAATTGCATTCCCTCCTCCTATTTCAACAACCCACATATGAATGATTGATTACTACTGTTAGGGACGAACCAGACCAGTTGTCTGGCTGGCAACTAATAAGACACCTACGTACAGCTTTCATTTCTACTCTGTCTCCTTATTATTTCCTTCTTTCATTAGTATTATTGAACCTCCCATGCACAACACCCAGCCCCAAAAAAAAAAAAAAAAACAAACCCAAACCCAAAAAATATATATATATATATATATAGAGTAAACTTTCCACAACGTAAAAAGATAGACATGGATTTTCCAGCAAGTTAAATTGTAGCAGCTCCTCGCTAACCCCTGCTGTTGTATGTCTAGACCTAGAGCACTAAGAGCAGGAGACTCATAGATATAAATCTTTTTTTTTTCCTGAATTTTTGGGCTGGACTTCGTTCGGGTGCATAACATGACATGACATGAAGGATCTGCGATTAGGCGGGGCATGGTAGTTGAAGATCCAAAGGCTTAATTGACTGCCAGAGCCTCAGAGGAAAGAGGACCCATCTGATTTCACACAGTTACTGCATCTCCCTTTCACCACTTTAATTTTTGTTTGATTCACTCACAATATGTTCAAGAAGTCGGGGAGGACCTTAGCTTTTAATTCTTTATCAGATATATTGTTTTATTAAACCACAATATCAACTTCTTCTGTGGTTTTTTTTTTTTATTATTTTTTTCCTTGTGAGTTTTTACTATATATACTAGCTACCTCTACTGTTTTTTTTTTTTTTTATTTTATAAACGACAACAATTTACTTTATTCCTATATTATAGGGGAGAGGGAGTCTAAATGAATTTGTATAGGGGATGGGAACTACAGCACCTTCTGAATCTTTTTGAAAGAACAAAACTATTGCTTTCTTATACCATGCACTAGGTTGGATTTGATCCCCGACCTAATATAGTAGAGCTCTTCTTGATTGTTGGACCAAAACTCAATGCTTAACCTAGCTACCTCTACTCATCAATCTAACTTCATTGAATAAATAATGATAAATTACATATAACCTCCTTGTAGTTTCGACTGTTGTCACATGATTCTCTTAATATTTTAAAATATCCATTTCATCCCTATAATTTTATATAAAGTGAAAATTTGACAGAAAATAACCTATGTAACGTTATTAGTTAAAATGGCAATAGTGCCCTTATTTAAATACTAAATCAATAGATGAATTAACCACTTTATATAAAAAATATAGAGAAATTACGTGGACAATTGTAAAAATCACGGGGGGATAAACTGGATATTTATATGGATCATAAGGGGGTTGTATGGATATTAAGATTTTATCACACGTGCTTTTAGAGTACGTTTGGTATAAATGTCGTAATTGTGCATTCCTTCCACTTTTCAGTTTATATAAAACCATAAGGGGGTTAGATGGTTATTTTGAAATTTTAGGGTCATTTGGCATTGTGTAGAACCACAATGGGGTTATAAATAATCTACCCATTAAACAAAGACTAGAAACCTTCTTCAACTTAATTGGAGGCTGCTGTAGCTGATTTGATTGATTGATTGAAAATAAATAAATAAATAATTGGAGGCTGGGCTGAAGAATAATTACAGGCTTGGTTGGGCCTTCAAGTTCATTTTCGCAACGTGAAATCCATGGGCCATGTATATCAGTACCTATTGACTCATCTAATTGAACTTTGGTCTAGGCTAATCAAAATGTTTACTTTTGACTACAAGCAATAGCCAGGTCTAAGAAATTAGTTTTCCACCAATTAATTGACGAAGGAGACACCGTGCTCAGAAATTGCTTGGCAAATTAAATCTTGTCCTCATGTCCTCATCCTACACCTCCATCAATTTTCTTTAGAATTACATCTGCCATCGATTTAACACAGCATGTCCAATTTGCAGTGGAAGATGACAATTATCAATAAACACTCCATCCTAATTTCCCCCCTTTAAGTTATCATTTTTATAAACTCTAGTGTGGTTTTTTTTTTTTTTTAAATTTGCCAAGGAAATTAGTTCATCACTTTAACAAACAACAAATCCAATGGGTGTGCAATGATTACGAATTTGACTAAAGATAAGAGCGGGAACTTGTTCCCTCTTGTGAAAACACGGAGGCCTGAAGCAATAATTGACACCGAAAGATCCTTTTGGCACTTCCCCCGCCCCGTCCGATGGTATATTAATTACCCCATTCGTGAGTGGATTGATTCAGCGACATGCATGAGCTGCCCAGAAAGCAGCAATGGTCAATTGTCATCAAATGGGGCTACAATTACCTTTGTAAGAAGTGACTTGCCGTCTTAACTTCCAAAGGGCTACATTCTTTCAATAGATATTATATTATAAATCACCCTTTGGGATTTCTCCTACTATCACTTTATATCTTTTAAATTTTAAAAATACCACTTATCTTCTCTAATGATTATAAAATTATTATAGGATAATGAGGTTTCTGACAATTTCACTCACCTCTCCTAATGTTTACAAAATTACACAAACCTCCCCTGAGGTTAAGATTTTGTACCAAAATTAGTTCAAGTCAAAAAAGTAATATTAAAAAAGTACTTTGAGGAGAGATACGAGACTTTTATTCCATAAATGCCCTTTATACTTGTGTAAAGTTGTATTATAAAGGAATAAAAAATATATTAATAAAAGTAAGGGAAGGTGAATGCAAATAATAAAGAACTAAAAATAATAACAACCTACTTTTTCTATAAAATTAGATCAGTGACTAGTGCACTGAATTACAATGGCTATTTTTTTCAGATCTTTATCATTTTGCATATAATGCTACAAGAAGCATTAAAATAGATCTCATCTTCATTTGAAATAACAAAACTTAAGATGGGAAAAAAGTGGTTAGGGCATTAAGCATAGGCAATCAAGTAGTTAGGGCACTGATTAATTGTTAGTAACTAATTAACGAAAATAGTTGTTGAGAGTTTCTTTAATGATAAACAGCAACTTGCAATTACAAAATGGTTAATATAGGCAATTAAGTAGTTAGGGCACTAATTAATTGTTGATAACTAATTAATGAAAATAGTTATTGAGGATTTCTTTAATGATATATAGTAACTTGCAATTACAAAATGGTATCAATTGATATATCAAATATTTGCTTGCTCTAAAAAATCAATACACTAAATAGCAATTTGTCTGAATTTTTTCTATAAAAATATTTTAATTGCCTTACGATTACACTTGTAATATTTATTTTTTATGGTAAAGTGTATGGGTGAATTTTATAATTTTTACCAGCTTGACAAGGTTATAGTTTTTGCATATGTATTTCACCTTCAGCTTGTAAGATCAACACAAAATCACTATTTTTCCACTTTAAATTTTGTTATTTCAAGTGAAAATGAGATCCATTTTAATGCTTCTTGTTGCTTTTATATACAAAATAACATAGATCTGAAAAAACAAGCCATTGATCTAATTTTATAAAAAAAAATGTATGTTGCTACTAATTTCTAGTTTCTATTTGTATTCATTTAAGGTTGTAAATGAATCGAACCGCTCGACCAATCTCAATATTGATCGAGTTCGAGCAACTTGTTTTCATATTCAAGTCGAACTCAATCAATATTCTCTCAGACTCGATAACTCGCAAGACGGCTCAAATAGACTTGAATATATGTATATATTATTTTTATTTAATAGTGAAATTACATATATATATATATATATATATCCATTAGTATTTTTTTTATTTATTAAGAAAATAGTTATTTTATTCATTAAAAAATAAAATAATTATTTTTTATTTTTTCGAGCTTGAGCTCGAGCTTCACTTTAAGAGTTTGTTCGAGCTCAAACTTCGGTGAAAAATGAGTCGAGTTTGGTTTGATAAAGTCAAAATTCGACTCAATTCTGCTCGTTTGCAGCCCTACACTCATATTCTCTCAATTTTATTGATATATTTTTATTCTTTTACAATACTACATTTACACAAGTATAAAGGGCATTTGTGGAATAAAAGTCTCATCTCTCTCCTCAAAGTACTTTTTTAACGTTATTTTTTGGATTTGGACTAATTTTGTTACAAAACCTTAAACTTAGGGGAGGTTTGTGTAATTTTATAAACCGCAGGAGAGGTGAGTGAGATTGTTAGAAATCTCAAGAGAGATTTATGAAATTATCCCATTATTATATTAGCCCTCGCTTGATATATAACTTACATATTAATTAAATAAAACTCAACATTTTGACAAAATAAGAGTCATTTTTTTTCTCTTTTCCTTCTCTTCAACGTTCTCTCTTGCACTTTTTTTAGGTAATTATTAAATTTTTTATTTGTAAATTATAGAAAATTGAGATTTTTTTTTTACTTTTTGTAATTACGATAGAGTAGAGTGTAATTTCTTTATTTATTTTAAATTAATTTTTATAATGATTAGCACTGCTTAAATGCTTGGTCCACGGATTGAAAGAAGTTGCAAAAAATATAAAGTTCATAAGATTTCAGTTTTGAACATGTAAAGTTAAATTGATACTAGCGTATTTCTTTATAAATATTTTTTATTTCCCAAATTTTCTATTTTTTGAACTATGATTTTATGATGTGGTGGTACTACTAGAGATTACTTTTTAGATGGTAGTTTATCTTGGAGTAAATAAAGTGGTTTAAGAGTATTTTTTTTTAGTAAAATGAGCAAAAGGGTAGTTTGGGGTTTGTAAAATTTTATTACAAAAGTAATAAATGCAAGAGAGGTAAGTGATTTTTTCAAGATCTTATGAGTATTGGGTAATTTTAAGAGAAACTTGAGAGGACGTTTCTAATATCATCCCTTCTATCAATACCATACCATTTGTAATGTAAGAAAGTCTACACTAGTGGTTGTTATTGGTGCTGCTGTTGTTTTTTTCCCATTCTTTCTAAAGACTTCCTAATAGTAGAAATCATATTTCCTTCCCCAACCCGTCTTTATATCTCAGTAGTCTTAGATAGAGGTGGCAAACACAATTCAATTATATTAGTCTATCTAAATCCATCCATTAATAAGTGAATTTGAGTATGCAATGAGTTTTGAAAGAATTTAAATGGATGTCCAATTAAATTCATTCAATTGGTGGGTAGTGGGTTGATTTGGCTCATTCGTTTATACCTATTTTAAAAGTAATTGTATATTTAAACTTAAATTTTAATTGAAGTTTCTATCAATCCGACAATAATAAAATATCATTTCTTATCAAAAAAAATATGTGACAAAAATAAGGGAAAAAAAGTAGAATTTCAAACGAGTTGTAAATGAAAAAAAAGAGTAGAATTTTAAGCGAGTTATTAATGAGTAAATGGATATACCTATACCCATTTTTCAAATGAGTATAATGGGTTGAGTCATTTTGACCCATTTATTAAATGGACATAATCAGTTGACTCATTTTGGCCCATTGATTTATTTATGTATAAATAGGTTGATTCAATTATATTTATTACCTAATTATAATCTGTCCAAATTCGTCCGAATCACCTATTTTGACACCTCTAGTCATTCTTGTTTTTTGGCACCTATTTTTGAAAAACTGTTTTTTCCACCCAAATGTTACAGTAATACACCAACCAAAAACAATCCCAAAAACACCAATCCAAACAAATATTTCAAAAACAACTTATACATACAAAAATAAAAAATTATCTCTACTTCTTCCACTCCAACCGCACCACCACCCACGCCCACCACCACCTCCTTCTCCCTTCCCCTCTCTCCCTCCCCCCTCCACCTTCCCTCTCTCTTTCTCCCCCTCCCCCTCCAATCCAAATTAAAAATTTATTTGGAGCATTTTTGGGGCATTTTAAAATTAAAAATTTATTTGAGGAAATTTTTTGAGGCATTTTAAAATTAAAAATTTATTTGGGATAATATTTTGGGGCATTTTTAAAATTAAAAATTTATTTGAGGTAATTTTTTGAGGCATTTTTAAAATTAAAAATTTATTTGGGATAATATTTTGGGGCATTTTCAAAATTAAAAATTTATTTTGGGGTATTTTGAGACATTTTTTAAATTAAAAATTTATTTTTGATAATTTTTTGGGGCATTTATAAAATTAAAAATTTATTTGGGGTAATTTTTTGGACCATTTTTAAAATTAAAAATTTATTTGGGATAAATTTTTAGGGCATTTTTAAAATTCAAAATTCTTTTGAAGTATTTTTGAGGGCATTTTTAAAATTAAAAATTTATTTGGGATAATTTTTTGGGGCATCTTTAAAATTAAAAATTGATTTTGGGGTATTTTTTTTTAAAATTAACCCACCAGCACCACCACCCAGCAAATAAATTTTAATTTTAAAAATACCCAAAATAAATTGTTAATTTTAAAAATTCCCTAAAAATACCTAAAATAAAATTTTAATTTTAAAAATGTCCCAAAAAATTATCCCAAATAAATTTTTAAATTTAAAAATGCCCCAAAAAATTGACCTCAAATAAATGTTTACTTTCAAAAATACCACAAAAAATTATCCCAAAAAAACACCCTCAAAAAGTTTTTGAAAGATAGTTACAGTAGTTTTTCATATCCCAAATGCTACAGTGCTGTTTTTGAAAAACAACTAATCCAAACGGACCCTCAATTTAATGAGTTCAACTTTAATATGTTCAGACGGATTTGATAACTAAAATAAATTAATTAAATGACACTCAGCAAAACTTGCTCTGAAAAAATAAGTAAGTTATTCACTTATCACTAAACATGATATACATTCAAATGTATCATTAAATTTAAATGTTTGAATATATTAAAATTTGAATTCATTAAATTCAAGTGTTGAATTGAATCGCTGCAACAAGACTTTAGTCCAAAGTAATGAGCTTGGTCCAGTAGCAACAACTTCTTGTTCCAATTCAAAATTTCCAGTGCTGCCAGTTCATGCATGCATTCGCATGGTGGGCCTTAAGACAGGCTATTAATTAGATTTGTTACGAAGTCTTGATTGGGAGGTCAGGGGTCAATGCTGCTTTAATCTGATATAAGATGGTCCATTCCTGATTCCTTTACAGGAAGTGATCAAATATACTACACTCTACTTGATAGCATATGGAAAGCCATTCACTTACTACCAACTAAAGCAGAAGAAGCTCTTCGTAGTGCTCAGATTAGTCAAAATGTTCACTTCTTTTAAGAGAAAGCTAAGTGAAATTTCCTTCAAACTAATCACTAGTTTGATTTCTTAATACTACAAAAAGTTCTTTGGCTGCCGGCCCCCCACCTCTTTCAAGTCTTCTGTCTCCGTCCCGTCCATCTTTGGTGGCTTTTGGTCATAACTCATAAGCCATGGTGGTTGACAGAACTGAGAACCTCGTGCACAGAGGGTGAAAAAAAGCCAAAAAGGACGGGTGGGGGTTGCACTTGGGACTGCTCCACCACACACGACGCATTATTATCCCCACTAAGTGTGCTTCTATTTAATTAACCAGAAATTTAGCAAATTTCCCTCTACTTTTTCCTCAGCAAGAAACTTTGCAAATTTCTTCTCTTCTAGGAATCCCCCAGTGTGAAAGAGTTTTAGATAGTTTTTTTCACTTTTCTATTGTTAGATATGAGTTTTTTAGATTTTGATTACTGGGTGTGGAATTTTTTAGATCTATCCAACGGATCTCACTATAATATCTGGATTTGGAACATTAATCAGTAGGCCTGAGTCAAATCTGTTATTAGGTTTATAATTATTTCATCTTAATTTTATTCGTTTTTCAGATTTATAGTATCCATTCTTCTCAAATCTGTTCTTCCATATCTATATATGTAAACATAATCACGGCTCCATTAAAATTTTGATTTTTTTTTTAAAAAAAATTGTTACATGTCCTTGAACGCCTTTTGATTTTAAAATGCAAGAAATGGTTCCATTACTATAGGAATTTGTTTTGAAGCTTATTCATGGGAGGGTATACAAAGAAAAACATCATCCATCCTACTAAAAGTAGAAGAATAAATGGTGATAGTTTACCTTTCAACTCAGTAATCCTAATTAAAATGGCAAATTGTGCATAAAAAAAAGAAGAAAGAAAGAATATTCATTGGTCATGTATTTAAAAAATCAAGAATGGTATCATTCATGAAATTTAAATTATGAAATCACTAAATTAAAATATTTTAAAATATTCATTTTGGTGAAAAAAAATAATAATAATAGCACATCTTCTACAAATATAAATAATAAGTAATTATATAGTTTCAAGGATGAATAGGGATTCAAATGTAAACTATTTCCTTTGAAAATACAAAGATAAGTATATTTTAAAAGTATAAAATCAAATTGCAATTTATGGGAACTTTTTCTTTTACTTCAAATTTTAATTCTTCCATTTGGAGGTTGAGTATGGGCCAGATGGGGGGGGGGTAGGATGATAGATAGCAGCATAAAGATTTTTTTTTTTAATAAAATGAAATCTATATTAAATTAAAAAACACTTGATCCAAATACACTCGATAATTTTAAGGGTACAAGCTGGGAAAAAGAAGATTTTCTAAAATCAAGGAATATGACTCAATAGCAATTAATTTTCACTTTAATTTATTTGAAATATTAGAAAAAGAAAGTCCATTTTATCCTTTTTTTTTTATAAAAAAATTATATTAAGCATACACTCGTTTTTGAGTTGTTGTCATTTGAAACGTGTACTTTATGGAGAAGGCATAGTTGGGAAAATGGCCTCCACACACGTGGTACCTACCTGAGTATGCATGCATTAACAACTACCACGAGAACTCAGAAAAGGAAAGAACCTCTATGGCTAAATCCGCCCACAGCAAAGGAACAAAGCTAGGTGAAAGAGGTCATGGTAATAATTTTCTTGAAATACGTATATGTGACCACCAAACCCATCAATAATATATTCTTTATTCCAGGTTTGCATTTGAAGCATGCACAGGAGGGAACCCTACATCAGATCATCTATCGCACCATGGAATATGATGCGCCGTCGTTTATTATTCGAAGAACCACCACTTCTATCGCACGATGAATATAATGCGCACCTTATTATATTATTTGCTTTTGATTCTCCAGAAGGAGAATCGGAACCTAAGAACATCTACTTTTTCCTCTTTTTTTTTTTTTTTGGTTGGTTGCTTAAAAGAGAGAGAGAGAGAGAGAATAATTGCAAATTTTAGCAGCAATTGTTAAAAAAAAAAAAGAAGAAGAAGAAGAAGAAGAAGTGAGTTTGTAACCGTTAAAAGTTGAAATCAAGCAGGTAACGATAGATTTGTCTCTGTAACTCCACGGGTCCATCGATGGCAAGTTAAACCCACCCGGGATGGACTAAACAGACGGGTGGAAATGCACAGGAAAAAACCCACTGCCACGCCCCCAGAGGAGGGAGAGCCCACTGGACCGGATTCAATGGTTTGTCTCTCTACCTCCGCGCCGGACACAGCAAAGGGGAAAAACAGAGACCCTCTTCATCGTGAAAATGTGTGTTTACAGTTTGACGGGGAAACAGAAACTCTTTTTTCATTTATTTTATTTATCGCATTTTCCATCATCATGAATTACGTTTGTTCCTCCAAAATACTAAAAGAAGGAAGGGGAAAAATAAATAAATAAATTACGTACATTTCGTACCAAACAGGATAAATGAATTAAGTAAAAGTAAATAAATAAATGAAAATGGCCAATTAAAAGCAAGAGGAGTGATGCTGTGAATTGTGATGGGGATAGATAGGCCTGCCCATATGACGCAAAAAAAAGATAGGCCTGCCCATATGACGCAAAAAAAAGATAGACCTGCCCATATGACGCAACACGGCAGCAAAACCTGTAAGAGTCGGTAAAAGGTCAAAAAAAGGTATAGTGCCAATTTGTATGCTTAGACAGAGATTGGATGGAATATGGATGGATGGGGATGAGCGAGGCCTTTTTCTTTCAATTTCTCTGGTGTGCTCCATAAATATTCAGACCGGGGAATGAGATTCTTTGCCTCCCATTGCCTTTCCCTGTCGAATCAGAGACTCAACAGGGGATTGATTGACCGACTCCAAGCAAAAGAAAGAAAGTAGGAAAGAAGGAAGGAAAGCAAGAAGAAGGTGGACTAAACTAAAGTCATCCCACATGATAAATAGTGCCACAACCTACTTTGTTAAAAACAGAAAAGAATAAATTCCGTCACACTACTCTTTGCTGATTCTATCCGCATTAATGAGTATCCCCCACACCTGCACCAAAAACCGCCCCCAGTCCTCCTCTTCTTGGCCTGCCAAAGCTTTTTAAATCTCACATACACACACACAGACATTAAATTTACTCTTAGTCTTACACACACACACACACACACACACCCCTGCTGCTGGACTCAGGTGCTTGATTGGACAGACAAAAAATGGCATTCCGGGTTCTCTTCCGTCTCTCCCTCCTCCTCTTCCTTCATCTGTTTTTAGCTCCCCGCGGCATTAATGCAAATTTTGAAGGTATGGGATATAGTGCCATGTACTGCTCAACATCCGGCCACATAATATACATATGCAGCCGTAGTTTTAATTGATTGTTTGGAAGTTTGGTGGGAAAAAATTGTAGTAGTTCTTGTAACATAATTAAGATGTACTACCGGTAAGCTATCTGTACGTAGGCCTCGTCGATTACTAATTCCTCATGCATGTAACCATAATTGTGCTGCCATATTAATATATGCTTAGCATTATGAAATTGTGGATCAGGGGATGCTCTTTATGCACTGAGGAGAGCAGTGAAAGACCCAGATAATGTTTTGCAGAGCTGGGATCCAACCTTGGTAGATCCTTGTACCTGGTTTCACGTCACCTGCGACGGGGATAACCGAGTCACCCGACTGTAAGTCTCTAAATTTTACATGTCGCTACCTACTGTCCTCTCTGTTTCCTTCTCACCCTTTCTGTGTGTACTGTGTAGTGTGCGTGTGTGTGTTTTTTTTTCTTTTTCTTTTTCCCTTTCTTTCTTTCTAATAAGAGAATCAGATTAATGAGGACAAATTAATGCGGAAGTTTGCTGGTTAACTAGCTAATTAATTAGTAAATTGCTTTTGTGTGTGTGTGTGTCTATTTTTGGTGCCTGTGTTTGGCTTGGTGCAAGCGTAGAGGGATAGATATACATACATACATGCATACGTACATATATATATATAGACACACACGCACACACACACACACACTAGCAGACAGTGCTCAACTGAATGAACAATTGGTAGATCAATCAAGTACGTTGTTGCTCAAATTTTCAGTGATCTTGGAAATGCAAAGCTGTCGGGCAGTCTTGTTCCAGAGTTGGGAAAGCTCGAGCGGCTTCAGTACCTGTGAGTTGTGCAATAGTTAATACTTCCTGCATTACTACTGCTTATCACGTTGGGCTCTTTGCACTCTTCCTAATTCTCGCAGCAACAATATTATTAACCAAAAAAAAAAAGAAAAAAAAAAGAGGAGTATGAGTGTCTGATCCGCTTTGATCAGCTGTCTGTATTCATCTGGGTTTAAAATTCGATACTGCTACCGCTGCTATACTTAATTTGATCAAGAGACTTTCTGCACGTCTCCATCCCAACTGGTGTCTGGCTGGTAATTTCTTCCAACTTCAAACCACCTGCTAGTTGATTTCTAGCCTCGTACTCTTTACCTGTTGGGAATCAATTCTGGACGAACCTTCAATCTTGAGGGTGTTGGTAGTATTATTACTAGCTCGTACAGTACACTCCAGCTGATTCTGCATCATGCATTGAATAAAGAAAATGTAGGCAGTGCCGGTAATTGCCACTGGTAAATTGGGCTGGTGAGAAATAACATTATTAGTTATTGATGGTTGCACGCGGTTTGTGTCACAGGGAGCTATACATGAACAGCTTGGGGAGCAATCCCTGCTGAGCTTGGAGGGCTCAAGAGTCTCGTAAGCCTCGACCTTTACCACAACAATCTCACCGGCCCAATTCCTCCATCCCTCTCCAATCTCTCCACTCTCAAATTCCTGTAAGTCCTGGAATATATGTACTCTTCTACGATTATTTTAGTGTCTGACATATACTTCTTCGTATAATTGACTGCTCATCTAATGAATCTATACTCGTTTTTCCCTTTTGGTTCGAGTGCTCTTAGAATAGATGATCAATTCAGGTGCCACCCTAATGTATACCATATATTACTGCATATTCAGGGAAAAAAATTCACTTTAATACCAAAATTGGGACAAGAAAAAAAAATGTCATTGGGATAACTTTGTCATAGGCACGGAGAGAGAGAGAGATAGAGGGAGAGAGAGAGAGAGAGAGAACAAAAACAAAAGGAGACGTACAGGATAAGTACTTCTGGTGTGGATATTCTTGCTGATAGCGTCAAATGGGGATAAGAGCTCTTAGTGGCAGCGCAGAAGAGAACCAACATATATTTTCTGGAGGATCAACGGAAATTCTAGAGATGTGACAAAAGAAACAACACATGAAAACACTACAAAATGATGAAATGAATATGAAGATCAATATACAATATGTTTTCTTGTTATCCATGGTAAAATTGATTGTATGACATAAATCTACATTGAACTGGCGTCTGACTCACTGAAGCAATGTCAAAATTTGTTAATCAGGCGACTCAACGGCAACAGACTGACAGGAAGAATACCCAGACAACTTGCCAAGCTTGGAAACCTCAAGTTTCTGTAAGCAATACCAGTATATTCAAAGAACGTTAGACATGCTAGTGCCAAATACTGGTAAACTTGTGCTGTATGATCGTATTTTAAGTTTATAGCTCATGCAATTCAACTTTTTCTGGACTCGTCAGAGATGTTTCAAACAATGATTTGTGCGGTACAATTCCGACCACGGGCTCCTTCTCTAAATTCAGAGAGGAAAGGTGAATATTATCATTTTGATTCATCATGCACATTTCGCAGACGCACCACTTACCAAAAAAGAGAAAAAGAAGATGAAATCGCTCTCTAATCGGTCTTAAAATTCTCAACGCTTTCTATTGCAGTTTCGCAAATAACCCCAGATTAGAAGGTCCTCAGCTTATGGGATTTGTGAGATACGATATCGGGAGCTGCAACTGAAGCTGTGCAGGAGGGGAGGTGGGGGAGCTTCATTCGGAGGATCGTGATTTTGAAAGATGATTATACTGCCATTAGACGTAAAAAGAAGCAGGGACGTGCCAAATTTGGAGACTTTCGCAGTCTCGCTCTACTTTTAGTCTTTCACCTTTTCTTTTCTGTGTAATTTGTTAAAATGTAATATTTCTCCATGAAAATAGAGTATACATTTAGTACTTGCTTAAAGAAAAGAAAGGAGCGTTTACTGCTCACTAGCAAGGGTGGTCATAATTTAGGTTTGAATCGGAATTAGATTGGTAATTTGTTAAAGTGGAATCGAGTTATGAAAACCGAAATCGAAACTGTAACTGTAATTAAAGGTTCAAGTTCAGTTCATAAAAAAATTTGAATCAAAATTAGAACCGAAACCGCATTCGACGGTTTATGATCCGTTTAAATAATCTGAAAAACACTTGTTACCTAAATCTATTTGGCCAATTTAGAGTTTAACATAAATTGTCAGCATCCAATACTACCAACCCTAATCTTCTCCAGCAACCCATTAATCCAGGTTATAGAGTGATTGAAAACGGCCAATTTGACCAGGTTCTGGAGTGATCGAAAAACGCCAAATTTCTCTCTTTCGATTAGTTCTTGAAGGTGACTTGAAGTAGTGTAACAGGTGGTTGAAATTTTTTAATTTTTTCTACTCATCTTTGTGATGGTATTTTCATCCCCCGTTATTTTTTTTTTTTTTTGTTTTTTTTTTTTTTTTTTTGGGGAGGGGTAATGGGGTTAGGGAAGGGATGACCAAGTCCCCTTTCGGTCTTGAATTCAATCTAACTGCCAATGAGCTAACCATAACTACGCTTATAAGAGTTAGTTCAAGTTCCAACTTTCAAAATAACGAAAATTGGTGGTTCTAGAACTGTGATTATGCCCACTTACTACTACTACTCAAAATTCCCTTTCTTGGACCTACTACTCTTAGCTTTAAGATTTTGGACTTGTGCAATGAAGTGGATTCAGAACATCCCTTCAAGCCTGCAGCTTAGACGGTGAAGCAGCTGCTCCCCCTATGTAATTTTCTGGTAGTAATACGGTACCATCTCATGTTGCCGCTTGGAGAGAAAAGGTGTTTGTGCTCTTCGCGGGGCAGAGACGGCTGGCCTGTCATTCACTAAGCTTCTAGACGTTCCGAGTCTCCAAATGTCATAGCCATCTTCTTCAATTACCAGTAAAATTCGCAGAAGTTCCAGCCCCGATCTTAAGCCCACTTCTCATGCTTCAAGTCGGTCACGCCCTGGTTTATTAAAAATCTGCCGTTTGTTTATAAGTGAGCCAGTAGCAACAGAATACACAAATTTATCTAAGGCGAGAAACAGGAAATGGTGCAGAAATCGTTCAGCAAATATGAAAAAATCGAGTACTATCAACATTATTCATTAAGAAAATCCTTCCTGATCTATGATACAAAATTGCACAGATGCCAATTTCATCCACATTCACATGGACTATCGATCTGATAGCTTGTAACTAAACATTAATGTCGAAACACCAAAGCAGTGGAGACTAGACAAAAAATGGATATTTACAGTTTCCGCAATCAATTACCCGGTAAGTACTCCTTACTCTTCCTTCCAAGCTTGAATGAAAGATTAATTCCAATCAGCATCATCTTTATATTTCCTCCTGTAGAAGCACACATATCGGGAGTCACAAATTCAGCAAGAATAAAATTTTGCACACTTCCATTGGCAATGTGCATGAAGGCAAGTTGCACAACTATGCGACAACCAGCTAGACAGCTTGGCATCTCAAACAGATGGTAGATACTTAAAGGATGGCAAGATCATCCAACTTCATGTCGAGCACAAGTATCTTCCAGCGTTTTAGTTTCAAATCATCCATACGAGCCAAAATCAGAATTGCTTGACTGGCTAAGGCTCACATGCAGTTAGGCTGCTGAAGAATGCAAGGCAGAAATAAAAGAAGCAAAAAGCAGAAGCAAACAAGGAAAAAGGCAGAAAGGAGCAAACTTTCTAGTATCATGTTTGTTATGTCTATTGAAGTATTCAAGATTAGCAGCACAATGCTGAAGTCAATGCAACCCTGCAATTTGTACTTTAACACAAACATGGAGACCGCCAACCATCAGCTGTCCAAGTCTGACATCAAATGCAGTTAACCAGATTCCAGTACAATCTACTGCATAAGAAAATGTTGTATGGTGCATTGTTGATCAAGCTCAGTTACACATTATAACACATTAACCAGGTTGACGCACAAATTTATCAAATTACAAGATAATATTTAGTTCATGCAACTAAATGATGTGAAACAGCTAATGTCCTTTGCCCACATCTCAGAAGTTCAAAACTAAATGTATCTCATATAGAAGTACAGCGTTAGAAGGAAAATGACAAGTGCAGAAGAAATTATTCATAGCTTGACACTTCTTCCTTGGTTTCATTAATGAACAGAAAAAACCTTAATAATCTTATCAATTGCATTCAGCAGAGACGTATACCTTACAAGCTAGGACGTAAATACAGAATGCAATACAGCTTTTTCCTGAGTCAAGCAGATAACTGGTGTCCTAAAGACTGTACTAAATTCTAGAGAAGCTGAAAGGTATCACGTGAAAAAAGAAACAAGAGCCAACTGGTCAAACAAACTAGCCATTTTAAAAAATACCTGTCTTTAAATCATCCAAAGAGAGTTCTTTAAATCATCCAAACCCTAGTATGACACTCTTAACAATTTGAAAAAAAAACTTTACAACTTGTACAATGCATTTAAACAGTATACACTCTTCAATCCAAGTGATTTTGATTTCTTTGAAAGTTAAACAACAACAAATAAGGTTCTCTTACCTTCCGTTGGAGCAGACAGAAAATCTACAAACCAGGGGATACTGGCTGGACATTTTGTATCGTAATTGGTGTCAGTGGCGGTGAAGCAATATCTTCAGGAATTTTCAAATCAGGAGGAGCTTCAAGTGGCTTAGATGCATGCAATGCTGCCTCTATTTGACCTCTGGATGGAATGGAATAGCTACGAGGAATAATCTTTGGTGGCATCGGAAGTGTAGAAACTGCAGTAGGCACCACCATATTGCTTGTAGCAGAATAACCTTGGCCTTTGGACATCAAGGGCCCTGAATGAGCAATACGATTTGGAGATCTTGACAAATGAGCTGGCGGCCTGGGAAGCTCATGAAGCTCGCTTATCTTAGGTGATGAGTTGAAAGTAGGTGAAACACGTGAAGATAATTTAGGGGTTGAAGACAGCGAAGGCATGGGGTTGCGCAAGAGAGGCCCAGAAAATGGCTGAGAGTACCCATTTAAAGAAATAGGACCACTGGCAGATAATACAGACTTATTTGGCAATGGCTTTCCCATCAGTGGACCGGAGAATGCCTGTCTCCTGGGCTTTTTATTGTCAGACCTACTATACAGATCAATCTGTGGAGGGGAGAGAGCTTCTGTTGTATGAGGGGGTGTTCGAGTGGATTTTGTATTATCATTGCTCTCTTTGAGTACTGACCGTGTATTTAATCTTATAGGTCCAGAAAAATGAGTTACAATCTTCTCATATTTGTTCTGCTGTAAGGGAGAAGAATGCCACAAGTTAAGTGGAATGTTACTCAGGCTAGCTCGTCTTGCCTGAGGAACTTCAATATCAGACTTTCCAGAAACTGGAACCTTTGCCTCCTGCGGTGTGGGCAGGACATAAGAGTTGAACTTCTGTGATGGTGAATGCCTCATTTGTGCAAGTCGCTCAGCAGCATCAAATTTCTTCTCGGAAAGCAGCGGGCCAGATTTGCTGCTTGCCTTGACATCTTTGCGGAATGTAAAAGAATCTGGTCTTGGACTTCTTCCTAAGTTGTCCTAAAAATACACGCAAAAAAGGGATAAACCTTGGCAACTCCAAGTCAAGACATAAATGTATATGGAAAAACACAAAAGAGGAAACAAATGTCCTGCTCCACTTCTATATCAAGGAATATGCACAGAAAGACAACAAGAACTCTCCATCCAAAAATTGCAAATGGATCAAAGCAATTCATACTGGATATTAGGAATAGACTATCAACAAATCAATATGTGCTAACCAAGAATCAACACAATAAAGGGAAACCAATGCAACATGCGGGTAAGCATAAGGGTGTGATGGAGCAATATAGGGGTTGGAGTAACAGGAAGTATGCAAATGATAATACCTTCTTTCTTTTTCATTCTTAAAATTAAAACTCAGACGGTAAACATGTTAAGCAGAAGAACCGAGAAATGGCATGGTATTTACCTCAGCAGCAACTAATGTGGCAACTTGACGGAATGTAACATCCACATTATCCAACTGCAGAAAATATCAATAACTCAGCGGGTTTCCATGATTACAAAGATATTACTTCAATGCTAGATATATACACCCAACATCCAGCTAAATTTCATTTTCTAGAAAGGGTTTGATTGACACAAAATTACTCACAATAGAATCTAGTATATTCTCTCACCATTTGTAGACAACATAAAGCTAATTTTCTCACTCTTTCATGTCTCAGGGAGTTCTAACCTGACAACCTTACTGCTAATTTACATGATCCTAGCAATTATGAGTGCTTCAGTAATTTTCAATTTTCTGAATGAGGTCTCCTCAGAATGGACATGCTGGAAATGACTGTTGCCCATTTAGTGTAGAAGACTAAATAAATTACATTTTTATAAGACGTTTAAACCCAAAAGGTACGATTCAGCAGTATTAGAAGACTAAATAAATTACATTTTTATAGGACATTTAAACCCAAAATGTACGATTCAGCAGTAGTACAACTAAGATACTTTATCATGGAAAACTCAGTATCTAGCATTTTCAACTTAGCAGGACAACCGGGTACAAGTGTAATTTAAAAAACACCCTTCCCTGCTCCTCTGACTTTTTAAAATTAATGAATGTTTTATAGCTTTTTCCTAACAGCACAGGTAACAAACCTAATATTAAGACCATAAACTGGTTTTTGCTAAGTTTGGCTTTCATGTCATCAGATGGAATTTGAGATTCTGTGTAAAGCATATAGCATTCAAGCTGAGATTTTGCAGGACAGTTGTTGAAGCCATGAATTTGCAAAGGTTCCAAAGCATATTATACACTAGTATCAGGCAAGCCATAGCCATATGACAAGAGCTTAAATTCCTTTTAATTATCGTCACCCATTATCAAACACTACAAAACAGCAGTAACCACAGGTTGGCCAAACCTAATGCAAGTGCATTGAATGCTGACCTCCATTGACGATCTTGATGCATCAACTTCTTGGCCCTGGTTATTTTGTCCATAGTCAAAACTCAATTCACTGTCATCCTGTGATTCGGAGCCACCTTCAGCATCATCATCATCATAATCATCATCTTCATCATCCCCATCATCATCTTCAAGTCCACTAAATTGGTAGTCTATATGTTGCTCCTCAGCAACTAGCTTAACATGTGGCTCAATTGCCTCAAGAGATTTGAGAGCCTTTCTTAAGAAAGACAACTGTTTCACAGAATCAACCAGATTACATTAGTTACCATCCGACGTAAAACCTGGGGTACACAATGAAGACCAACATTCAGAACAAAACCTGAGCAGCATGATGTCGAGCTGCCTGTGTTAAAAGACTGCGTGATTGTCCTTGCCTCAGAGATTTCATTCGGAATACAAATGTATTTGCCTCCTCATCGTACTCATCATGAGCTGCTTGCAGCTGGTGAGACGAAAAACACTCGCCCTTGCTACTTCTTAACCTCCCTCTCTCTCTGGATTTTTTTATGAGCTCATCATATATTTCTCTGAATGTGACCACAGAATAAGAAGAAATAACTAACAGTGTATGATACAGGTAACTTAATAAACTTGTACATCAATTCAAACCTTTTCTCATCACATCGTCTCTTCATCTCCTGCAAAGAAGACATATCATCAACTGTCAATGCAATGAAATGACAAAACCTAAATGAAGTCAGTCCAGGAACAAAAAGTATTTATGAAAACAAATTAACATCAAATCATTATTGGAATTTTCAAATGGCACCCGCTATTATCACTTTGCCATGAAAAAGATAAGAAGCACCAAATGGCCAAGTACTAGACAATGACCATTGTTGTACTACCTGCAATTCATTCTTGGTCAAGCTTACATATAAAAGTCAGGCAATCTGGAAGACAATTACGTCACAAGTACCAAGCCTACCTAACCATTACAACCCCCTTTTTAACACAAAAACTGAAAAGGTATTACAGTATGGTGTCTGCCACAACCAGATAAGAGAGTACCAAGAAATGCCAATCCCCTTCCCCAACACACACACTTCTCCAACGGCAAAAGAAAAACAGAAAATTCCTGGAGAAAGACTTCTGCTATTGAGCAATGAATGGCAAGCTTCTTCATGCTAAATAGACTTCCCAAGGTGCATGTCGAGACAAATGCATTCTTTTAACAGAAAAGATAATTGCATTCTAGGCATCCCTCTCCCACACCTCTATGCAGATGTGTCATTCCATTCTAACTTGTTAAATGTCTGGTAGAAGAATTTGAAGAGCAGCAGGTAATGAGAATAAAGAGATGACAGAAGAATTACATACACCGTACACATGGATATAACAGAATAGCAAGAGAATGAAAATATTAAGAATGAAACAAGAATATGCATTCCACCATCAACTGTTGATGAATTAAACAGTATAGAGGCTGAACCACGCACCTCAACAATGCGGAGTTCATTAAGAAGGGACTCTGATGGGATTGTGATTGTCTGGAATATATGAGATCGCTGAAATAAAGAAATGTACTAGTTCTTGAATATGCATCCAATGTAAGAATTACTATGCAATATGGATATTAGCTCAAGTACTTACATAGCTATCAACAAGTTTCTGAAGCTCTAGCTGCACTTTTCCCAACATAAGCAAAACTTTACCTGCATAATAACAGAAGCAACTTTGATACTTTGACTAGCACAAAAGAAAAATCATCACCATTTTGATATATATGGCATGAAAGTCTCAAATATCAAGGGGAAAAAACTCATTTATTATGATATGACATGGAAAACTATCAATCTTCTTTTACATATGCAACCTACAATGATTCAATTAGCTTTTACATCTTGATAATATAAGGATTAAAGTTCAGAGGTCTCTTCTATGCATGTCATAATCTCCAGCTAACAAGGAAACTTAAATTAGATGAAGGTATGTCCCTACACTTTGCTTGCGGTAAAACCTCATCCACATTCCTTTTTAACACCCACCACCCAAAAGGAAAAACCAAAAAAGCATAGACCAAGTTGACCATATGTTGTCTTAAGTGTTCTTAACTGCACCTAAAACATTAAATTATCAGAAGAAAAGGTCATAGAATTTATTTTTTTGCTAGTCCAGGTATTAGATCTCTGTAATAGAAATCAATCGTCATCTTTTGTAGCTAAAGCTCCATATAATGTATCCCGCTGAATGTGTGATGGGTGAAAAACAAGTGTATTTACTGTTGTTCACAAGGAGTAGTCCATTGTTTAACCAAACTGCCAGGCTAAGGAACTATTTGTAGCTAAACTCCAGTCCTACGACTTCACAAGGTGTCCAAAAAATCATGTATTTACATTTCAAAGACACAGCAGCAATACCAATTCCAATCTCACTCTTCAAGAAAATAGGTGTATTTACTGAATTGGAGCAAATCCAGGGAAAGGAATATGAAAAAGCACGTTTACTCACCACTTTCCTCATCATCAGTCAAAGCAGTTTTCTCAAGAAGACAATCACCCATTTCCCCAAGTGATTCTGAAAATTCTGAAAGAAGATTGACTTGATTAGTGAAGTTTCCTTCATGATGCAACATCGGGAAATGTCAGATGAAGAGAAGAAAGAACGAAGAAATAAACAACAGAATCTTACAAAAGTCAAGATGGGACATCTACTATCAAGAAATTTGGTAAGGAGCAAGAACCAAGAGATTAAATTGGTATGATTAGCTGCTGTTGAAGATGATATTGAATGGATTATAAAACAGACAATGCAGTACAATTAAAGAGCAAGGCTGCATGAGTGGAGAAGAAAACAATGAGCAAAAAATATATAAGGGACCTGACTTTGGACTTATGAGGTAAGGAGCATCTTATTGATTCAGCATGTAGTTTTCCTTATTTTCTGGTTGAGATGAACTTAGATCAAGTCTAACAGATATAGACCTAACTCTCAACACAAACACCAAGGAAGACTTCCAGCATATATGATAGATTATATCCTTTTCCATAATATTTTCACTTCAGATACCATAAGCAATAGTTTGAGCTAAAGATCTTATGAATCAGAATAGGCCAAGCAGTAGTGCACAAAATTAAGGTATAGACTTAGTCAAGAAGTTGAAGAAATTACCATAAACACTGTTTGCAGTGGCAGCTGCAGCTGAAAGTAATCTATCATAACAATCTCTCATATCTTTCATGTCCTGAAGAAGATACAAACATCAGTCACAGATTCTCAGACTAAAAGCATGAAATTCTACACCACATCATAAACATGGACAATAATGTCATAGGTCTAATTTCACCAAAATGCAGGATAAAAAAAGATTCTGGCAACAGATGTGGCATTTACAACTTTTCTAATCATTATATTCAAAATTTTTCAGTCCAATAAGAGGCTCTTTGGCCAACAAGACAATTAGGATAGAAGAAACATTTCTGAAACAGAAAACTGGTTGTCGCTAGAATCCAGTGCTGCAAGCCAAGTAATGAAGTAACACCTAGATAAGCTCCAGGAAGACAATTTAAAATGAAGCCCTACATTGCACCCATTAAATGAGATCTTTCCATACATCAAACCAACCCCATTATCCCTAGGCTTTATAACTGCATCGTCCTTGTAATCAATGTCAAATGTCTTTTGAATATATGGCAGGAGTAGTCTCTACTAGGCCAGGAATACTCTCTACTATGTCAAACCGAGCAAAGATAGACAAAAAGGTTATTATTCTACCACCAACATAACAGATATCAGGTCCACTACTTTCACCTTGCTTTTGACCCATATATGAAAATGGGTAACAAATTCAGAACTAAGTCAAGGCCATATCAGCACTCCTCAATTTACATAGTATATGTATCTCTACCATGCTCACAGCACAATAAGGCAGTAAATAGTACACCTCGCCATAGACATTCCAAAACTTCCACAAGAGTAACAAGAGCTGCAATTATTCTCTGGGATCACTCCATAGACCTAAAGGGACACTATGTACAACTCAAATATCAGGAACAACATTGCGCAGTAAGAGCTGAGCATATATTTCATTGGACTTGGCCAGTGGTGGGATTCTTAGTTTCCCTCATCACATGGATAATTTGCGGCCGCAAAAGAATGATAGATAAAGGGGATGAGGAAAGAGAAGCCAAAACAGGCAAAAAGAATTTAATCATAAAAACAAAATCAAACACCTGAGATCTTCATATTCTACTCGCAATTCCAGCTAAGATTACGAGGCAAAGAAGGTACATTTGCCCAAAAGGTAACAGAAGAAAGTAGGGTGAATTTTACCAAGATCGTCATTTCTTCAAGAAGGATAACAAGGCACGAGGGAAATTGACGAGACAGAGCAAAGGGACCATGAAACCAGAAAAAAGAATTATCATGAAAAGAAACAAAGAGAAAATTAATACCTGAGAAGCCTGATCGAGTTCATCCAATTGGGCCCGGATCTTTTGAAGCCTATGCCCTTTTCTTTCATGTCTAAGGGCTCCTCGGAGCTTCTTCAGCGACGTCTTCATCGTCCTACTTGGTTGGCTGCCTTTTTAAAATTCTTTCTTTGTTGAGGTAGAAATAAAACAAGTGGATTGGTCCCCAGGGAAAAGAAGAAGAAGTTAAAAAAAAAAAAAAAGGGAGTTCGTTGCCAAAAAAATCCAGTTAGTTGCCAAAGAAAGAGATAGATAAATGGTGGAAGAAAGAATGTGCAGAAGAGAAAGAAAGAATTTTGATAAATTTTGGGAGAGAAGTCCGTGTGTTTGGGTAATGGAGAAATTTAAGAGAAACGGGAATGATAGGAAGCATAAGATGGCGATAATAATGAGGATGAAAGGCTCTTATATGTCTGAAAGCTGAATGGAATTGGAATGATAAGAAGAAGCAAAATTTGGCAAATTGGGAAGGAGAAGAAGGAAGGAGATTAAGCCATTGAGGAGGAGGAGGACGAGGAGGAGGATGGGGAGGTGCTGGTCAGTGGTCAAAGAAATTTGAGGGATTTGGTCAACGTTCAAGTTCAACTCCTCCTCCGCATGGGGCCCATCATGCCGCTGAATGTCAAAACCTTTACGGTTCTGCCTCAACACTCCCCCTCGCACACAGCCCCCACAATTTACCATCAATTATTAAGTGTTTAACTTTAAAACCCCAATTCCCACTACTTCTTCTTCTTTTTTTTTCTTTTTTTTTTTTTTGTCAAAATGTCACGTACGTAGTAAGATGGACCTTATTAGTCTTGTGGAAGCTTTGGAATGTCTATGGCGAGGCGGACCCTGTTGTGCCTTACTAGCTTCATTAAACTATTTGCCCAAAAAAATTTCTAAAAAATTTTAATTTAATTAATGTGCTCATCAATCATTTCTTGTTATCTTCCATATTTTAAGGGATAATTTAAAAAAACCTTCCTTGAGGTATGAAAAATTATAGAAACCTCTCATGCAAAGTATATATCGGTAAAAATTGGTGATACAAGCCCAAAAAGTCTAATGAATACGTTATTGTCCCTGTTATTTGAAATGATAAAAGAAATGAAATATCACCATTACATACTAGATAAGAATTTCATGTTCTTTGTGAGAAGAAATTGGGCCATATTTTGAAGGCATCTTTCGTGATGGTTGGACTTTTGTTTTTAATTTGTTGAAGTAATTTTGGTCAAAGAAAATTAAAAAAAAACCAAAAAAAAAAGGGAAGGGAGTGTGAGGACCCACAAATTTATTTTATTCGATTTAATTAATTAATTATTTATTTATTTTCTCCGAATAATTAATTTAGATCATTTTAATTGCAAATACGCCATACGTTACTTCCTTTTATTCTAAAACCTTGTTTAACATCAAATTAATTTAAAAATTACAAAATTTCATACTTTTATAAAATTACTTTATTAATTTAGTTTGAAGTATTTGATTGACGTATATCAATTGTTACGGCACGAAAAGTTTTAAAATGCATTTTTGCACGTTTAAACTATGTTCTCGATTTAAACTGTTTGAATGTTTAAATTTCGCACTCGGGCCTAGGATCGACTATTAAACGTAAGTTTCGAATGTTAGAATATGTATTCGGAGTATATAAATGAGAGAAATCGGGATCGTAGTATCGCGTCGTGTAAATTTTCACGGCACGACACGACAAAAAATGGCCTTACGTCAAATCAAGCAACTTTCTTCAATTTCTTTTATTTCTTCCAATAAAGGCCCAAAAGTCAAATGAACTATTCATTTCTTTTCTTCCTTTCCTTCTTGACCGCAGCTCTCTCCATCTCTTCCCCCTCCATTCCATTTTCAAGAATTAACCACAAAACCTCCATCCTTGCAACCAAACCCACTTGAAGATCTTGCTAACTTTCTTTGGGAAATTCGGACTAGCTTGGAAGAGAGGAGAAACTGGTTTTAAACTTGAGGATTGAGGGCTTTTGTGAGCCATTTCATCCACCATCAATCAAGTTTCTTGTTGGAATTGGGGGTAAGTTTTCTAGACACTAAAATCTTGTTCAATTGGTTCATTTTCTTAGGTTAAGAGAGCCTGTAGCTCTTTGAGTTGGATTTTGTTGTTAATTAATGAAAGTGGGCTCTATGAAATCCCACCACATGTGAACTTGGGGCTGTTGTTGATGTATTGTGTGTGTGTGAGGTGTTTATGTGGTGTTTAGTTGCTAAAAATGAAAGAGGGAAGAAGAAGAGGAAACTGAGAGGAAGGAAATGCATGCTGCCTTGTTTTTTGGTTGCTTTGATCGCAGCCTTTTTGTGTGAGTTTTTAGTTGAAATTTCATAAAAACGTAGCTTACATACTGAGGTTGTTGCCTGCAAAATTTGGTGTTTTTCTAGGACCATTTCATTGCTCAAATAATGTCTCAAAATTGTTCTTCGAATCTGGAATTTCTGGAAATCGGGTTGGTCTTGCAGCCTACTTACAACTGTTGTAACTTGGCGTAGAAATGTCCAAATCGAGTTCCGTTTGTTGCGTTTGAAACTAGAATCTGATTTATTTTAGTAGTATAAATTTCAAGGGCTAGTTCAATTTCTGTGAATTTTGGTAAATTTTCAAAATTGACTGAAAATCAAAACTGATATGCTTTGTTCGTACTGTGACAACACTTTAAACTGAAATTTGACTAGTTTTCGATTCGAATCTTGTAAAAGTGTCTCCTTGAGAGTTTTAGTTCATTAAGTATATTTTCCAACGGTATAAGATTCAAAAATTTTGGACTTGTAGAACTCAAGTTATGATTTTCCAAAAAACACTGCTCAAAACTAAAACTCTTCCATGAAAGTTTAAAATTGGGAATTTGAGTGTTCAAAACTACTACTTGTCTTTTGGGGTTATTTTGCCCTGTTTCAACACCATTATTTCATGGTTATTCACTGTTAAGATGATGGTCTAGATGAGGGCTAGATTCCTTGCAAAAATGAGCATTTTTGGTGCATAAAAATGTTTGGCAAGGGCATGTGAAAATTGAAGAACCAAATATGGAAATTTTACTCTTCACACAAGTGCTGAAATATTGCCCTATTTTTGAAACGTTTTGATTCAAGTTTTTGCTACCATTTTGGTTCCATTTGATAAAGGAATGCTTCTAGAGCTTTTGTGTCAATGCTTGAGTGATTTGGGACTGTTTTAGTTGAGCAAAATGTTTGAAAATGAAAACGGAGAAAATCTAGCAGCTTAGTATTTAGATTTCTTGCAAACTTTGTCCATCTAAAAAGTTGTCTTCTCGTGTGAGTTTTTGGCTCAAATTTGGTACACGCATATTCCACCTAGTGAGGATTGAGTGTACAAAATTTGGTGATTTTCCAGTGGCATTTCGATGTCCAAATGTTGTCTCAAAATTAGCTTCACAAATCTGGAAATCTTCACGTCAGTCTTGTCAACCTCTGTACTGTCAGCTATAACTCTCTGCTCAGGAGTCAACATTGAGCGCCGTCAGTGGCGTTTGAAACTAGACTTCACCAGATTTCTAATGGTATAAGGCTTGTACACTATTTCTTTTCCTATCAATACCAACAAAGTTGCAAAGATGGCTGATTTTCCAGGCTGATTTCCCGTTTTTATTCCTTCGTGACATCTTGTCGCGCACTTTCGCCTACTTTACAAATGAATCTTGGAACGAGCCCTTCTAGTGAATTGTAGTACTCTGAATCTAGTTTTCATAGCCATAGGCCTTGCCTAATTTTGGTGAGTGTAGCCTAAGATATGGACCGAACAAGAAATTGTGCCAGTTTGGTCTTGGTGATTTTAGTAGTTAAGTTAAGGTTTTAAACTTTAGCTATCTTGGCTAGTGTTTGATAGTCGGATTTTGGCTAAGGTGACCTAGGTTTTTTTGAGGGTGACCCGACCACTGAAGTTTGATCTTCTTGCTTGCTCGTCTATTTCAGCAAATCACAGTGAGTGTTCCAACTTCTTTTCAAATGAAAATCTTGTTATTGTTTACAAAGAATTGATTTGTTGAAATGAATTTGGATTATTTGAAAAACTTGAATTTTATAAGAAATATGCTTGATCTATTTTATGATTTGAACTACCATGTGAGTATTTTCTCCTTTTCGTGTGATATTGGGAATTTAAAAGAATAGTGTGCTATCTTATGAATTATTGTGACGTCGTTGGGCGAAATCCCTCTACTAGTCTATTTCGTTGGGCGAAATCCCTCGAGTAATTTCAGTGAAATATTATGACGTTGTTAGGTAAAGTCCCTCGACTAGTCTATTTCATTGGGCGAAGTCCCTCGAGTAGTTTCAGTGAAATATTGTGACATCGTTGGATAAAGTCTCTCGACTAGTCTACTTCATTGGATGAAATCCCCTCGAGTAGTTTCAGTGAAATATTGTGACGTCGTTGGGTGAAATCTCGACTAGTCTACTTCGTTGGGCGATGTCCCTCGAGTAGTTTACCTGGTATATCCAGGCAATACCCATTTACGTGTTTATCTACATGTTTTAAATTTTAAACTTGAAGTATGATTTGAACTGTTCAACGTAAATCGCAAGTTTTTTGGCACTCACTGGGCTTTTCAAATTTATTTTCTTTAACAGGGATCGAGAACCCGAGTGAAGACATGATTAGTTAGGGTTGGAACTTATCTTTTGAATTTCGCCTTGAAATGCTGAATTTGATCTTTTGGGTTTGTAAGATGAAATTGTGGTTGTACCTTAAACATATTGGACTGTAATTTGAGAAGTTGGGTTGTAAGTTGAATTCATTAATGTTATTAGTTGTGGTTTGATTTGGAATGGTTATTTACGTTTACTTTCAAAGTGTTATTAGTTATTCGAGCAAGTGAATCCTGGCGAGAGTTGGGCAGGCGGTTCGCCGAACCCTCTGGTTCGCCTTAGGGGGAGGTGGGGTCGTCACAGGGAGTGTGATCACTATATACCCCAAGTAAAAGTTAAGACTGCCTACATAAATATCTCTTTCTAAGTTACTCTTTTTAGATATCTGATTTACGACTAGACACAAAATGTCAAAAAAGGATTTGTTGATGTTGTTGTGCATTATCATAAATTTTACTCCTACTAAACAAGTGCCAATCAATTAAAATATTAGTTTTGTGACTGACTGTTTCAACCTGACAATTGAACTAGTTACTAAATAACCCCTTCTATTTACCGGCTTGATGTTGAGGTCGGGATTGGTAGGTATTGGTGGTTGCTATGTTTATAATTATGCATACTATTAGGAAAGACACACTATACGTCTACACCTTAAAATAATGAGAATGTATTTTTTATTGTTTTAAAAAGAGACTATAGTTGTAATTGCAAAAGTGTAATTGCTATAGTTGTAATTGCAAAAGTAAGAGAAAGTGTCTGTGTGATACGCAAGATATAAAAGATGAGATGTGGGATTCACATTGCTACATCATAAAAGCATAAAATTCGAATAAAAATGACGAGAGAAATTTTTTTTTTAAACACCATACCATGACTGAAACTTTATATATGGAGAGAGAGATGTAGGCAATAGTATATCATGTATAGGCACACATGCATGCTTATGTTGGTCTTGGTGCTCACGTGCAGCAAGTAAAAACTTGTGTTCCTATATGTTCTCAATTTTATTGTTTTTGTTTATTTATCAGTTATTGAAGTATGTAATTAAGTTTATGTATCCCTGATTGTAATACCACTACTTATGATAGTTGTTGCAAGGAATGACGCCTCATATCCCCTGAAATTCACAATGAAATTATGCGTTTATTATGAGTTGTGGTTTTAAATTGGTAGTAGTTACTCCTTCTTCAAGTAGTACTCAGTTTCGTATTTGAATAACTCCGAAACAAGTGTACCATAGAATAGTTGTCTAAAAGAAATTAATTATTTAGGGGAAAATTTTGAAGGAAGACAGAGAGTGATTCTTCAAAATATAGGGGGCGATGTCATGAAAAAAAGGGTATTTTTCCAATTTCAGGAAGACGTAAAGTTTTCAAAACATAGGGGGACAGTACTGCCAACGCTAGGGGTATTTTCCCAAAGGGATAATTTTAGAAACCTCTATTGAGATTTCTCATAATATCACTGCGTTTCATTGAGGTTTTCAAAATCTCACTTACATCTCTTGGATTGACATCTCTTGTAACATTGTAACCCCTTTGAAAGAAATGCAATAGAGATAAAACTTTTTTTCTAATAGTACTCTTGTATTATCCTACTTACAAAGTTTACAACAACAATAAAAAATAGATCAATGCTAAATTTTTATAAGGTTTAAATTTTTTGACTTAAACTATTTATTTTAGTTGTATGGAAATAAAAGTAAAATTTACAAATTGAAAAAATTACACCATAAAAAATTTATACGTATAAAGATATTATTTTAGTTATTATTACAACTTAAACTATATCATGTATTAAAACATATTTTCTAAAAAAAATTTTGAATTCCTTAATTATAACTGTCCATGAAATTTTTTAAGATGTTAATTAGTCACCAACATGCTCCTAAATAGTTGATTTTGACTAGATTTAATGTATTCATGTCCTTTGTTATCCTAACATGATTTCAATGTAGAGAAATATGGATAATTTTTAGATAGCAATTTTTTTTTAATATACATTTTTGGTTTGACTTTTAGTTAAATAGTTATCAAAATCAAGGGTAATGTTGCCAATTTGTGACTTTTGATAGGAATATCTAATATTATTAAGTTGACAAGGGAGGTAAGTGAGATTTTAAAAATTTTAAGGGAGTTAAGTGATATTATAAGAAATCTTAGGGGAGGTTTCTAAAATTATCCCTTTCCCAAATTGAGAGAAGGGTAGGGGATGCTATTGCCCACCCTCCTTGCTACGTACATTAGGCATAAGCTTGTTGGGAAATACTACTACTAGTCAGTCAGAATTTAAGAGGAGGATTCGGTATCACACAATTTGAATAGAATATTATTTGAAATATTTAAAATAAATACTGTAGTATTTTTATAATCTATCATATATGTTTTGGGAGGGGCCTCTAGGAGTCAGGAAATTCCCAATCCTTTTTTTTAGGAATTTCTATTTAATTTAATTCAGTAAATATCTACTTAGTCTAATAACGTTACTAACTTCTATTCATATCTACCCATATCTATCTTAACTAATCCATATTCCATTCTAACACATGTACTCAGTTATTGTCATTACCTTCCACCACTCCGTCATTGATGTTCAAAGCGGCGTCCAAATCATCTGATTTCAAGTCATTTCCTTCGTCCATTGGCCTTTGAGCAGCATCATTTTTCGATTCCATTTCCTTTGCCTCATTCAGCTTTTTCCCGTTATCGTCAAAAGATGCATTCGTTTTGTCCGACAAACCAAAGTCCTTACTAGGCTCCGGCAACTCTTCATCACTCTTCATTTTAAGATGAGTAACATCTCCATTAGTGCAAACATCATCTGATAAACAATCAAGGTAGTTTGGTGATAATGCCAACCATCATAAAGCAAAGCAAGATCCAATGCTAATTGCTGGGCAGATATGTGCATTGATTTGGTCATCAAGATGCAAAGCAAGAAAATAGGCCTACTTACTAGCATGGAACATACTTCGTTACACGAATTACAACAACGCCTTAATTTCAAACTTGCAAGATTGCAAATGAGGAAATAATTGCTTACAAAATCAAGTGTGCACCACAATGATCCTACGTACTTATGGTATTTCTTTCAATGTTTCTATATATTTGGTTTATTTTAAAGTTTTAGATAAAATACATAAATATAATATAAATTAGATACTAAAATAATAATCTTTTTATTTTTAAATTATTTTTTACATAACTATTACAAATAGTTCATTAATTATTATTATTATTTTAAATATAAACCTGTGCATAGCACGAGTCAGAATTCTAGTATAATGTATATGAGATAAAAAGGTGATTGAAAATATAAAAAGATGAGTTGAAAAATATGTTTATGATACGAGCAAAATATAATTGGAATAACTTAGCTATCCAAACATTCCACCAAGTACTTTTAAAATTGTTAATTAAGATTTCAAGTTTGATGTGCATCTTAAGATACACAACTATACGTCTCAACATCAGCTTTGATAGTCTAATTATAGCTAAGAGAAAGACGAGAAATGTGCATCGCAAAGAGTAAACTGCACAGCTATGTAGACCAAGTCAAATGAGAGAGGGAAAGGTAGGACTAGGTGTACCTTTTTTCCCCCTCTCTCACCCTTCCTTGCATCTTTCTCGCTCTCAATCACTAGGCAAAGGATTTGAACTCTAAATCTCAGTGGACGCTCCAAACTCAAGTGTTGAGTACAAGTACAGGATTCAAACTATAAATCTCAATGAAAAATATTTCCAACTCAATTGTCATGCACAAGATTCGAATTCTAAATCTCAGTGAAAAACCTTTTTACTCCTAATTGTCAGATACGACATTTGAACTAGTTAGACTAAGGTGTACCTTAATTTTTTTTTTCTTGCTATTGCTAGCCAACCCCTGTAGGTGACAAGTGACGACTAGATGTACTCTTTTTTTTTTCCCTTTTCTTACAATGATAAATATTTATACTATTTTTACACTAACCTACACTATAAGGAAGGAGAGCTTAGACAAGAGGAATGTTACACTTCCTTTTTTTCTTTCTTTTGGTAATAAAGGTAGCATTAGCATAACATAGGTCACTTTACATGCTGTGGAAAAATGAACACCTAGCTATTACAATCAATAGGAACCGAGCGTGGAAAACAGAATCCACGCTGGTCCTAGTAAAAAACTGAAGCCAATTCAGGTGGACAAACATCAAAAATAACAAAACTGTTGTCCACTTTGCACCCCATCTTTGCTAGCACATCAGCACATCTATTGACCTCACGATAGCATCAGCACTGTTGCGCTTCTTTAGTGCTTTCTTGTGATGCGCTAGTCGGGGTCTGAGTACCGATGTAGTATAGAGGAGAGTTTTAAAGAGACTCTTGCTCAATATTGGACTAAGGCCAATGGTTGACGGGTTTCTCCATGGATTGCACTCGGTATAGACATGCAGCTTTTTTGGACTAAAAGTGGGGTACGAGTACGTTTAAAAGTGGGTGCCATTGCACCAAATGGAACTTGTGAGGACCCGGATCCTATATATATGCAAGAAATGACAGTAGGAGCAGGAGGAGGAAGTGGCGGCAATGGCACCCACTTTCTTACATTTTCGGTTAAGCCCTTGCATTCTTCATTTTCCTCGTGCCTAAGAATAGTAAACCCACGTTTCGATCTGCAACGGTATTCCCACTATTTAGTGGAAAATTATTTATCAATATCACCAAAAGAAGACTCTAACACCAATAGTAAGCAATTAGATTCTGCACCATCCAACGTTTGTGACTCTTTTTGAGTACTCCTACTAGTATACTAATACAATACTACTTGAGTTATCAGATAGGAGAGTTCCCAAAAAAAAAAAAAAAAAAAATCATCGCAAACCCTTTCTGTTCGTTCAAACTTCAACCAGCACATCTCTTCAATTCCCACTGGCGCGGGCGGCATATTAAAAAGCTGGACAGCAACAATGTCATCAGGGGGATCTAACTTTGAACTGGATTCCTTCCCAGTGGAAGAAGAGAGCAGGGCAGCTGGGCCTAAGCCTCTGATGTTGACCAGCAAACTCTCTGAACGAAGAAGAAGCTTCCGAGGTTGGTGGCCGGGTTCTCCTTCCCCCTTTCTTCTTCCTGGTTTAAATTGGATCATTACTATGCATGTATGGTCGATAATACATACAGTCGTATAGAATCAAGAAGGCCTGTTTTTTTTTTTTTCCTTTCCTTTTTGGATTATGGCAGATATTCAGAGCGTGATATCTAAGATCGACCCTGAGGTTGTGAAGGCAGTGATTGGTCGTTCAGCAGGCAGTGTAAAACCCACCACCATCACCCTCCCTTCCTCTTCGGTTTCTTCTTCTTCTCCTACCCGGAGGGAGCATGAGACTAATTTCCCCATGATGCCTCCATTGCCTATTTACGTGGCCCCGACTGTATACAGGTAGTGTTGCTGTTGAATGAGAAAATGGATTTCTTATCTCCAAGAGAGAATCCACATAAAACCATATTTTCTAGTCTTCTCCTGTTGTTACCATTGTAAAACTTGTGCATGTTTTCGCTCCAGGCCTACGGGTGACTGTGAAAGTGAGACCGCTACTGCGCCGTTGACGATTTTCTACAACGGAACCGTCGCGGTCTTTGATCGTGTCTCGCTGAGCAAGGTTAGGTTTGCTGCTAGAATAAACTCTTTTATAGTGCTAGTTCTTACTTCTTAATCGTGAGAGAGAGAGCTTTTTTCTTCTTTTCTTTTTTTCCTTTTTTTTTTTAAAATCCGTACTACGGATTAGTCCATGAGCAGAGTAGTAGTAGCATTAAATTTAATTTTAGAATTGATTAAAAGTTTGTTCTGTAAAAGAAATTTATAGTTATCAGCATGATACTACTGTACTATGATATATTAATTAATGGATTAGTGTTTCTTTGTGCTGTGTAGGCGGAATGTATTATCAAAAAACTGGCCGAGGACGAGAGGTGCACGAAGGAAGGTTGATGAAGGTTGGATTCCCTCCAAATAAATTCATGGGGTACTTCAGCGGAAGTACATAGTGCTCTTATTCTTTCAAGATTCTTATAGTGCTCTTATTCTTTCAATGATTCTTTCTTTCCCTTTTTTTTTGGGTCCACCAAAAGTCTGGGTTAACCAAAATTTCAGTTTTGGATGTAATTACGTATGTCTTTCTTTTATTTTCACTCTTTTTTGTTGTTTTTTTTTTTTTCTTTTTTTTTTTGGGGTGTTTGTTTTGGGGGCGTTTAGTACGGAGAGATTTTTGGCCTAGAGCCAGGAGAGGTTAGTGCTGTCGTTTTGTGACCTTATTTATAAGTTACTCTAGTGGATTCTTTAAAATCGAAATTGGACCTAAGGTTTATGCAAATTAAAAAGAGGGCCTGGTTTTAAAAAGATATGCAAATTCAGAACCATACAATATAATTTAATTTCTTTCAGGGTTTAACATTTTTTTTTTTTTTGTTTTTGGTTTTTTGGGGGGGCTTGGTGGATTTGCTGTGGTATAAGCATGCACAAGGAAGGTTGTTTAGAGTCTTTACCCTTTCGCATGAATTTTAGACAGCATGACTTGTGTATTCTAGTCTAGCTAGGAAAAACTTATGTCCTCTTCTTCACTTTATTGATTATATTCCATGATGGTGATGATGCCAACGACAAGAAAGCATAACAAAAATGGGAAATTGGTGCCCTTTTGTCAAACCTCATTATTAAGTACCTCTTGCTTCCTCAACCACTCCATTAACATTCCACGAGTCTCTGATCAAGTATTACTAGAATTTTTAGGAGCTAAATTTGTTGTTTGTGTGTATATAAACATCATCTCATTCCCATGTCCTGCATGAAAGCAAAACGCAGACAGGATCGGAGTACCGTTTTGCGGTGAACATGCATGCATGCATGATCAGGATTTTTTTTTATTTTGGAAAGAGAGACCAATATGCACGTTTTCGCTTATAGTACTCTCATACCAGTTGGTTAGTAAGTAGTAATGCCGCACGTTTAAAATACTGCTACTGCTGATTATCTTTAACTGTTTGTATGATTACGGGTCAAACTAAGAAGGGCAGAATTTTTGGTTATTTCCCACAATTTCGAAGCTCGATCTTGCTCCACTCGATCCCGCATGTCGTAAGTCATGACCCAACATACGTGTTAGTTTTGTTTTGTCGTGTTACGATATGCTTGTAAGTAGGTTGGACCCACTTGATCCATTAAATATTTTGCACAATCATACTGCGCAAGCCATTGCAGTATAAAATTAATCAAGGGATCATTTCAGAAACCTTCTCTGAGGTTTCACAAAGTATCACATGGCTTTCCTGGACGTTTGCAAAATCTCGCTACTTCCCTTCGAATTCACATTTTGTTAACAATGTCAACCCCTATGACAAAAATAATATTAATAAAAGAATGTTGGAGGAGTGAGGGTATTTCAGTGCCCTTGATACCCTTACGTTACTTAAAAAATATAAACATTTCAGGAATTGAAAATATCTTGAAAATAAGGGAGCCAAAGTGTGAAAATGAAAAAGATTTTACTGCAATGAGCAGCTAATAGATTGGTGAAGGCAAGGGCTAGTTGGGTATGTTGCACCTATAATAAAAGGCAAAACATCTTCATAATATAGGTTCATTGAGAGGAAATTGGTAGAACAAATTGGCTGGTTCATTCTTTTAGAAGACATTCATACAAATCACCATCATTTTTTAGCATCAAGAATCGGTACTGTGGATGCAATCATAAGACAATGTTAAGAATTTTAGGGAGTGAAAGAAATCTAGATAAATCGCAAGGCTATATTAGGAAACTAGTGGTATGATTACATGCTACCAGTTTTGTCTAATTCTTTTTTTTTAAATAGCTAAATAATTGCTGTAACAAGTGAGGGTATTATTGATAATTGGACCCTTTTGATAATGGCATGTAACCCCACAATCACTTCGGGAGATAACAGGGATTTTCCAAATGTCGGGAGAGCTAAGTGATATTTTGTAAAATCTCAGGAGGTTTCTGAAATTATCCCTAGAATTAATCCATTAATCGAAACACATTGGAAAATGCTTAACCTATTTCATAACACATTTTAAACTCATTTAACTATAGTAGTACATTCACTCTTGCCGGTGATGAGTTTTCCGAATGTGCATGAGAATTAGTTTTTGTTTCTCTTTTTTAAATAAAGTACGGAATTAGGGAGCCGGTTGGTTCAAATTCTACTATCACTATCACTATCGGTATCATAGAGTGGTCAATGATAATGGGTTTTGATGAAAATACACAGTGCACAGTGTGTTTGGATGAAAATACACAGTGTGTTTGTTAATGGGAATGGATTTTAAAATTTATTATTTTTCTTTTTCATTGTTTCTTTTTTTATTTTCTTTTTCTTTTCATTTGTTGAAATAGTAGCATTTTATTTTCATATTTTTGCATTTAATGAGAATAAAAGGGTAACTAAGATGATTTAAGAAGAATAAGATGGGCAACTAAGATGATTCCTTAGTAACATGTAGGTAATCAAAAAACCCATAGAAGAGACCCATCATTCCCATTGACCCCAACCAAACATTTTATATGGGTATAATTGAATTTAAACCTATAGGGGTTGAAATCCATTTACCAAATAACCCTAGGTTATTCTTGATTAACAGAATCAGAACCTCATCGTCGTCCCATCCCATCCCATCCCATCCCATCCTCCAATTTTGAGGTGGCCAGTTGACTATGGGCATTGTTTCTAGGGCCTAGGTTCCAACAGTCCTATAAAAAAAAAAAAAAAAAAAATCATTTATCAGTTCGTGGGTTAAGCTTTTGGTTGTCCTCTCTCCCAGAATCTTGGGCCCTGACTCCAGTCTCCAGGCATCGTTACTCAGCATGGCTTGAGCTTGAATGGGGGTATGGTATTGTGTCTCATGATCCTTACTACGTGGCTTTGCTCAGAGGATAGAAGATGGATTCAGCAGTCTTATAAGTAGTTTTGCTATCTCTGAACGGTAAATTATTGATCGATCGATCAGTTGATCGAAATGCAAATTCTCTCTTTTATTTGTCTCCCTTTCTCCTCCTCTCATTTTCTCCTCCTAACTTCTAATCTCTTTCTTTCTCTTATTTCAGTCTTACTTTTGGTCTTCTAACTCTACATATTGGTCTGTCTCGTACTCTATCCAGGGATATCAACTATAAATCAATTACTTTCACCTAAAAGAAATTGGAGTTTATCTCAAAACAATCAATATCTTTCTCATATACTCTGCAATACTTCCCACAAATTCTTCATCGATATGTAAAGTTACTAGTATTTATTAAGTATAAGATTCTCGAATCAACTAACTTATAATAATAATAATAATAATCAATTAACTCACAAATAATTATGTTTACAACTCCTACCAATTCAACCAAGCCGTCATGAGTATAGCTCTGGCAATTCAAGATGTACTCCTACAGCTAAAGAGTGCTTGAATAGATATTAATTAACTAGACTCTAGATCTTACCAATCAATTTACAAGTTCATTCTAAATTCCTATGCATACAGTATGTGTGTATTTAAAACACAAAAGTCTAATATAATATCTTCTTTTCCTTTACATCCAAAGCTTTTTGGTGCTTTACAATCTAATAATAAATTAGGGAGAGATTTCATTTTTTTTTTAAAGTCAAAAATTAGAAAGAATGTGTACACCTTAAAGCAAAGAGTCACGATACACTCCTTACTTACTCGAGAAATGAAGAAGATCCAATGCTTAAAATCGAGGGGTGCTATACTGTTCACGCAGTTGCCATACAGAGAGACGATGTGCATTTTAATGTGTGTCTCGTCACCAAAATTTCTTCTCAAGCTTCCTTTCCAAACAAATTCAACTTCGTGCATTGTGTCTCATCACCTTCTTCCGCAGTTCTAGATAATTAACCACAGTAACCCTCCTCCTAAACTCCAGATTTAGGTCTGAATCTGATGATGCACAAGCGAATCTCATTACTCTATACTACTGCAATTTGAGACAGAAAGGGAAAATCTGATATTGGCGTGGATATTTTGCATTGAGCCTGGACTAATTTTCATTTTACTTAATATAACAGTGGAAAAGAAACTTCATTATTTGCGAATGACTAAATAATTTCCTATTTATTCACACTGGAGAGCTGCAGTTATGAAAGCCATTATAAGTTTTTATACTCTACTTCTAAAACTCTTAGTTTTTTTTTTTAAAAAAAAAAACAAATTAAATGACAGGACTTTAATAAAAGATTTCTTACTTATCCGGATTAACTTTTTATGCACTGAGAGTATAGTAATTTTTTTACATTAACAATTTTGGATGTATAGTGCACGTACATGATTTGAATTTTAAATTTGAATTCATATTATTTGCTACGATCTAAACATGTTAGTGTAAAAATTATATACTAACAGCGTATAAAACAATTATCTTCATTATCCTCTTCCAAACTCTTAGTTTCATGTATGTGATTTACTATTATACATATACATGTAGGTATTAATGTTAAAATACTTAAAAAAACACACACTACTTGTACATATAGTTTCATGTGTGTGAGTTTTTGCATTAATACAGTTGTATAATGTGGTATCAGTCTACTTGTTACACCATTTGGGATTTGGAATGAAGTGCCTGCATTTAAGGGGAAAAGAGAGAGAAAAAATATGTAGTCCTACGTTGGATAGTACATAAATTAAAAACACACGCACACCCGAAAAAAAAAAAAAAGTATTTCATCGCATTTTATATTAAGGATTTAATTAGCAAAAAAGGGAAAAAATGAAAAAGAAAGAAAGAAGACTGAGATTAAAAGAGGAGGACGACAGCCACCCGTCTTTGGAAAGAGGAAAGTAGGCAAATACGAAGAGGAGTTATCATTTGTCGCCCATTATTCCCAAATCTCTTTCGGGTTCTAGCCTTCGCAGATTTCTTTTTCAAGGTGATGAGCAAAATACATTTCTCTCCTGCTCTTTTTCCCATCAAATCTTGCTAGTTTCCTCCCGATTAAACTTTTCAATCACACTAGTGTAACTTCATTATACTCCTGGTTTGTTTACTTCCTTGTGGAACCTTTTTGCTGCCATTCATTTCTCTTGATTAAGATTGTGTATTTTGTTTGGTATCTTTTACATTCAAAGATGTGGTCTTTCTGCAGCCAGTCTTAGCTTTCGTACTTTCTTTTTCTCTCTTCTCTCTTTCTCTTTGCATTTTTTATTTTTTATTTTTTATTTTTTTGGAATGAGCTTTTCAATGTCACTGTTTATTCTGGTGCTCACTCTTTGTAAATACGATGCCTTTTACGACTGTAGTTAATGTAGACTCCGTTCTCATTGTTTCTTAATTATTAGTACTAGAGAGTGCTGCGTGCTGATACTGGAGGCCTGTTATAGTACTCAGTTTCTTGCCAAATTCAATGTGGGGACTTGTTCTGGATTGAATTGGCTACAGAAAGGATTACTTGTCATGTAAAATTTGTCTTTTTTTAAAATTTATTATGAATATGTAATAACTAGAACTTCTAGTCTCAGCTTCTATTAACATTGGTTCTGACACATGTCTGCTAACTATTGTTAGGATTACCTGTGGTCAATGCTTAATTATTTGGTTAATATCCAGGATATTTGAAATTGGTCTGTACTTTTGGGCTCTAAAGATAATTGCTTTATTTTTCTTTGTTATGGCTCTTGTTTAAACTTTATGTTGTACTAATAGTTTCATATGGCAATCCATGATTAGCTAGTTCACTCGTAAGTAGGGCTGATTTAGTCTATCTGCTTATAATTTAATTTCTTGGATATTTAGTTTCCATGCAATATTCTCATTAACCGTCTGATTACCTATTTGTTGAATTTGTGAGATAGAAGTTGGAAATGCTTTTATTGGAGACTGTGCTTGGTTATATGTTGAGTGTGAACTTAATTTATCTAGTGCATGAGATTATCATTTGATTCTTTTTTTTTTTCTGAATCTCTTAACCTATTTTCTTGCTCTCGGGGTGCACACTGTTTTAGCATAGAAAAAGTTTGTGAATATTCCTTAACTAGTATGATATTTATGGTACAAAGTGATACGTAAATTATTATAATCACTGCAGTGATGCCTTTGTATTGAGATTCTGTATATTTTGTTGGACCTTTGAATGAAACACACGAGTAAATGATGAAATGAGAGATAAGAGAGAGGAAGAAGGACACATTGTTTCATTCTTTTGTTTTCTCACTTCTTCTAAGAGAAAAATATGAGCAACTATTCATTTAGCTTTTTGTGTATAATGCATCTGAAAAAACTAATTTTGTCTTTGATAATTGTCAAGGCTGACAAGTGTAATATGTCTTAAGATGCTGAAATTAAATGGCATATTACATATGAGAATAATAGTTGCCAGTCCTGAGCACAGAATCTTTCATTTCATATCATTGGTAACGTTGTTCTATTACTTCAAAGACATTTTAGCTTTTTCTCATTATAATTTGTCTTTCTTTTTGATCCACAATAGTTTAGAAGTTTTGCTTTCTTCAGTGTACTCGCTCCCAAAAGACCCCTGCTGCCTTTTAGTTGTGTGTTTTGTGTGTATGTGTGTGTGTTTTGTTTTTAGTCATGCAGGAAAGCTACTGAGAGGATCATATCAACGTATCTAAGTTTTGAAAAAAGGTAGAACATTATATTTGGGGTCTGTATTTTACAAGATGTCTGTCTTTGCATCACATACGCAGAAGAAGTTATGATCTTGAATTGCTATGGACATTGTGATGGTAACAGTTGCGCATTAAGCCTATATGTTTGGATAATAATTATGTATCATCACCTTTAGAGAGGATACTCAACTATTTGGGATAGGAATCCATTGTTCTTTTTGATTTCGTGAACCTTGCACAGGAGACTAGTACGAGCAGACAAGATTTATAGTGGTGCTAGTCTTTTTGGTGAAAGATTTGAAAAATATTTGAATCCACAGCATTCACATCAATATGTTTCATAGCTAGTGTGAAATTTTCTTCTTTACTCAGTATTTGGTCTTACCATGCCATCATTATTACAATGATCTAATCTGAAGCGTGCCTGAAGGTATGGCAAACCACCCACTTACACTAGAGAAAAATCTACCAATTCTGACTTGAAATGTGGAAAGAGGTTCTTCGATAGGCAAAGACAGAATTTTACTTGGATTTCATGAACAGGACTTGGCGGCTAGGTTGATGTTGGCAATCACTAACTGTGACTGCTGACATTATTGCTGCTGAATTCTCGGTTGGTTAGATTGTGAGGCCTATAGTAACTAGTCGGCTGAAATCTTTTTGACATGCCAATATGTTGCTCCTGTGAGTTGGAAAAGCTAATATCCCTTTCATTTTGCTTGATGGTGAAATGTTTTCCCCTTAATCCATGAACACTTGTGCTTGGGTATGGAAACTTAATCTTCATATGTGTTGTGGTGGACCAGGTCGGTAATAACTTGTTAGCTTATGAAAGCAACTCTTGATCTTTCTTAGAGTAAATATATGTTGTGCGGTTATTGTCATGATGGAGAATAGAATTGACGCATCAACTACATAACTTCATTTTACTCTTGCCACGTAGTTCATTGTTCTTTGAAATGTGTCAATTTTATTTCCCATCAAAAATAGGATCCTTAAGTAATAATCTTTTGAGATCTAGTATCGGATGGATTTTTGACGTGGTACGTTGAGGTTGATGAGAATAGCAATCTTTTGATTGGAAATTAGCATGTGTCTTCTGTGGACTACTTTCTGTGTGTGTTGCAGCTACAGCTAGTGGGTAGTAGCTAAGTTAAATGATAAAAGTGGTTAACCATTATTTATGAAAGTGATGTCATGGTGCCTGGATGCTAAATAATCTGCAAGACATGGCATTGGTGCAAGAGTACATTTACGGAATTGCCTAGGCTAATTAATAACAGAAGCAGTTGCTTCAGTTGAAATGATTATACGTTACGTGAAATGCAAAGAGTTGATGCATTAGGTTTGCGCATACGAGAGGTGAAGTAAAAGTTGGGCTTTGTGGGCTGCTTCAATTTGGATACGCAGAGCTTAAAAGAGGTAGAGAAAGAAGCTCTCAGCTTATTGATGGCTTTGTATTTTGGCAGAATAAATGGGATGTTGGAGGAACGGGAGAAGGGGGATGGGCGGATTGTGCTTTGATGTTTCATTTGTTCGTCCTGTTATAACATACTTGTCTTGATGATCAATCTAGTTGGTTTTTTAATTGCCATTTTGATTTTGGTAGGAGATTAAGAGGGACTGATCCATGGAGAGCTAGGTCCGACTGCAGCATGCAGATGTGCTTCAATTGTGTTGTTATTATGGTTGTTACTCCCCGGGACTGTTTTTGTGGCCAAACATCGTAGCAAGAGGAATTTGCTCAGTCTTTTGTCTTGCGACTGCTGATGCTGAGTTGGTAACTGAAACCTACTCCCTTACACGCCATGATGCTGAGCCAAAGGCCTCTTTGTTACTACAAATTGTTTCGGATCTCATCACGCCTCAGAATGTCTGTGATTCCCTGAAGCTGCTCAATTTGTTGCAACTCCCGAGTTTTTTTTTGGCTCCCCATCTTCGTGTGCACACACACATTACTTCAGCTAAACTTTTTTTTTTTTTTTTTATCCTAATTTGATTATATAAGCAAATTGGGGTCTTTGGGAACGATGAGATTGTATATTGAGTTATCAAGAGTCTCCGGCATCTATTGTATAGCTTTTGTACTCCTTTTTTTTTTTTTTTTTTAAAGAAAAAGAAAAAAAAAAAAGAAGTGGATTGAGCCTTTGATGGATTCACATTCACACACTGACAGTGACTATTTGTGCGGCGGCCCACGGTGAAACTGTGAACTCTACGACGGTCAATCGTCTGGTTTGGGCTTTCGATGAGGATGATCTACCACTGAAGTGGCAGAGACAGAGTGGAAGTTTGCCGCCTGCCTCCTCATCGTCCAATCAGCATTTTCACAGCATGCGAAATTCGGAGATTGATGACGTGATTATTGTATCAATTTTCTGAATAGTGCAAATCTTCCCTGAAGCACATAAAATGACAAGAACAAATGTCAAAACCCAAAAAAAAAAAAAAGGTACTTGTGTCAAATAAGCACAAGCATATTACTACCCGGCACTTTAGCAAGTGGACAATTTGACGACCTCTCTTGAGAACGAAGCTGGTAACGTTAAACTCATTCTTTGACACTAGCAGAGGGTACTTAATTTCCACTTGATGCACGTGTCGGGATTCAATATGATTAGCATATTGCAGGTGGGGTTTTGTGTCAGAGGCTTCCAACGGTTAGAAAAATTCTAATCTAATTTTGTAGGAATTTGTATTTAATTTAATTCATTAAATATCTCATCAGTAATGATAAAAACCGTTAGTAAGTAGTAACTCCTTATCAGCACTATCTCCACTCCTACTCACATGCAACTACCTTATCAGCATTATCTCCACTCTTAAATCAATGGACATGGATTTAAAAAATCAATAGTTGTACTAATCCTAAACGTTAAACTACGAAATCACTAAATTAACAACAAAGTCCTACTGGCACTTGAAAATGAAAATTATTATTTAAAATCTTTATTTTTGATAAATAATAATAATAACAACATCAGTCCTACCAAAAATTTTAAAAAAAAAATAACAATATAGTTTAAGAGAGAGATATAATGCATTTATCCGTAAACTATATCTACTCAATTTATATATATCTAATCTAAATTTTACTCTAATGGGATTTAAATAAGCGTGTAAAACCCAACCAATAAGAATAGTCTTAGGCATTATTGATTATTTTGTATATGTTTATTATTTTCTTCAATGTAAATATGTAACACTACTATGTCATTTTTAGAAAAATGACTAAATCTCTTTTTTTTTTGTAATTGTTGAACGTATTACAAGATATTGTCAATTTTTCATTTGCATTTCCAGATGCCAATTATTACAATTATTGTGATTAATTCTTGGTTTTATATAGTTTCATATTATGAGAGGTAAAATTAAATATATTCTAAAAATTGCTATTCATCGGTTCTTTTTTCCCCTTCAAGTGATATCTTTCAATTTGAAGGATAAATACGAAATCAACTAAAAACATTTTCAAAAGAAAATTTGTTACCATTCAATCCAAAATTATAATATAAATAACTATATCGTGTCCTTTTATTTTGAAAATACAAAAATAAGTATATTTTAACAGTTTAAAACTAAACTGGAAGCTATGAAAGTTTTTTTTCTTTTTCTTCAAATATTAAATTTTTAATTTGGATGTTGAATTATAAACACATTTGAATCCAATTAAATTATATATCCAAACTCATATTTGTTGATGGAGTAATCAAAGTAAATAGGGTATTATTTACAATTATAATAGTTGGATAGTATAGTAGAATAGGAGGTAAATATGCTATAAAATTAGATTAAAGTAAGGACAATTAGGTAAGAATAATATAGGGTAAAGAGAATATAGGATTTAGGGGCAGGGGAAAGGGTTGTAGGATTATGAAAATGTTGAGTTAAGGAGATGAGAAAAAAGGGGATAACGAGAAGAGTGGAGTTGTGAAACGGGAGAAGTGATTTGAAGAGATGGTAGGGGTATAATACTATATTCGATTTACTTTTGATATTTCTTTCAATGTTTCTATAATCATTTCCTTATATGTTTTTGTTTATTTTAAAGGTTTAGATAAGATACATAAATATAATATAAATTAGATACTAAAATAATAATCTTTTTATTTTTAACTTATTTTTCATATAACTATTACAAATAGTTCATTAATTATTATTATTATTTTAAATATAATATGGGTCAGAATTCTAGTTGCAGTTGAACGTAGAGATGAATGATTTATTAAGGAGAAAAAGAGTTTATTAAGTAATGAATGATTTGTGATCATCATTTCTGTGTTTTTTTTTTTGGGGGCGAATGCGGCAGAAGATAGTTACGTTTTAAAGTTATGGTTTTAAAGGAAGGCGTGTTTCGTGGTCAAGGTTGTGACACAACGAATTAGGGGAGTTTGAGATCAGACCAATGTTCAGTTTCAGTGCCAGTTCCCACTTTTGATGTTACCCCCACTGCATGGATCAACACTTCATCAAATAACTTCTTTGTCGCGGTTCTTGAAAAAAAAAAAAAAAGACTTGCTGCTATTTCTTGCGTAGAATAGTCTGGAAACGGTTATAGGCCTTGATCTTCGGTGATTTTGGAAATTTGGTTTTAATTTTTGATTTTTGAAAAACTATTTTATTATGATCTCAACTAATTGTGAAAACATGGTTTTAGTTTTTTCTTTTTTTTTTTCTTTTTTTGGGCACCCAGAAAAGCTGAATGTTAGAAGCAGATTTTAAGGTTTTGAATTCTGATTCTAACGTACTTTTCATGTACCCCAAAAAAAAAAAAAATAAAAAATATATATATATATATATATATAGCGTGCAAATTTTAATATAATTATTAAGCTACCTAGGGTTTAAATAATATTTTGTTGGCATGCCACCATCTATCTTCCTCTCATTCCCATCCCACTTCTTGATTCACATATGTCCCCCTCTCTTTTTATAATCCAATATTTTTAATTTTCATAAGAAAAGTAAACAATTATATCAAAAATTATTTAATTAACACAAGAATCCATTTATGTAGCATGTAAGCGTAATATGATCATTTTTTTGGCAAAATCAACTTGTCAACTGTTTTGGATAACACCTGTGTTTTCATTACAATAACTTGTTTAACAATAAATGAGAACGTATATATTAGAATCAGTAGCCTTTAAAGGTATTTTAGAGGACAAGACCAAGTTTGCAGCAAGAGTTTCCAATGTTATATATGTGAAGCAGAAAGTAGAATTCTTATTATTATTATTATTTTTTTTTTTGGTTCCACTCCCCTCCTTCTAGTATGCTGGTGGTGATTAAGAATGGAAAGAAGAAGCAGAGGGGTGGCGACCAGAAAACACGATGCAAAGTCCAGAAAGAAACAAAAATGGATTTTAATCCTCAAAGTAGAGGTAGTAATGGGGTGGGGAGTAGTAGACTCGAACCTTGTTAATGATGATTGTAAACAATAAAATAATTGTGTACTGGTAGTCAAGTGGCTGGCAAGGTGGGGAGGCTGCGTGTACGTGTGGGAGTTGGGACCCAAAGAAAATGAGCTACGGCTTTGCACGCGTAGTCAGGAGACGGGACCCCACTCATCCGTCTCGGTCCCACATCTCACAGCAACACACACACACACAGAGGAACGCCGTGGCACGTCCCATGCAGAGAATTGCAGAGGAATAAAGTTTTTTTTTTTTCTTGGGGGGTGGGTGGCGGTGCAGTACGCGTGGAATTTTATGGGTTAAGTTGAAAATCCGATGTCGGGGGAAGTACCATTCATGTGTTGTTTTGCTGCTGGATCGGATCCACGTACATGTGTACTGCAACAACTCAAATTCATCTTACATGTATGTATTTCATGTGTGTATGATTTTAGTTACCTCGCCGACTGAGGCTGCCTCCTGTGAAGCTGAGCTTCAGAGACTACCCCCACCCAACACCAAGTATTTTTCCGGCCAATCTCGTTCGTCTGCAGCTTACCAACGTACGTGATGGCTGGTGACATGCGTTGATTGAAATTGGGACTGTTTACTTACGTGCTACACCAAATGTTTAAGCACTTGAAAACATATATTACATATATATATATATATAACATAGGTGTGTGTCTACGCATGTACTAACTAATACTACCCGCCGGGGGGTGGGGGGGAAGGGTGGGGAGAGTGAGACACAGAGAGAGAGTGTGTGTGTGTGTGTGATGGTGGCGAGAGAGAGAGAGAGGATGGCCCGTTCGTGGGTGGGGGAAAGGGGGGGTGGGAGTGCGTTGAGAAGGTAAAAAAGAGGAAAAAGGTGGTTTAATATGGCAGAAGTCAATTGGAGTTCAATTGCAAGCAGTAGTCTGAGTCTGCGTGGGGATGAAGACTAATGATTCGTAGATGGACGTAAATATAATGATAAAAGGTAAGAAAGTTTTCCATGATCGTGTAAAGAAATCAATGTCAATTTAGATTTTGAGAAGCAGCCGGCCGACGAAAAAGTGCTGATGACTCTCTCTCTCTCTCTCTCTCTATATATGTATATGTATATATGTATATATATATATATATAGAGACACACACACACTATAATAAAATGGATAATACAACTTGAGCTAGTACCTGGTGTACAAACAAACATGGAGTTGGAAATGATGAGATCGTGGTAATGATGTCGAGTGGGGTATGAGTAAAATATTGAGAGGAGAGCGAGGGAAAAAGGTAGGGAGGGGAAAAGAACGGAATATTTGGGGGTGAGTGACATGCATTGCTAAGGGGCAGTGCGTTGTTGTTTCTTTCTTTCTTTCTTTCATTTTTTTCTTAACCAATGGATCAGAAGAATTTCTTCACAGATAAAAACAGACACGGAAATTAATAGACACAGAGAGAGAGAGAGTATCCGTCATCTAGAATAAATTTTACCACTCTGTATATCGAAACGTCCCATGCATGTGTGCTTTGATCAGAGCCTCCGGCGGGCGTGCCTGCTGCTGCTCCCTCCTGCTGCTGCTGCTGGGCTCCTTGTTGTTAGCCCTGAACCTCAACACCAGCTATTATACTATTTCACTGCATATATATATTTGCAGTACTAAATTGTAGAACGTGCGTAAAATTTGTTCTACAACAAGACATCATTTCACTTGTTCAGCCTGTCCAAAACTAATATAATTATCTTCTTTTAACTCCTAGGGTTAGATGGAGCTGCAGTAAGCAACAGTGTAGTAGCAGGAAGGAGTGTGTGTTTTTCCCGGAAGGAGTGTCCCACAGACCACCGCGGTGTGAAAATGAAATGGGGTGCGTCCAAAATGCTTTCATATTTTTTGGCCAAAAATTGGAGGGATATTCAATTCTATGGACGTGAGAGACTTCTTGCCCGCATTCAAAAGGGAGCATGCAAATGCAAATGCAAAGCGCAGCCCTAATTGGAAAACTTGGCCCCCTTTTCTTCTAGCTCTCCTTTCCTTTCTTTTTCTTTTTCTCTGTCTCTCTCTTTTTTTTTTTTTCTTTCTTTGTCAAAGAATTCCGGAATGATCACCCCACAATCCACTATGTAACATCCACGTCGAGGCCGGCCCTGAGGCCATGGCCAATTGGCCTTGACAAAACTATATCCCACAGGACTACAAAAGGCATTTTCTATCGCATTTTTATTATCCATCCTGCACCGCACACAGATTCCGACCTTTCTCTCAAAGATTAGTCTCCATCAGAAGATCATGAAAAGAAACTATAGAAAGCACGTTATATGTCGTCCCATGCGTAAAGTTAATTTCTTTCCAATGTTTTTGAGGGAGAGAGCTTCGGACGTCTCATCTCTTTATTTACAACTTGTCAAGCTCTCATGCCCTCCCTGCCTTCCTGTCGCTATTTCTTTCTAATGAACTGCGTAATTTATTTATTTATTTATTTTTTGTCTTCTCTCGGACAATGCCAATATGAATTTTCACCGAATACGGTCGTATAATATAATTTCATCTGAGAGTACTAGTCTTTATAGTAACGAAATGACGACACGTCTCTCAGAAGAATTCGTCAATGCAAACACCGGAAAACTATACAATGAATTAGAAAATTTTATCTAGCTGGTGAAAAAGAAAGACATTGCGGCAAGTTGGAATCAAGTTTCAAAGTCATGGAAAGGTGGGAGCATTACCGCCCTATTTTGTTTATCCCTTCTTCCCATTCCAGGAGACATGTGAAACCAGAAGTGTCACCCCTATGGGGCATTTAGTCAACCTCATAATGGGAGCCTCAAATTTGAGTACTGCTGAAGTTTTACTTTCTTCCCAGGTACTAATAAATTCCCTATTTTAACGTCCTCATATTATGCCACTTTGTAAAGGCATAGGGCGACCAAAGAATAATCCCCTTGATGTCATTTTAATTTCCCAAACCAATTGCATACTATTCTGTTTTTAGAAAACCTCCAACATTGGTGTTTTTTTTTTTTTTCTTTATTTTCTTTTTAGTGTAAATAGGAGGTCTTGAATTCGGCATCTCTCATTATTACCCCTTCCCCCCGGTACCATTCTGCCCACTCCTCTTCCAACATCGGTGGTGCTTGTTGGGAAACATATCGTGTACTCTCAGCTCACTGCTATGAGAACTCTACATATCCAAAATATGTAATGACCTGACCCTATAAATTAAGATACTTGAACCCGCGAAATCAATACTCGCGTCATGCAATAGCACGGATTAACTGGTCATTTCACCCAAAACCACCGAGCACAACAGATTTGAGTGGTCTTCTTCTCCAAATATGATAGGAAATATTATTATTGTCCTGTCCTAGCTATAGAGTATGATCATGTTGGGATGGCGTTGCAGAGATACCCCGTGATGGAGCTTTCTTAGCCTGATCAAGCACGATTGATTAGCTCGAGTACCCTTGACTGTATCTCTCTTCTAGATTTCATCCAAAGATAAATCATGGCATTACAGATTGAATCACTTAATTCTTTAGATTTTTATGCATGGACTTCACTGCAAGACTTGGAAACTCAGATTTGGTATCTGACTCAGCTGATCAGTTGCCCCTCTTAACGTTTTGTTGCATAAAAAAGAATGACCATATATACGAAGGATCAAAGTTTTGCGGCCAGCATCAATTTGGAGGAAGTAGCGGGCCCAAGCAGAACTCCAATTCCCAATTTCCACGCACATGGTAGTTAAGGAAGCAGCAGTACAATTTCCGGCCTCATGCCATGATTATTTCTCTCCAGCATCGCCCGCACTCGTATATGTGATGCGTCTTGCTAACAACGGCCTACAGCTGTAGCAGCAATAATTGTTACTAGGTCGATTGAAAGGATACTTATCCGACATACATACATACATATGTATCAAACCGCCTCACAAGTTGAGTTCTGTGCGGTTTAAATCGGTTAATATAATTCTCACGACTTTTGGTGTAAAAAAACCCTATAAGGTAGGGTATAAATTTAAATTATTAACTAATATAATTATTTGGACTGATAATTATATGAAAACCCTATTGGTTTACATCAACTATATATATATATAGTAAGAATTATGGCAATCAATTTGGATTGGAAAAAACTCAAGCACGTGAAGCCCTGATCCGTCGTGAACCTCAGTAACTCACATGCATGGGCTGACAATTACTACTCATCATGCCACATGCACATGCAAAATTACTAATCTCCAGCTCCCTTTTCTCCCCTTTGCCTGCTGCACCCCCACACACAAAACAGTAGTAAAATTATTGTTATGCTACAAGCTAGCCAGGTGGAGTGCTGGAGAGGGAGAGAGAGAGAGAGAGATTGAAAACGGGGAATAATTGTTCATTGGATCGCACTTTGGCTTGATCATTGATTTAGCATATTTGTTGGGGAGGAGTTATGATGATGGAATTGATGATGGCATGATGACGAGATGAAAAGTGCCATGTCCATCTTCATTTCTCAAGTGCTTTCAACTGTAGAGTTGGGGCCGGCCGAAATGAGAGGCAGGTCCAAAAACAAAACTGCTTTTCTCCCATGGAATTGGATGCTTTGCATTTCAGAATTGACAAGTTTTTCTTCTTCTTCTTCTTCCCTTTTTTTTTTTTACTTTTCTTTTTTCGGGTGAGTCACAGTCAGAAAAGTCGTCATGTAACACAACACTAGTGTAATAAAATGGTCCTTCCTTTAAAAAAGAAAATTTTTTTTTGGGGTAAGTCCTACGTACTGTGTTTGTGACATGGAGTAGCAGCTAATCGAAAACACCTCCCCCTCTTCCCCCACAGCCCCATGCACTATAATTACGTGCGTGATATTGTAGCAAATACGACATCTTTTTTATCATGAAAAGGCAAGTTGGTGGACGTTTTCCTTGGCTGGATGCTTCTTTCTTGCTAGTTTTATAATTCTACCGCACATGTCATCATCCTATGTCACAAACCCCACTCATCCCTAAATTGCAGATGATTTCCACTAGACAACAACGTGCTTTTACGTTTATTTTTTTCCTGTCCACTCCACTTTTTTACCCCCCCCCCTCTGATAAACAATAATATCACTAACTGGATTAGATTTTTAGTTGCCAATATTATTTATATGGTTTTTCATTTATTCTTTATTATTATTTCTTTTGCATGCACATAATTACCCCGACACAAGTTTTTCACAGCCTTTTCTTAGACGCATGCATAATATTATAGGATCTTGATTTACCAAATAGACAAATAAAGTCCACCAATTATAACAACTGGAGTCGGTTAAAGATCTTCTTTGCTGCTAGGTTTAGGACTCAAATTCTTTATTTGACTGCTATGGGGAGAAAGGTTGGGGAGGGGGTGGGAAGGATAAACCAAAAAAGGAAAAAGTCCACAAATTATGGGGCGTACAATAATATTTTGTGAACATGACAAGTAGCAGAGAACGGAAAGTTAAATTCTTAAGGAATAAGTCGAAAGAGAAGTAGAAATTTTGATAGGGTGGGTGATGCATAGTCAGAAGTGCGCGTTGCTGGGGAACTTTTTGCGTAGAAAAACATTCCCGTCAAAAGACTGCTACATGGAGATGGAGCACCTTTTATGCTTTCACTATTCCAAGCTAAAATCATTCCATGCCCATGCACTGATCGATGCACTGTCCCCTAAGGCCACGCTTCTCTTCTCTCGTGCCCGACTGCTCCCTCCTCATTTAGAAGCCAACGGACTGTCCTGTATATCTTATATATATATATATATATATGTGTGTGTGTGTGTGTGTGTGTGTGTATCCTAGGTGAGGCAGTATTTTTTATCCATCATGCAAGGTTTGTCATAACAGGAATTGTTCTGCTTCATGTACAAAGTGCATCGACCACAAATATTTTACACAGTGGATGATAAATAAAATTATTGAAGTCGATTTTTTTTTTCCCCCTGACAACTTCCGGTGTTTTAGCTTCCAACATTCAGTCTCTTTTCTTTCTTTCTTTCTTTCTTTTTTTTCAAGCGTTGAACCCACCAGGCTCATGCTGCCCCTAGTCAGAATTTTACCCCGACCCAAAAAAAAAAAAAAAAAAACTCTGCCCCTAGTTAGAGAGAAATAAACACATAAAAACACAACCCAGATACATTTTCATAACCTAATTAAGCAGCACTGCTCATACTCTAAAGTTGTGATTTTTACTCTCCCCAAATTATATGAGATGGTTTATTAGTCTAAACGAAAGACGAAGAAGGTACGAGTTGACTGAAGTCTTTTATTTCTCCACCAATAGGCCATGATCTCGACTGTGATGGTTGACCGGCCCTCCTGTCTCTTTTAAGTGATATATATTCAAAAAATGACAAGAAAAAAAAAGAAGATGAAGTGTACAAACAATACAAAAAGAGATTATATGAAAAATCTAGAGGGAGGGAAGGGCCGCCCCCCGGGGGGAGTGGGGATGAGATAGAACATCTGATGCGCTGGAAAGAATAATGTCTTTCAGCTTTTCAGCTAGAGAGGCAGCCGTGGCAAGTTATGATTTCTTTAAGTGCTCTCAAGTCTCTGAAATTTTAGCACTTGGAAGGCGCGCAGAGCCACATATAATTGAGGTTTGGCAATGGCAACCCCTCAATTTCGATAAAATCATAAAATAATTTTAGAAAATTTGACAAGTATTGAACTACTTCAATACTTCATATTTGCTTCCCCTAAACTCTGTGAAAACTACCTTTATATACTTGCCTCCCCCCCTCCCATCCCGACTTTTAAGGAATCATACTGATTATCTTTTATTAGATTGTTTGACCTTCTTCAGGTTACATAATGATTGATTTCGTTTGGACTAAAAGTTACTTAAAAAAATTTTCTTTATTGTAGTAACTTTTTTATGTGAAATATGTGAGATGAAAAAAAAATTGAAAATTGTGTGTTTAAGCCTAATAAGAAATATCTTTTCTAAATTTTTTGTGTTTCTAACCCAAATAAGTAGGACGATCATATTGCACAAGTAAATTCACCAAATTAGATTCAGAGATATATGTGACAAATGTGTTTATAAAAAATCGAACACTATTATATATCATGCCGGTTGTGATAAGTCCCATATTACACCCTTGACTTGGGGTCCTGAAGCCGCGACTGTTGGAAGGTCATGCTTGGGAGCTTCATCTTTTAAATAAATAAATAAATAAAAAAGGCATAGGCATTGAGGGAGGGGAGAAAGGAATGGTGTTTTCATGCTTGACAATTCAGCCAAGGGTGCAGAGAGTTGCAGGGATGGTGGGAGGCACATGCTTGGGCGCAAACTAATGTCTTACTTACGATTACCTGACCACGTCGCTCTGCTCCGCTTCTTGGGCTTACGGGAAACATAATCATCATACGAACCTTAGATGCCTATATATGCCATTCATTTCTTTATTATCACCAACAATTGTTTTAGCACTAATTAATCCTAGCTAGCATTTTACTGCCTAGGGCTGTGCGCGCTTGCTTGCTATGGTTTTGAATGTCAGGACAAGAGGTAATGTAGTAAGAACTGTCATCATATCGTGAAACCCCATTTGGGCAATATATAGTCATTACTTACAATTAGTGCCCAACACATATTGTAACTGAAACCCGAAGGGACCTTTTCGTTACTAATCATCAGTCTCACAATGATATAGGATCGTGCAAGACTTGACATCCCCTGCTCCACCATAATACCAGGAATATTATGATCCATTGCCTATACGTATGTGCCTTGAAACATATAACATATAATTCGCTAGGAAAGGATCATAACCCAGACGAAGAGATATTTGAAGAAATATATTTGATTGTTTACTTCGACCTATATTCGAAACTTGATAAACTTCACAATTTGAAGACACGCATCTCTCCGAAATTAATAGAGAAACATGGATAAGGTTTTATGTTCCTTAATTTTCTTTTGGAAAGGTACTTGTGGAAATAGGAAGATAAAAATCTAATTTTATAATTTTGAAAGTGGTGAGGTTTGTTAAATATCAAGTAAAGATCTGTTTGTACCTATTGCATGCCCAAATCCAAACCAAATTGGGGGATACAATGCCCTCCAAAAGTTAGAGTTTAGGATGCAAATTAGAAACATGAATTAGTTAAGGGTGTGATGTGAATTTGACTTGTTGAATAAATGGCCGTGGTATATATGTAGGTTTGCAGAATCCGCTAATTTTCTTGGCACCATTGACAATTGGACTAGGATGGGATGAATATAAAAGTATAAGATGCAGCGTGTCCGAAATTAAAACTAAATGCACAAAGCAAAGAGTCCTCAAAAACTTGGGGGATGCAAACTGCGATCAATGTGGTATGTTGTCCCCGGAATTAATTAAGGATTTAAGCTCATCAAGAAATGCAAACTGCTTCTACAAGGGACTTCTTTCTTTATTTTTCCCAAATTAGTAGATCGACAGAGAATATGTCCCCCAGGTCAAAACGCTATGCATTTTCCAAGGGAAACTTAACTTGGTCAATTTAAATGTCGTAATTTGTATAAAGATCGAAATTACGTGGAAACCAGTCAACAAGTCCATTTGCTAAACCATGAATGCATGATCCATCAATTGACCATCGTTTGGTAACATTAAAAGCTGAGTTTTAGTTTTTAGGGTGAAAAGGGACCTTTTTGTGATACCTGGAAAAAAAGAGAACTTTTAGGGTAATTTTGGTGTTCTTGGAACCTGCCCAAAAGTCCTTGGCTGGAAGACCTCCATGGCTCCGTATACAAAATACAGGTGGAAAATGTTTTTCGTGTCGATAAAGTCAAAAACACATTCTCATCGTTCAACTTCGATATGTATGTATATATATATATATATATTTATATGTATGTATGTATGTATGTGATCCAACATGGTTAGATGACTGACCGCCATATTCGCTGTCTTTCAATCTAACCTCTGCAACTATTTCATTCCCTCAGTTTCACAAGCTTCCAAAACAAAGAATACTGATGGAAAGTGAGATTTGCAAACTCTATTATGGTACTCCTGATCTATCCCTACTACTATTATCACTGCTTCTCCACCGATTTGTCTATTAGTAGCATCATAAAAACAACAAATAAAACATCATTGTATCATCTGGTCAATGGGTATCTGTTGTATCTTTGCTCATTCCAATTCCATAACTTCAAAACATGTCTCTTCTTACAGCAATAATAGCCTGCTATCATTTCTCCCTTCAATATAAAGAAGACTACTATTTGAGGAAGCAGCTTGATGTCCTTTCATTAATCCATGGCTTTTAACGTTTTTTATGTTAAGTATTACAAGCAGTTGGGGAAGAAGAAAAATATCTGCAAGGTCAAGTCTTGTCCTCAGAACTGCAACTCATACTTTTCCTTTGGAGGATCGTCAGTGGGGTTTGTTGGGGGTTTTTCAACATGACGTCCGCCATTCCTGGTGCTGCAGCTCCTCCTCACCGAAATCTTTCTAGTAGTTTTACAAAGCACAGCTTCGGGGGTTATGTTGGCGGTGGTTGTACTAGTATTGGTAGTTTCTCGGACGGCAGTTACGGTCTTATGAGCCGATTAGAAGAAGGGTATGGTTGTAGTAGTGAAGCAGAAGAAGCTGCTCCTCCTCCTTCTGGTGGACCTAATCCTTGCTTATTGTCATTAGGATCATCTTCTGATCTAGTATTGGTTAGTCAACAAATACTTATGGCGGAACAGCAGCAAGATGAATCAATTAGAACTGATCAGAGCACTGTGAATCAAGCTGCTGGCTCCAGTAATTCGTTGAAGGATGCTCCTCGAGATCAGGAAGACAGGGGGGATGATGATCATGATCAAGGATGGCTTCGATTGAGCATTGGTGGCCTCACGGCTGCAACCCCTCGTAATGACAAGGACGATCATGATGATACCGATAATAAACAACGGCAGCAGCAACAAGGAGAAGAAGATGAGGACGATGGTCGTCCTCAGCCTCAGTTGCTATCACTAGATCATCTAAGAAGCTCTCCAGGAGGAAGAGGGGGAATGGTTGAGCTCGATCTACTACCTCCTGCAGGCAGTATTATGACCACCACTAGTACTTCACCACAGCAACTAAGATCATATATCGGCCCTTTCAATTCTATGTTTCATATGCGGGGGCCTGCTGAATTTCGAGCACCTCCTCCTGCTCCTCCTCCTAGGCCTCCGCTTACTGCTAATTACATGATTAATACACCATCGCCTTTGTTTCTACAACATCCGGGGGGAGGAGGAGCTATTTCATTAAGTTCGTCAAGTTTCCCTCCTCATCAAGAAATTACTAACTGGCCGGCTAATTCTAGAGTAGTTTCATCAGCTACTCTTCACACTTCTTCTTCATCTTCACCTTCGTTAGTAGTGCAACCCCCGGGTCCTTATTTTCCCCGACCCTTTCACCTTCATGCCGACATAGGTGCAGCTACAGCTAGGCCAGCTGTCATTGATTTCAGAGTCGTCGATCCTCCTCGGAGACCACATTCTGGGATTTGGTTTATGCTGCAAGCTCAACAAAATCAGTAAGCACCAAGCACCCGCACTAGAAATTATATTAATCATGTGCCCAAAAGGACGAGATCTTTAATCATAAATTGGTTATACTCCTCCTAACTTCTTGTGCTTAATTTGCCATCTTCTTGTTTGTCCCTTCATCCCTTTTTTTTTTTTTTTTTCGTTATATTTTCCTTACTTGCACCATCACCACCAAGTGATGGATTTTTGCCTTTATGTTTCCCGCGCAGAGCAAAAGAACCGTTCCTTCCCCAGATATCCAACAGCTTTTTGAGAATCAAGTAATCCACTCATTTCTGTACTTTCCTTATTTTGTCGTGTTTAGTTTGTACCAATTGAAGTACGTGGTAATAATTCTTTTTCGTGCTTCTATTCTTTGTCAAATTGATGTCTGATTTCCATATTCCTGTGCTCAGGGATGGAGGAATCACGATTCGGTTAGTAATCAAGTACCTGGTAAATAAGCTCAAGCTCGAAAGTGAATCAGAGGTATGTATGCATTTTACAGCTAGCTCATTCAAATTGCTGTTTCTCATTTTATAACTAGGATTAATTGCTTAGTAGAGTAAATTGTGGTCGCATTTCCATCAACATTAACTCCTAAGTCCTATCTATTTTTAGTATGCAATTAAGCACTACAAATCTATTCACCCACATACTCCATCATAAAAGAAAAGAATAACATTCCAATAGATATATATATATATATCAAAAAATAGAGAAAGAGAGATGGCCTATTTCGTGTTTGAAGTTGGAGCTAGTAAATTAGTAAATATGTTCCGAGGCCAGTAGTCATGGTTGGTGTTAGAGAATGACAGAGACGGCGGAGGTTGAGGGTTTTTCTCAGTTACATTTATGACTTGACTTGAAGATAACATCAGAATTAGGTGGCAAGTTGATTTCTAGGTACGTAGCCATCGTCTGTTTTTGTAGTATTTGCTTAAGCTCTTAAACATATCTCCTTTTGCAAGGTCGCCGAGGAACCGAAGGTTTTGTCTAATAGACAAAGTTCATAGGATCAGGATTTCCCATCTACATATATGTTTTCCTAATCAAGGTCTCGCATGTAGTAATGAAGTCATGCTTGTTGTAGTTAGTTATCAATAACCTCAAGTCATCTTACATAATAGAAGCTAATTCAAGTGTAGGGATCAAGTGAAGAAGAAATGTATAGCAGGAGAAAACAACGTATCACCTTCTCAACCCCAAACGTAAAATATAATTGGAACGGTCAGCCTTGATCTCATTGTTGTTGTTGTTGTTGTGGTCGTCGTCGTCGTCCTCGTTGTAGTTGGCTTTGCTTTGTTTGCTTCATCCCCGGTCGACGTTACTTGTTGTGTGAAAGTAACTTTTCAATGCTTAGTGGATGGCGTAATTCCTTCGTCAATCATCTCATTACTATTTCTCTCACTATTGCTTGCATTCCTCAGTCTTACCCTACCTCTTTATCAAAAATTAAACTAATATGCGTATTTACGCATGTACGTGACCAAGTGCTGTACATCGTAAATTAGTGCGAAAAAGCATGGCTGCAATTTGGACTTGAGGACTTCAAGTGAGGGGGGGAAAGCCAGCTATAAATTCTTGCTATTCTTTTTTTTTTTTTGTGAATTATAAAAAAATTGTAAGCGATAACTTGATCTAAATTACTCGCCATTCTCAATCACTTCTATATAGCAGAATGGCATTTAAAAATAAAAGCTGATTCGGTAGTTAGTTAACGTAAGTAGTCTTACATGACGTCCTTCATGCTATACCCACTTCTTTTCAATTTTTTTTCTTTGAATTTTAAACCCCCCACCCCTCTCCCCAAAAAAAAACGAAAAAAAAAAAAAAACTTCTTGCTCTCCATCCTATCCTCTGAGGATTAGCTACTGGTTAGTGGGCCTTAGTTACCAGCAAAAGATACTATCATCTGTACTAACAAGTTTCCAAATTTTCATAAATATTGTTGAAAGTTTAAGTTGGGCGAGTGTTTTTCTTTTTAAACTTGGGAAGAATACTTCTTTCGCATTGCTAATGTAGATTTCTCTTTATCTTTTGATGTCTTACTTGCTGTTGCGTCCGGTCCGGCCATAGTTCAGTTCAATAGTTTGTAAAACATGTATTATCTTGCTTGGCTACTACACAGGATTAGAATAACTGCCACTAGCTACAAAATTATCATGTATGCATATGATAAACCATGTGACGACCCTAAAATCTTTTCTTGCCAGTACTTTGTTTTTCATTTTCTTTTAACAAGGTCTAAAAAATTTACCATGACACCAAAACTTCCTATTTCCAAATTAGCAGGGGCTGTTGCAAAAGTTGCACTTAAGAAAATTTTTAGGAAGCGTTCAAACTGCATGCAGACAAGGACCAGAAGGGAGTAATCAACATAGGTTTTTTTTTTTTTTCCTTTTTATAATGAAAAAGATATAATTGGAGGAGAATCTCCATGCCTTCTATGCGGTACCATGCATTCACATGTTGATAAGTCTAATCTTTCATAGTCAATGCTTAAGGTATAGAGATATGGGTATTCGGGTGCAAATGCTTAAGGTAAATAAAGGCCTATTGAATCGGAAAATTCTGAGTCAATTGTTTTTTAGAATAACCATATAGTTTGATGGAATGTTGTTTCCATGACATAATGCTGGCACATAGTCATATCCCAATATTTAACCAAATCAATTGCCTAAGAACTTCTTAGATCTTTCAAAAATTTTAAGTGATCTTTCACATTTTATTAGTAATTATTAAAGTAGTATGGCATTAGCAATATGGCTGAAGATCAGTGTTCTGGATCTTTTTACGTTGTTAACAGTTAATAAATTTTGAAGAGGTGTTACGTTTGAAAAGAATCTTTTCCCATTATACTTTTTAGAAGAACATACGTCCACTAAGGTTTGTCTTTTTGGAGGATAAACGGGTCCTTTTTCTTTAAAACATAATTCCGTTGGATTTAATTAGCTAGCTTGCATCAAGTAGTGAGGAGTTAAAAACTGGGGTGAGGAAGGAATAAAAGAAAAGGATCTTCAGCGGTAATTTTATAATTAAAGATAGCTTCAATAATGCCATTGTATTTAATTAGGAAATGTACTTTATATGAATGGAGACATGCAAATAGGCTCACTACTTCGTATCCTGGAAGTTATATGTGAAGCTCAAAATTGAGTTCCACACTTGCCAATTATTAAGTGGTAGAGGAGCTTATGCTCTTGGTGTCCTCAAGAGATTCTTTCTTATGGACCTAATCTTAGGCATCCTACAAAATTGAAGACCATAGAGAACTTGCATGCATGTACAGAAAAGCAATTCTAGCAAACAAACTATGGGTGTAGTTAAAAAGTTATCAAAGTCTGACGTGAGAGAATGAAGCGGCAGGAGAAACTACATAGTATTTATTGCCAGAGAATAAAATGAGTCCTCCTTAACTATCAGTGTGTTGTAAGGATACGTGTCAACGTTTGCAGCATATTCATAGGCGAATAAATTTCGATGCAAGCAACTTGAATATCCTTGGAGTTGGAGGGCATGAATTAATCATTAATTAGGTGAACTTTTATTCTTTATTTTCTTAGCATCCTTACATAAAGCCTGATGTGTTGCTGTCTTATTCTCTCCTTACCTAAAACAGGCCAGAATTTTCTGCGATAAAGTAATTGAACCTCAACTATACCAGCAAAAATTAAAAAAAAAAAAAAAAAAAGAAGAGTCGTCGAAGCTTGTTGGGATCCATGTATGACCTAACACATTCCATTTTATTTATTTCAAAACAGATTGATTCTTATATCCGCTACTGAGGTCAACTCTTTACCGTGATTTGGATGCATATCTACTAAATAAATTATCCTTACCTGTATTGCTTCTTTGCATTTCATGCCATGAAGCAAGGAGATGCGACTGAGACAGCCTTTTCTTTTAGTATCCTGTGCTTGTAAACAAGCCCTGTATATTCGTTGCAACAAGCAATAGTGATACCATGAAACCATAAATTATAAAAATCATAAACTCATACAACCGATAGGATAATCCTACGAAACTCGACAACATATGCACACACACACTCACACACAACATAGATAGCTAGCCCATGGAAGGCTCATAAATAATTGATCGACAGCCGACTGCTGTGTAAAATAAAGGGTCTCTTCAGTTTGGATGACACCCATAAACATTCTCTTGTCACCTGCCTAAGAGCAGAAATATCTATATTGAAGTAATTATGATGGTCAACATCAAACCCGGGAGCATGAAGGTAGAGCTTCTTGTTTTTGTCCTGCTCTATCTGTTACGTATGTTTGGCACGGCGCGTAGTGGCATAGTTGACTTGAGTCTCTTAACAAAAATTGGATTGATCGTCGATGCTGCCGAGGATGCCAGCTAGCTTTCTAGCTCCCAACCTCGACATGCAACGAAGTCACCAATGATTGCGGCCATAAATAGGTCTATAGCGAGAGGGCTGTCTCTGTGTGTGTGTGTGTGTAAATGTATACATGTAATGGTCCTATATTCTTGTAAAGTGCTTCTTTAGAACTCAGCATTTGCACTAGGTGGTGGTACTCTTTGAGCATATAGTATTTATAGTAGATAAAATAGGAAGCATATCTCACATACCAAATCCTTCAGGGAGTAGTTTTCTTTTCCTATGCTATAAACACACACATGCATGCATCTTACTGAAGTAATTAGCAAACACATGAATTTGTTAACAGATTCTTGGGGGATAAAATTTCGGGCAAGAGTGGGTCTTAGGCAGGGCAATAATGATGAATCGGGGAAATTAAAAGAGTCCTAGTGGGCATGCAGGATCGCTGTCTGTCCACAGATGTGTTGACTTTTTTTTTTTTTTTAAAGATGTTAAAAAAACATCGATCATCAGTAATCATCTAAGGCCTATACAGTTGACACTCGATTGCTGTTAAGTCGTAACATGATAATACTACAAGAAAAGTTGATGGAATAAACTCATCAAGAGACATCATATCCCATAAAAAGAAATCATACCCCGGAGGGCCACTAATATCAACACGTGGACCCTGTCCTCCTCTCAACTCCAATCTGCATGCGTCGTGGTTTATGCACTACTATACTAGGTCATGGCTGGATTGGCATCGTCATGCTTTCGACTGCTTCAGCTCAGCTCTTTTCGACAGCTAGCCAGTATTATTGTAGGGCAGGGCGGGCGTTAATTAACCATCCTCCTTCTTCTCCTTCTTTTGTCTTTTTATGGTTTCTCTTTTTCGTTTTCAATGGGATTGTGCTCTTTTCTTTTCTTTTCTTTTTTTCTGTTTTTCTCAACAGGCCCGTCAAATCCCTAACTAGTGGTGCACTTGCATGAAATTAAAGGCACCACAACCGTCATCATCGTCGTCATCATCATCATCTGAATCTCTTCCAAAACCAGCCAAAGACCTTTAAAGAAAGACGAATCCCATAGGCATTTTACGTCGGGGGAAAGCAATGCATGAATGAGCCATCCATTGCTTTTCCGGATTCGGAGAGAGTCATTTGATATTGCTCCCTCCCTGGCTAGTTTGATACTCTGCTAAAAGAGAAAACGCTATAGTGTAATGAATAAATGGGTAGACAGATGCAGATGCAGATGCAGATAATAATAATAATAATGAGTGTGAAAGGAATGCATACATGCATGCAGCATTAAATTAATGGGAAGAGAAGAATAGGGTTGTTGTTGTTGTTGTTGGGAAAATGACAGCCTTAGTAAACATATATGCATACGTGGGCTATATATGTATGGTAAAAGGGCAAAACTTTAAACGGAAGCGAATATTTCATTGTTGAGTAAGGAAAAGGATGGTCAAGAAGAAGGGTATGTGAGTCTTATGTCAGAGGATTGGGAATATATGTCCACCTACACACACACACACCAAAAAAAAAAAAAAGGAGCTGGGAAAGGGGTGGGGCTTAGGGTTTTCTGGATGGGAAAGGGACGTGCATGGAATTGGGTAGTATCATGGCATGCGCATACATACATGTCGATGTATGTAGTTTGGTAGGAGTATTTGAAAACTTATAAAAAAAAAAAAATCAAAGCAAGTGACGGTAGCCCCGATTTCACGCCGTACTTTTTGGAGTCCTTACATTCTTCTCAACTCTATTCCTCTTCTCCAGTCTGAAGCGACGCTTAGGGAGTCTAATTATTAAAATTACGTGCCGATAATGCAAACATGTACTTAGTCTTAATTGTTCCAGCACACCACTCTTTCACTACTTAATTTGTATCCACGTAGGGCTAAGACTTTTGATTGGTGTTGCGTTTAGTGTTTGTTTAAAAAAATTTAATTAAATTAAATAAATAAAAACAAGTCTGAGGTACAATAATGATTTTGGCTTGGAAGTAAAGTCTGTGTGGGGTCCTTGTATAAAATGAAATGATTAAAGAAGGGCAAATTTTCCATTGTAAATCCAAACCCATACCCAAATAGTTGGGTCATGGGTGGCCGTCTGCTGCTGATATATGTATATCTCTTTCTTTATATATATATATATACACACACACACAAACCCTCCGGCTTGCTTCGAGGGAGTAGCTAGGAAAGAGAGAGGGTAGGCGGGGCGGCACCGGCTGGGTGGGTAGGACCAAATTAGAAGTTGAAAGGCCTAAAATTAGAGGCTACAAAGCTGGAGCAGTCGCAAGTGGAGCGTACGACGTAAGCTCCTAACGAAGCATGACTTCAACATGAATACACCATAAAAAAAATAATAATAAATAAAAAAAGGGCTCCCTATTCATGATCTCATGTTTCGCCTGAAAAGACAATCTTAATCTTTTTTCTCTTTTCTACGCACTTCAAACGAAAGAATTTTCTTTTTCCTTTCTTATTTCTAAATCATTTCGTGGTATAAACATTTAAAAGAGGGAAAAAAAATAAAAATAAAGAAGAGGAACCCTATTGAAGACCTTGTGAAGTCTCTTGTGAAAACTGAAGCTCATCTTTATAGGAAGAAGAAGAGGGTGTTGGATAGATCATAGAGACATGCTTATTGATATGTGCAGTTTGGGCCGGGGTGGTTAATAGAGTAGTATCTCTATGCAGCAGTAGTAATTAACTGTTAATATGATGATGTCAGATATGTGCATTTCATGTTTTTTAATGATAATTATTATCTTTGTCTGTGTTTGTAGAATGTAACATTAACATAATCTGCTGCGATTTCAGGTAGAGATCAGATGCAGAGGCCAGCAGGTTCTACCTTTCTTAACGTTGCAGCATGTGAGAGACAGCATATGGAGTCCAGGCGACGTCGTTACCCTGCTTCCTGACTCCTCACCCACTGATCACCTGATGGTGTTACATTATGGCAGAAGCCCTTAATTAATAAGCTTCATTTTACAACCATTTATTTACTCTTCCCCATCTCCAAAAAAAAAAAAAAACTCAATTTTCGTTTCCATTATTTAATTATTGCCAAAACAGTATATTGATCCTCTGATTTAGATTTTCTATTTGGCTAATGGGTTTTGGCCATCCATCTATTTTCTCGTTGACCATATATATATATATATATATGCTGCTCTCTTTGGGCATCTGAGTTTACTTAATTTATGTGTATGTATCCGGCTGATCATAGACGAATATGTATACATATATATATAGTCTCTTGAAGATTCCCCAACCTTCCCTTATTATGGCTCCGTCTCCATAGCTTAACCTATTGTACTGCTTTACATGGGCACCTCATATTACAATTATAATAATGTCTTCTTTTTTCTTTTTTCTTTTTTTGAAAGACCCCGCCCGCGGTGGGAGTCTCTTAATTTCAGCTGACTGATTGGATTTTTGCTTTCTTTTGTAATTTTTCTGGTCTTAGACTGTTTGAGATCTAATTTATGATTTGTCCACAAAATTTTGTTTTGACCTGTTGATCCTATTTCTTTCTTCTGTTTCTGCTTATCCTTCCTTTGGTCCATCCAAATTTAAAACATACAAGAGAAAAGTGTTTCTTTTTTTTCTTTTTTTTTTTTTTTTGCCCCTTTCCTTGTAATCTCCCTTGTCCATTTTTGCAGTTATCATGGTCTACATGAGTAATTGAATCCACTGCCCATGTACTTCACCAGATTTGAGTTAATGATTCAGCTGAATGCTAAATGTAAAACCGTGGATGATGAAGATGCACAAGCATGCGACCAAATTAAGAAGGAACCGGAGATTTTATGTATAAAAAAAAAAAAAAGTAGTATTCCATTTATATCCCCAAGACTGAATACTTTTTCCTCAATTCTTACTCATTACTTACTTGTATCTACTTTTTTTTTTCCGCTAAAAATAAAGGGGAAACACCTTGCAAGTGTCTTGTATTTGTATGCATTTATCGGTTTTAGTTCATATTTGATCACAATTTTCTAAAAAACATATTACTTTGCTCTGTCAAATGCTTCATCGCTATGTTGAAATCAAGGTTTTTAAAATCGGGATTCTACCTTGGATCGTTTTTTACTTTGCAGGATTGGATCGTAGGATCGGATCGTGGGATCGATCGATTCTACAAAAACCGTAAAAAATAATCTTACTAGTAATTTTGATGTTTGCAATTCACATATACAACAATAAATAATGCAACTCATGTATAATCAATATAATAGTATTATTAATTGAGGTTACAATCATATTATCTAAAATATTTGGGATAATCTAAAAATTAAATAAACATTTTAGAACTACATGTGACATATTATAATGAATCTAACTAAATTAAAAATATTATTCTTTCTCAATTTTGAGTCCAAATGCAATTATTGGACAAGGTAGGTGGAAAAATTGACTTTATATGTGTGTGTGTGTGTGTGTGTGTGTGCATATCATTTAAGTATTTATTAATGAGACAATTAAATACCAATTTTTAAAGATTCACCAATTTTTATAGGTATGGAATTAGCATAACATAATTATGTGGTTTTAAAGTTTTTTGAATCTAGTTCCTAATGCAACAAATAGCATAATTTTCTATACAAAATTATGATCAAATTATTAAAATTTTTATCATAATATCTTTAAATGGAAGGATCGTATCAAAATCGGATCGAAATCGAAAATCATAATCTGGATCGTAGAATCGTAAGATCCCACGATTCGAATCGCGATCCTACGACTAAGGTTGAAATTGATGATGTGAATCTTACCCACGAGGAACACATGTCTTACTCGCTGGCGGAGAAAAAGTGGGGGAAGAAATGGAGAACAATAATATTTGACAGGACCGGGAACCACCTAAAACAACCTTACTATCCTTCTTATTATTTTAGCGGACGATCCAAACATTTGTCATGAACTGCCAAACAATTGTTGTTGGACTCCGAATGGACATCAAAGTAGACAATTGTAATCCAACAGGACTATATGCACATTCGCTGGGCTACCACCCCACCCGTGCCCGCTATCTATATGTCCATATGTGTGTGTGTTGCAGAGTTGGCCCAGCCCCACCGACCCCCCTTCACTGTCGTCCACTTTTTCCAACCTCTCTCTTTTGGACACACACACAGTAGCAGCGGCATCGATATACAGAGATGGGCCTGAGAAGGCAATTGGACGATTGATTGCCTACCAAAGATGAAAACGGCTTTAAACAGTAGCGTTCTTTTCTGTTTCTGTTTCTCTTTCTCTGGGTTTGTCTGAAAGAAAAACATGTATTGTCAGTTCTCATTCGGCCCATCACTGAAAACAAGTTTTTGGAATACAAACTAGTGTATATCCCTGCTCATTGTCTTCTTCTTCTTCATTATTTCTTTTTTGCTGGGATTTTTTTTTTTTTTTTTTTGGGAGGGGAAAGGGGGGGGGGTGGGGTGTTGTTTACACTGGAAACGAGTCTTCATAAGTTTACATGTTTGACTACTGCAAATAGCTTTTGACTACTGCTACTGCATGAGCCTTCAGTTCACATCACGTTCCGGACGGAAACATGAAAAGAGAGTTTCTCTATGAGAGGAGACATTACTGACTATTTGCATCACCTGCCGAAGCCCCTTCGATCAGAACAGAAATGTTACGTGACACTTTTGTGATTCCATCGGTCTCCAACCTTTCTAACTATTACTCCTCCATTACCCCGAGATTCTGCTCTCTTTCCCAACTGCCAACAGAGCTGAGAAAATGGACACACCCACTCAGCAAGTTGGCTTTTGAGAAACGGATGCTTCATGGTCACTCGTAAGATTCTACTAATATGCATCAGGATTTCCATCCGGCAAATACAAAGAGTTGCAAAAGGTTTTTCCTGGAATCCTGTTGCTCCGTCTCCCTTACTTGTTCCCCATCTTGCTTCTACTTGGCTAACACACTCCATAACACTAGCAGCTGAAAGGAGCTCGTCTTCTTGAAGACTTGAACCGCAAATACAACTAATAATACAAAATTGTGCATTTATCCACGAGCATTGTCAATCAATCTAGAATTTATCTGAATACCATTGGATAAAGCACAGAATATCCATCATCCTGTCATATGGTCAGCCTGGGCCATTCGTGTCTCTGACTCCGTTTGCACAAAAGCACTTCTTCATTCGGGTCATCCTTACACATCAAACAACAACGGAAAACTGGTTTGTAACAGCCATCGAGCTCTCAACAAGACTCAAGAGTACCACTGCTCCATAAGGTGCAACACAAATCCCCAGGACTTGGAACATCATTTGACACCATATTAATGCAAACTTCCCCAGAAACAAGAAATATTATTCGCCAGGTGAGGTACTTCCCCACACTGTCAGTTGATTTGTGCCCATTTCCCCCCCCTCTTCCCCCAAAAAACCACAGGGAAAAAACAAAAGGAAAAGCATGAAGAAGATTTGCATGCTAAATATGTCCCACTATATTTGTTATTGCCCTTCAAGAGACAATTACGCTAACCATCTTCTCACAAGTTACAACAGTCCTTGAACCACAAAGCAAGATCTATGACCCTCCTTGACTAAATACTTATGTTGCAGCATGGTGCATAAATACAACTAAACTCCACCGTGAAAACAAATAAATTATTTTCAAACTTGACGCTCATAATCCAGCAGGTGTCCTATCAAGTTTACAAGGGTAACTGTTTCATCTACGCAAACCAAGAAAGTAAGACTTTTCTCGGGAATTAATCACCAAAGGAAGGAAATTCGTAAGGATGGATTTTCACTACCTTCTTTTTCCCCACTCCCACTGCTAATCACTCCATTGAAGTGAGCTAAATTAAACAACAAAACCTAAAACTATAAACAAACTTTTGTTGACAGCAACATGACACTCAAACTCTGAAATCAACAAATTGATAGGTGACAAGCATGAGATGAAACTTAAACAAAATGAAGAAAGCATGATCACTAAAAGTCCAAATCTTCAACAAACATCACAAAAGAGTTCCTTTAATACCCAAACTGTTCTTAAATTCTTTCAAATGTACATGTCAGGTCATTATGCTCGGCTGGTTCTTGGATTTGGTCAAGGAGCCGAAACAGAATCAAGAAAATCAAGAAAAGTTCCTTCAAATCTCCTCCTACCAAAATGAATCACAATTACAGTTATTGAAACATATGCAGTGCCCAATTGAAACTATCATTTCTCATTTCTTGTTTGGAGTCATTGTCTTCTTGTTATCCTTACTACTTAACAGGAAGAAATAAAATTTTTGGAATATTATGGCCATCCAAAATCCGTGCAGGGTCTATAGAAATCCTTCTCCAAATTATCTCTTAAGTTTAACAGAGTATGCTCTTTATGCAAAGGATTTAAGATGCCTTTTCTCGTTTCTTCATTTCTTCTAGAACTAACAGTAGCCTTACCCTCAATCATCGTCAAAGAAGATAGATACCTTTTAAAACTAAGGCCCCGTTTGGTTTAAATTCCTCAATCACTATCACTATGAGTATCATTAACCCCACTATGAGTATGGGGTTTTATGATTCCCCTCAAGATGTTTGGTTTAGCAATGGAATGGGTATCATTATAAAATTACTTGTTTGGTTTGCTTATGATCAAGAATGACTTTCAACTAAATTTTAAATTTTTTAAATCTTATTTGTATAGTATACATGTTTTTTAAATTTCTTATTTTATATTTTCTTCAGAGAAAATTTTTAAAAGGTCTTCTTCAATTTTATATAAAGCCAACCTCTAATTTGAGCTATATGTTTAAAAAAAATCACGATTCATTTCAATTGCATAAAATATAAAAAATATATAATTCAATAATAACAAGTTAAACCAGTTGATTCATTTTAGTGTTTCAAAAAATTAATATATGTCAGCTTGGCTCCCATTGTTTCGTTGGGTAATCAATGATGAGGCAAAGAAGCATGGGTCGAGAAAATCGAATGAATATTACACAGGAGACAGGGATAGAAAGAGAGACGGGTGAGTGAGTAGGGACGAAAATAAGAGAGAGGAAGAGGGACAAAGGGGGTGCGTCTTTTTTTTTTTTTTGGGGGCAGGGTAATGGATAATCAGCACCAAAAGTGCTCAATTTGCTCAGGAATGATGATTGAAGAGTTTTAGGTCTTTCATTACCATAGATTCATTGCCATAGTAGAGTACCAAACACCATCAATGAGTATCATTAATGGTTATTCCCATTGACTACCCTCAAAACCCATGAACCAAACGGCTGGTAAAAATATGTGAAGCCTATAAAGGTGTGGAAGCCTCTTCTAATGATCTTGAGGATTTGCCGGGCATGTAGTCAGTTAAGTTCACCTAGAATAGCAAACACAAAGATCCCATGAACCCTCCCCCACCCACCAAAAAAAAAAGAAGAAGGGAAAAACAAAAAGAAGAAGAAAGAAAGGAACTCTAGCCTCGATAATTAGACAACACAAACAAACAATTGAAAAATATCTTATTGTTACCACTTCCAATTTTAACTTTTGTTGGTTCACCACAAGTCTGTTGACAATGTAAGCACATAGAGCACTCAATATAGCAAGTCAATCTGCCTTCCTTTAAAGACAGCCAACTTAATCATCTCAAAACTTGTCCCCTTAATACATACTGACTAAATCATCTCAATTTCTTACCCATGTGACATGAGGTTCCTCTTCTTGATTCCTTGTTCTTTCTTTTAGCATTTTGTCCCTCAGCATTTCCAACTCTATCTCTTCCTGCGTCAATCATTCTTGAAAAGCAATTTGCAATAGAAATTTTTCATGGACCACTATCACTGCTGTATTTTAATAAAACCATCTAATTGACAGATATAAGAGATTACAGCCCATGCTAAGTTGTAGATCCAAGCACCGATATTCAACACTTTAGCTTGAAGGGGGCAAGCAGGAGAACCAGTGTAATCCTCAAGATAGAAGGCTGCAATACCATTCAACCCCCCCCCCCAAGGGGGTATCTGCTACTATATATTACAACGGGGATGTATGAAGAAATGTATAAAACTTCAACATAGAGTTAATTCAACCAAGGAAATGAGATATGGTAAATCACAAGCTTGAATTTTTCAGCAGGCAACTTTCAATTCATTTACTGTCAACTAAGGAAATGAGATATGGTAAGTCACAAACTTGAATTTTTCAGCAGGCAACCTTCAATTCATTTACTTTTATACCTTACCACGGTGCATAGTACATGGATGACCCGCGAAAAAGTAACCATTTTTAACAACAAAACTGCGTAACAAGCTTCAAGAAATTCAAACAATGTATCATGCCTTCATATGAATTAATGAACAATACCTAACTACAGATGCACCATCGAGAAGTAAAGTTGAAAAGCATTAATCGATTAAACACAAATAACGGTAAAAATCAAACCTGTATCTTTGATAAATTTGTTTTCTTACCAAATTAAATTTCAACTAATAAAGAAGTTTTAGGAACACTGAAGAAAACAGAAGTCCAACCAAGTCATCAGATTTCCCTTCGTTGTCATATCCTTCACTATATTAACAAGTATATTACACAACAGCTCATAAGTAAGACAACAAATGGGGCAACAGATCTACCTCAAAACTATGCACTGCATATTCAAAATATATATCATTGCCGTTATTCAACTAACAAAAAAGTGCAAAAATAAAAGAAAGAAAAGAAAAAAGAGTAGAAGAAACGAAAATCAAAAAGAACTCAAACCAGCTCAGTACATGCATTTGTTATAGCTCCCCAATACACCTGCCATGGACTGAGGTAGTTCTGAGTTTTGTAGATGTTTCACTGAAACCAAGCTCAAGAAAAACGTTTTCTGAGCTTAACAATGGAAGAGTACATCTTCCTCCTGGAACCCACGGCATTGATGCCCATGTCCTTAAGATCCTCCAGCGTTAACATAGGCAAAACCTCATCGTCCACCTCATGAATCTCGAAAACCGGCGCGTACCTGCCCAGCCCCAACCCAGTCAACCAGTCCCTCACCCCACAGCTGATATTGTGATCCCCGGAGTTGAAGTCGTTGTGAATCCCGTTAAAAGGGTGGTCAAAATTGAGGTCGTTCTCGCGGCGGTCGAGGTCCGGGTCCAGACTGTCTGAACGCGAACGCCGTCGAGCTCTGACCCCGGCCCTGCGATCCCAAAAGTGAAGCCCCGCGTTGTGATTAATATCCTGGGAATGAACAGGACTGTGGAGTTTCAAGGGAGACTGGGAGCCCTCCTCAGGCTGGAAGTCTGGGAAGTCATCGTGTTCTTGGTTGTCGTGGTGTCTGAAAGCGCAGTCGTGGGTTTGGGGAAGCGTGAGAGCTCCGTTGGGTGCGGCGGGGGGTTCGAATTTGGGGGCAGAAGCCCAGTTAGACCTGGCCCTCTTGGTTGGGGGCTTCTTGGGCTTGGTCCTTTTAGTCCCCAAGTCGAAGGTGTAGGGGTGGGGGTTATCGTGGGGGTCGGAGGCAGGGGGGACGGCGCCGTTGACGAGGTTGGTCAAAGGTCGAGTCTTGGAGGCCTTGGAGGCGAGAGAAGGGTCTCTGTGGAAGCCTGGTTTTGGAGAGCAGCAGGGTGGTGGGAAGGGTGTCAAGAGATGGTGGCAATTCCTAATCAACTAGGCACTATCACTTAAACAGCTGGAGGAGCAGAGGTGGGATATCAGGAGATGGGAGGCAGGGGAGGGGCAGGGATAACCTAAGGAAGGAAGGAAGGAAGGAGGAAGGAGAGGAGGAGGAGAGCAGGAGGGCAGAGATGGGGTTGGTGGTGGGTCAGCTGAAGAAACAGGGGGGATGGCATCGGGAGGCTGGAGGTCAGCCATGTGAGATAGAAACAAGTGAGTTAGTGAAGAAGAGCAAAGTGAAAGAAGAGAGAGAAGAGAAGATGTTTGCGGGAGGGAGGGAATCTAGTAAGTGGTGAGTAGTGCAGCCTCAGCCACAGCCAGCCGGCCCGCCCGCCTAGGTGGGGTGGTGTCGTCAGGGGTGTGGTGCTGAAAGCTGAAACTAGTACTATAAGAGTTCTCCGGTCCGGTTGTCCTCTCCATTCTATCTATTTGTACGACTACTACAACAGTCTACAGTACTACAGTCTAGCTCTTTTTTTCACCTTCCATTTTCTGTTTAATTGTTGGATAATTAACTCTTGTTGTTAGTGCGGCGTCCAAATTTAATTGTACTCTACATCCTTTTTTTTAATCATCCAACAACATCAAAGACATCATCTGCGAACATATGATCTCAATCGCTAGCTTTAATAGTAAAGGATCAATAATACTAACCAGTAGTAGAAAAGGCATATGAGAGAAACAGTTGTACTAGTAGTGTTTGTCCAAGTAATAATAATGATATAATACTACATCCATTTTAATTTGAGTATTAAAAAGGAGGAGGAGGAGTATTAGAAGGTAATGTCGGGGAGACATGTGGCGTTTCCCCCTGCCTGCCCATAAGACTCTCAGGTGCCACCTCACTGACTCAAGTAAGTCTCACTCACTCACCCACCGGCCACCTTCATTGATTGTCTTCTTTGTCCGAGTAGGAGTAAGCCTCCTTTTGCGGCGGAGGCTTCATCAGACCAAGTCACGAAACCTCTCCCTCTATCCCTCTCTTGCCAAACAAACCACACAGAGCCGCCTCCCAAATTGGGCTCACCTCGTCTAGAGCAAGAGGGCTTTTTGATTGGGCTCACTTTATTTTACCATCTTACTTTTCCCTACAATCATTCTGAGCTACATAGGATTATCCAGGCCTTGTGACCCACACAAAAAAAAAAAAAAAAAAAAAAAAAATGTGGTGTTGCTTCTTTGTGCTTGTCTCTCTTTCTCATCATCTTTGAATCTGATGTGGTTAATTAAAACCGGAGGAGATCACTACTTATTTATAGTTCATTCATTATCAGAGTCAAAAAAGGTAACCATTATTCTTATTATGAGTACCAAAAAAAAAAAAAAAAAGTTGGTAGTTTGGTACTCCACAAACGATGCAAAGCGTAAATTCCAGGAGGAAGTGACGTTGCTATCCCGCTTCCAATCAATAAAAATCCCAACCAACCATTTTACACTCAACTGTGATTTTCCTCCCACCCAAATTTCTCAACCCATCACACTATCCTTTTGCCTTTATTGAAATCAATTGGGTCCTGACCCCTTATTAATTAGGTAATATATAGTAACAATTAATGTAAAAGATCAAAACATTGTTCACTTTCTATAATCGCTCGCTATATGCCAAAATCCTTACCTGTCTTGTGTTTGTCCTCCATCTCTTGTCTAATGTCCTGCCACCGGAAATCAACATGCTTCAGATAAATTTTTATTTTTATTTTTATTTTTAAGAAAACCAAGCTTATTCGTTTAGAGAAAAACAAAACCAAACTTGGAAAAAGAGCAGACAAGAAGAAGAAGAAAAAACCGATAGAAAACATAATTCATTATTGCTCCAGATTTAATTTGATTGTGAGATACAGTTCTGGGATTTTAACTTTCGCAGATTTATTTGATTATGAGATGGCAAGTAATAGTGGCGCGACTGGACTGACAGATCATCAGCTTTCCTTTTTCGCAGCGGTATTAAATTCCAAAGCGTCACTTGTTAGCCGTTTCAATGAGGATGTAAAAGGAAAATTATGGTTTTAATTAATTTTAATTGTTTGCAAATGATTTCACATCTGTACCCGTACCTAGCTGTGCCTCTTTCTCTAACAAAAAAAAAAAAAAAAGAAAAAGAAAAGGGAGAGAGAGAGTAGTAGTAGTAGTAGTAATAATTCTTGCAGTTATATATAGGTAGTAGATTTTATTATGAGAATTGTGAGTTGGTGGCAGAAGAGAAGGATAGTGAAGAGGGATAGAGGCAAAGGGGCTTTTGAAGACATGCGAAACCATGCAATGTGGGAGCACAAATAGAGCCGATGACCAGTGCTCTAACACCAGAGCCAATGCAATTAGGAGGCTTGCAAGGCTTAGGATGAAGAGGAAATTTGCAGAGAATCAGGATACCACCCGAAGACCAAGAAGAAGTTACAAAATTCCAGTTCCTCCAACCCCACTTCCTCGTGTACGTTTCATTTCATGTTGATAAAAAAAAAAAAATGCTTGCTTCCCCTTGAAGCCTATGGATATGAACGAATGCGGGTGTATTCTGTGTGTTGCAGGAAGTAAATGCATCGAGAATGCAGCTTCTTTTTGAGAAACGATTAAAGTATAGTGATGTCAAAGAGGAAGGGCGCATTGTTATTCCAAAGGTACAGTACTGCGTGTGTAATTAGCTGTCTTACACACACACACAGGTGTATCTACACATGACCAAAAAATAAACCCCAGTTGACTACTTCTTCCTAAAATTCACTGCATTCTTTTTTTCTTTCTTTTTGTACATTTCCAAATACTTCTACTTCGTCCTGATCAGCAGTTATTGGCACCTTATTTCTTGCGACAGGCCTATGCGGAAAGGTACATGCCCACCTTGGAATCAAAAGAAGGCCTTTACATTTTCATGGATGACATGGTTGGAGTCAGAAATTGGATGTTTAGATACAGGTAACTTTTCCAAATGAAAATGCTTGGATCTGATTCATTCTCGAGAGCAGTAGGCCTCGAGTATTGAAACTTTATGGGAATTAATTTTGTCACTTTGGCTACAAAGAATATTTTAATTGATGTCTCCAAGCAGATATTGGCCCAACAATTCAAGCAGAGTCTACGTTCTTGAGAACACAGGTACGTCAAGCCATCTACCCTCGATCCATACCTTTAGCTGCAACTACTACTTATTAGTACACTATCATCTCGTGCATATTCAACTTGATTGCGTAATTGTCAAAAGTAGGTACCACATTCATTCAGGTGTTGAAAATTTATTTTCAGGTGAACTTACAAAAGCTTATGGATTGCAAGCAGGGGACTTCATTCTGGTCTATAAAGACAAGGAAAGACAAAGCTTTGTGAGTACATTCATATACTAATTATTATTATTATTCTGATTAATTATTTTGCACAGCTTAATTACCAGCTCGTTTTGTATTCTCCTCTTCTTCTTCTTCTTCTTTTTTTTTGGTATAAATAAAAATCAATGCGCATATTCACAGGCTGTTGGAACGAGGAAGTCCGATGCTAAAGATGATGAACTCCCTAGTCCAATAAACGCTGGGGATCCTATGGCTGCATCAGTACATGAAAACTCGTTGGCTCCCAACTCTGAGGAAAGTGGCTGGGGATCAACTAGCTGCCCTCCTAAATGCGCATCATCCTCAGAGTCAGAGTATGGCGGTGGCTTAAAAGGTTTTCCATTTCAGCTACTGAAGGTGGATGTCTTAGACTTACCAGAATACTAGAAAAAAAGGTTCCTGCATGATGCGCCTGATGAAGAAGCTGTCAGCCTGCTACGCAATGACCAACGTTTTATGGAGCAAATGCTTTGTACGGGCATGCATCAAGAAAAAACTACTGCTGTGAGATCAACTGATAATCATGTCATGTCATGGGAGCTGATAATCATGTGACATAGTACTCGTTGTTTTTAATCTGTGGGAACTGTTTTCGTGTAACAATAATATTATATGCTTAATTTGTTGCTAGACTGAAATTAACTGTTTAAAAAAGGAAAAAATATATATATATTCGTGTCTTGTCTACTTAGATAGATAGATGATGGGGTAGCGAGTGATCAACATGAAAATCTTCTCATATTACAATATAATTATTCTTTTTATTTTACATACATCACATTATAAAAATATATATATTAAATGTGTTAGTAGTAATTATTTCAAATAATATTTTAAATAATCTTCTATCCAAACACACCCGATATCGTTTAACATGCGCAGGCTCGGGCGCACACACGAGTGATAACTGAAACAACAAGATCAAATACTCATATTTCAAATTGGCAGCAAACAGTAGTCATAAGCGGTAGAAAAATCCCTCCCGGGCGGTGTGTACTTATGAAGCATGTTCTTGCAGGTGAAAAAATTTCCACTTTCAATCACACTTTACTTGCTACTCATGGTTTACATTTTGCTCACCAAAAGAGGCAAGACACTCTCGCGAATTACCCAAAAAAAAAAAGAGAGTATATGGTGCATAATCCTTTAATGGACCGCAGGCAGCAGCACTAGTCACAGATACTACTGCTATGGCATTGCGCAATTTCCCATGGATTCATTTCATGATTTGCAGCAGCGGCAAGGCAAACTGGCGGACTTGAATTACAAACTGCATCACAAAAAGATTTTGCCAGTGGACACGTGTTGGAATCCTATCGGGTGGGTTCCGTAAAGGTAGATGGCAATCGCCCCCGGATAGACACAGGCAGAGCTACTACTGGCTGGCTGGCAGTTTCCCTCCTTATCCGTTAACACCATTCCTATCTGTTGGGGAGCTTGCTCTCTATCTCTCTGTCTGCTCCGCTCCCATCATGGCCACCGTCTCTGCAACCTTACTCAATTTCAGGCCTTTAACCACTTCACCGCCATTGGGTAGAATGGTCCAGGTAAAATACATGATATACTAGCAAATAAAAAGAGATTCTTGCTTTCCTATAATCTTTCGGTGTAAGAAAATATGTCTTTATTGATAAAGAGTATAAAAAAAATGTACCACACTACTGGTAGTATATGTGTTCTTTCCTTATGAGATGGGCGGGCAAATTAATGCCGCATGCTTTAATGTTATTCGGGCAGAATGCTGCCATCTCTCTCTGTCTATCTATGGCTTTGGCCTTACCAGCTGAATGAATCCTGTTGGGGGTTTTGCAAGTAATACTGAGCCTTTGGCCATCAACTAGTTCTTAGTTCCCTTCCCCTCAATCATATATAGAACGTGCGATTAGTAGTTATTTTAGAATCTCAAATTCATTTAGATTATGGTCAGATTGATTTAGATTAGCGCTTGGAATGGTATAGAGATGTCAGCAGCAATAGCATGCTGTGGGAGATGTGTCCTTGTACCTTTGGACATTCAAATATTTAATTAGTGTTGGGTTGCAATAATATGAGAGAAGGAAAGGGTACACACTACGCACACTGTGTGCACTGGTGGTGCCTGATGCAACAAGAATGAGGCTGAGCTCAATGGTTCTAACATTTTGCACAGATAAGCAGGCAGACGTCATCCGTGAGGATGACTGGTGGTGCTGGCTGGACGAAGAACAGTATCGCCGTCTCACCTCTCAGAACCTCTCGATTTCAAGTCTCTTGCATGGTAGTATTACTACTACTCATTTTGTTGATTTGGCGCGTGCATTATTTTTGTCTGCTCATTAAATTAAAGGCTCATCAAGGCCGCTGCCCCTGCAATTTTGTCAGGCCAAGCCCGATACGGTGCAGAAAGTCTGTGAGATTGTAAGGAAACAATTGGCCTTGCCCGCTGAAACTGCGCTTACTCCAGACTCCACCTTCGCTTCTCTGGGGGCTGATTCTCTTGACACGGTACTATACGAATGCGTATATAGCATGTGCATTTACGCACCTCATCTGTTCCCATTCTGATTCAGTTTCTTTTGCTCGCATCTGATCATCATGCTGCACTGTTCTGGTGCGACTTATATATTTTTTACTCGGACATTTTGATGTAATCTACGGTGGTTGGATTCAGGTGGAGATAGTCATGGGTTTGGAAGAGGAATTTGGAATAAATGTGGAGGATGAAAACTCTGAGAACATTACAACTATCAAAGATGCAGCGGATTTGATAGAGAAGCTCGTCCAACTCAAGCCATAGGATTTAATTTTCTTTCTGGAGACCGAGGAACCAGCTAGCGAGTATATATAGTTAAGGAGGTCTAAGAGTATCATTCTTGGTATTAGCGATTGCAATGTGATTTTTGTTGACTCTGTCCCCTCGTTAGTTTATTTGCATCATTTGAAATTTTGATGTTTTCTTTGGTTCCTGGTCTTACACTTGCTGCCCTGGGTTTGCTAAAGTGCTCTTAGGATTTCATTTCACCATTCATTCATATTCTCCGGGTTGCAATGCTTTCTGATGATAATTAATTATCCAGCTGTCATTTTTCTCCAAAAAATTTACTGCGAACACATCTTTTAATCACCTTTTTACCTCACACACGTCAAATCACAATAGTACTTTTTTTTTATATATAAAACTCCCAAAATAGCAATCCAAACGGTCTCTTGGTACTTGACAATAAAGTGTTTGGAAGCAATTATTTGTGACATCCTAGATCCTTTTTCGGTCTTCCCTTTTAGTATTCAATCACCGTAATTCCTTTGGTTAAAGTCTAATCCCTAAACTATTTTACTAAAAGCCAGCATAACCCTAAATTTTATTATGAGCCAATTTTGTCCTTCAACTATTTTGATAAAGTCAATATAGTCCTTCAATTTATTATGAGTTAATTTAGTCTCTCCACTATTTTACTTAATTTGAAATAATCTCTCAACTGTATTTACATGGCTGGTTTAGTCCTTACTTGATTGGTCCATACAGTTTATCAATTTTCTGCATCGACAAACAAAGGCAAAATAAAGCACCCAACCATACCCCTTATTAAACAGATATTTGTCAAGAAATTGGCAATGAAATCAATCTTATGGAAAAAGAAAAAAAAAAAAAAGAGAAGTTTCTTTTAGCTTTATTTCTTAAAAGAATAATCATAATGTAAGCACATTTTTGCATATTCTTGTCGTGTTATTTTCTCTTTTCTCCTTTTAATGGATAGAGTTGTATCTATGTGATTTTTTTTTTTTTTTGGGCAGCAACTCCATGTTCTTTCTTCATAAGAAGCTTTTTTCTCTATATTACTCAATTTCATTGTCAATTTCTCAACAAATATGTGTCAGTCTATTATTTTATAAGGGCAATGATGAAATCACTCCATGATCGTCAATTCAGAATACTGATAAATTAGGTAGATTAGCCAAATAAGGACCAAACGAACCACATGAATACAGTTGTAGGACTATTTGGTTTAAGTAAAATAGTTGAGAAACTAAGTTAACTAGTACTACTAAAGTTTAAGGACTATTTTGACGGTATCAAAATAGTTGAGGAATTAAATTGAATCCCGATAAAGTTTATGGAGTATTTTAACTTTAACAAAGTAGTTCAAGGGTAAATTGGTGTTTTGCTCATTGAATTAAGGGCAAAATACTAAGAAACTTTCTATAGTTTACATAATGTTTAGTTTCATTCCCTGTGGTTCGGAAACCTACAATTTTGCTCCGTATAGTTTTAACTAAAATGTAATTTTGACTGAAATCGTTCAAACTAACAGTGAGATGTAAAATGTTAAAATTGCCCTTACAATAAAATACTGACAAGCTCCATGTGGTTTCACTAATGTTCAATTTAACTTCTTAAGATTCGAAAACCTACATTATGACTCCTTGAGGTTTTAATAAAATTGAAACATTGATTGAAAACGTCTAATTAACAATTATATGCAAAATGTCATAACTGTCCCATTATTCTCTGTAGCCCCTCCCCCCCAACAAAATCCATTATCCCCTCCTAGCATTATTTGACAGAATTTAAGACCGAATCACTACATGATTTTCCTAAATATGAATCGCCACTTTTTTTTATAACATCTGTATTTCAGAAATGAAGGGAAAAGACGTCCAAATGTTCCTTCAAACTTTGATTTTTTTCTTTGTCTTTAATTTTTACCTATATTTCTTCTATAATTTGGGAGTACAATTGGATTTGCAAAACTTCTGTAACTTCGTTAAAAATCTAAACCCAGTAACTTAAAGGGCATTCGGGAGAATACCATGATGTAAAGGATGTATTAATCACTTTACTGATGCAAAATAGCTAAAGAATAGGGTTTTCAAACCCTAAAAGTGAGCTTCATTCATCCAAAGTGTTAAAATTATCAACTAGTTTGAAAGGTTTCTGTCAAATTACATTTTAGTTAAAATCATAGGGAGTTAAATTGTAAATTTTCAAATCATATGGAGTTAAATTGAACATTAACGAAGCTTGTCTCTTAAATTTAGTTAGTTTGGATGGTTTCTGTTAACTTTTCATTTTAGTTAAAACTTTAGGGAGTTAAATTGAATATTGATTAAACCACAGTGAGATTCTCTATATTTTACCCTAGAATTAATTATGGCGCCCCGTTGCAACTTGTGATTGTACTGGTATGTGCATCGTTATCAGACCAAATCATGTCTAACCTATGATGTAAATGCATACACTAACAATAATCATTATTAGACCAAATCATGTCTAACCTATGATGCAAGTGCATACACTACAACAATAATTATTGTACCTCGATACATTATTCCTTTGAAGTGGTGGATTTTAAATCCAAAAGTTCCTGCATACAATTTATTCCATCTTACCACCTAACTCAATGCTCTACCCCAATACTACTTTATATTTTTTAAATCTTAAGATATTTTTAGTTGGCAGTCGTAACAAAACTAAATTTTACATAACTTATCATAGATATACATATACTAATATTTACTACCATTTATTGCATTTACACACTTTTCTTAATTAATCTTATCCTTTTAAAAATCCAACACTTAAAGTACATATTAATGAATGGAAGCATCCACTAGATAGACCCAAATATTAACAAGTTAATTACATCTTAATGAGTGTTTAGCTACTTGATAGACAAACCCATTTTAGCCCAATTAAATTTAACCTGCTTAAGCTAGTTAGATTTCATCTGCATATAACCTTTTAATGGCATCATATACATTCTTATTTCCCATAGAAAAAAGAAAAATAAAAAAACCTTGACCGAATGAGCAAATCCTCCAAATAACCATTCAACTTTTTTACTAATCCATGTTTGGTCATGTCTTAAAAATGGGATATAATGGTTCTCGAACAAAAATTTTTGGACCAAATTGTTCCCTATGTAGCGGAATAGTTAAGAAAATTCAAATTTCATCATCAAAACCAGCTTTTTCTTGATTGCTCGGCCATATATAGGGATCAAATTGGCCCAAAAAATTCTTTGTAATGATTATTTTGTTCTATTTTTTAATATGAATGGTGGAACGCAGATTAGTAAAAAATTTTGAAAGACAATTTGAAAAATTTGCTCATGTATGAAATAGAACAATAGAACAAACCAGTTGCAATGAAAATTTCTAAGGTACCAACAAATAAAAAAGCTAGGGCAAAATATCTCAATAACCTTCAGTTTATTACAAAATTAAACTTTTAGGCCTCCAACCATTAACCATTAATTGATAAGTTTTAGCTCTCTAATTAACTAAAACATATAATTTTAGCCATTACGTCAATCTGAGTCGTTATGTCTAATAAAAATAGCATGATGTGCACTTTAATGGCTCTCAAACTATTACAAAGTTCAACTCCGGTCTTCCAAGTATTAATTTACGAGGTTTAGCCTTCCAACTAATTAAAACGTATAATTCTAGACTTTCCGTTAACTTGAGCCGTTATATTGAACAAAAACATCACCATGTACGCAGCGGGAGCATACTGGAATGTGCTTATTTTTGTATCTAATCTAAAAAATATATAGCATATTAGTGTCATAATCAAAATACAAGTAACGATTACTGAGCACTATATCACTGTTCTAACCTCCCCTGCATGTCTGAATCTGACAAATATAACCTAAATCTGATGGACATGTACTATGAATATGAAAAATGCCCCTCGATTATGCCCCCTACCATGCACGTGGTGATGTTTCTGTTTCACACAATGAATCAAGTTAGCGGAAGGGCTAGAATTATACGTTGTAATTAGTTGAAGGGATAAAAGTTATCAGTTAATAGTTTGAGAGCCAAAAATTAAACATTATAATAGTTTGAGGGGCATTGGGGACGATGATCACGTTGGCATAACGACTCAAGTTGATGGAAGGACTAGAATTACATGTGTTAATTAATTGGAGGGTCAAAATTTATCAATTAATAGTTTGAGGGTTAAAAGTTAAAAGTCTAATAACTTGAGGGCCATTGGAGAATTTTGCCCAAAAAGCTGCATGCGTACAAGCGGTACATGGTTGCGGTATACTTAGATCAGAAGAATATATGTATCCAATGCCCTAAAGGACTGGAATCCAAATCCAAAATGGGTTTTAAGCATCTGCCTGTTTGGAACCCAAGCGGTCCACAGTCCCTAAATCCTAAAGCGGCTGGCGGATTGTGTGCACCTGCGGTTGCCAATGCATGGCTGACTGGGATCGATGATGTGTACGGCTCAGATTCACTTCTCCATTCCACTCCTAGTCCCATCGTCACCGTATCCATTACTAATACATCCTTTATTTTATAAGTTTTGGGCTAGGTTCTGCCTTCCCTAAATTAGACTCCCTCACTGATTTCAATTTTCAACAACTTAAATCCTCCGCCAGTGCATGTACGTAAATATGTATGTATATGTTCAACATTTACGGATCAAATCAGATTCGTATTTGGTACTCGATTGCAGCCCCCGGGGAGGAATTTCAAAATAAATTCTCATCGCATCTTTGGAAAAACCTTAAATCGATCGATTGCTAGTAAATCTCTCTGTTTTCTTCTTCTTTTATTTTTTTGGGCGAGGGGGTTCTCCCGAGCCCTAATTTAAGAAGGGCGTGGGGGGAAGCTTCTCCCTTTTGTTGAATTATCTAACTTTTCTGGGCTGTGAGATTGTTTACACGATCAAAGATCTGTTCTTGGTTTCTCATATGAAGTATATATATATGGTATCTCGATTGAGTCATAAATTAGTTTCCTAACCGGCCACCACCCTATGCTAGTTGTTGCATCGGATTTGAGTCGAAGTCAAATTACCCCCTTAGGCCGCTCCTCCTTAGTTGAGATGGAAGAATGTGAATCCCAACTGCCTCCCACAGTTTACGACCTCGACGTCGAAGAAGGTGAAATCTCCGATTCTGCTTCTTCTGTTGAGGAAATTAGTGCTGAGGCTTTCAGCAAGAAAGACCGCTCCCCTGCCGCCGCCACCGATTCCGACCCCTCCGCCGCTCCCCCTCCCCCTCCCCCTTCCAAGGATATAAGTGTCAATCCCGCCAATAGTAATAATTCCTCCAATAATTACCATAACAGTATCAATAATCATAACGCTAATCAAAATCAAAGACCTAGGGTTTGGACGATGAGGGATCTATACAAGTATCAGCTTTCCAGGAATTATTCGGCTGGCCTATACAATCTGGCTTGGGCTTCCGCCGTCCAGAACAGGCCTTTGGATGAGATTTTAGTCATGGAGTTCCCCAAAGCTTCCTCTGATAACAATGCCAGCAATTCTGATTTGAAGCGGGAAGGGTTGGATAATGGCAGCAGCAACCACCACCACCACCTCCTCCTTGCTAACAAGAACTCTAGCAGTATTGCTGACAGCAAGGATGGCGTTTCTGCTGCTTCCCCGAGTGAGAAGCATGTGATTCATGTGGACGAGAAGGAGGAGGGCGAGTTGGAAGAAGGGGAAATTGATATGGATTCTGAGATGGGTGAAACTGATGGGGATGTGAGCAAGGGGAACCTATCCGGGGCTGTCAACGATAAAGAAGCTGTCTTGGAGAAGCAGGTTGATTTGCTTAGTAAAGGGTTTGAGAGTGTGACTGCGGACGAAGCTGAAAAGTAAGTTTATTCACAAATTTGGAGCTAAGTTGAATTCAATCAATTTGCCATTCGGCTAAGGTTAATGTGGTTGAAAACAATTCTTTTCCTTTTTTTTTCTTTTTCAATTTTTATTATAGATCATTTGGTGAAGTATCATCCAGAGTGCAAAACCTATTGGACAATATGTGGGAAATAGCTGAGAAGAACATCTTGGCTACTAAAGATGTTCTTGTGCAACGCATGATTGCTGCTATTAAGACTCTGAATGCTGTAAGATTTCAAATGATTCCTTAGGATTGCTTCCTTCACTGTCAATGTCAATGTAAATTAAATTATCTGTTAGAGGAACGATCATTTAGCTCCAAGCATAGTTTCTGGTTCCTTTTGTGTTCTAGTGGCTGAACCTTTTAGTTGTCAGGTTTTGTGCTCCATGGATCTTGATAAGAAGGAATCCAGCAAGGAGATTATGTCCAGGTGGTAGTTGCATCTATTCATTGTCGTCCTTTCCTTTTTTCCCAGTTGTTGTCTGGAAGGGGGATTAGTTATGCTGAATAATTTTCTGCATCTGTTGACAGGTTATTAGCTCATGCGTCAAGCCAGAAGTATCTATTCTCTGCTGAGCAGTTGAAAGAGGTGGTTTCAGCTACTAATGTCTGATGGGTGTTGGTGTTTCGTAGTTATCGTAACTTATAATGCTGTCTGTTGTTGCAGATAGAAGCTATGACTTCTCTTCTGGATTCTTCATTGGAAACATTGAGTTCTACAGATGCCAGTAGGAACAATGAGATGCAAGAATTAAATGTGGTTTCCAAGAATAATCTGGATAGTTCTGCTGAAAGCGTAAAAAGGATGTTGGGAGAAGTGTTTAATGTAGATTCCATTTCTGTTGAGTCATCTGATCAGCCTGTGCCACCAGCATCGCTCGAATATGGAAAATTGGGAGTAGCTAATTCTAAGTATAAAGGTCTATCTCTTCCTTTGCTAGACCTTCACAAGGATCATGACGCTGATAGTCTTCCTTCACCAACTCAAGGAGCACCTTGTTTGCCCATCGTAAAAGGGTTTTCAGCGGGACATGGGTTGTTGAAACCAGAGTGGCCTGTTCCTAGAGTAGCTCTTGAGAGAGAGGATGTCCCAATGCATCCTTATGAAACTGATGCTCTTAAGGCTGTTTCTTCTTATCAACAGAAGTTTGGTGGAAGTTCGTTTCTTATGAGTGACAGGCTTCCAAGCCCAACCCCTTCTGAAGGCGGTGATAGTGGGGATGGTGACATTAGTGGGGAGGTCTCTAGCTCTTCTAGCATGGATGTGAAGCCTGTGGGCACATCGATGGTGGGGCAGCTCACTGCTTCTGATGCTCCCAAGATTGACATTCTTACGGGACAAGGACATACAAATTTGTTGAATGCTTCCTCCTTGAGTTCGGGGCCAAATCCTTCAATGAAAACCTCATCTGCAAAAAGTAGAGATCCTAGGCTTCGATTGGCTAATTCTGATGTGGCTGCTTCGAATCACGTTTTGCCTGTAGTCAACAGTGAATCTAAGGTGGAGCCTGTTGGGGGCAAGATAGGTTCAAGAAAGCAGAAGACAATTGAAGAACTGGCTATGGATGGTCCTGCTTTAAAAAGGCAAAGAAATGAGCAGATTGATCCTGTTGTGAAAAGCATGCAGACTGTGAGTGGAACTGGTGGTTGGTTGGAGGATAGAGGTACAGCTGGTTTAGGGGCAACAAATAAAAGCCATGCACTGGATAGCAGTGGAAATGATCCTAGGAGGCTCGAATATGCCGTAACTCCAGTCAGTTCTGGAAGCATTTTGGCCAATGTAACAGTAAATGGAAATGACAACTTACTGCTGACTAATCCCGGTGCAACAGCTTCATTGCATTCTCTTTTGAAAGATATTGCTGTAAACCCATCTATATGGATGAACATAATTAAGATGGAACAACAAAAGTCTGCTGATCCTACTAGAAGTACAAGTCAGCCTACATGCTCAAATTCCATTACTGGGTCAGTAAATGCAGTTGTTTCTAAACCCCCTGTCCTTGTACAACAAGCAGCAGGGACATTCCAGGTTACTCAACAAACACCTTCAGTGGTAAGCTTGTCATTTTATTAACTGTGAGAAATTTTTACTCTGTTGTCAGTATTTTCTTTTCTGGTACTCAGTTGATATCCTTGAGATTGGTCTGCTTTTCTGAATGGTTTAATTGGCGTTGGTGAGTTTGGTTAAGTTTTCCTTTTGAAGTCTTCAATGTTATATAAGAATATACATATCTTGATGTTGATGATTCTTGTAATTTCATTTGAAATATGACTTGTCATATAGAGTCTTACAGTTGGTTCTATGATACATAAACTATTTTTAGGTTGTATTTTTGTTGAGAAAAGTGACAAACTCTCGTGTGTAAAAATTTGTTACTTCCTGTTTCTCACAGCCTTGTGATCCTTTCAAAATAGTTAATGCCTTATGAACTTGCAGGAAGAACCAGGCAAAGTCCGCATGAAACCTCGTGATCCCCGTCGTGTTCTTCATAGTAACACACTTCAAAAAGGTGGGAGCTTGGAATTTGATCAATCTCAAACCAAAACGAGTACATCAAGCAGTCCAGATATGCTTGGTAACTTGAATTTCCAAAAACAAGATGATCAGCTTGACAGAAGGGGTGTGTCTTCTAATTCTCTTGTTCAACCAGATATTGCTCGGCAGTTCACTAAAAATTTGAAAAATATTGCCGATATTGTTTCTGTTTCTCAAGCGACTCCATCTCAGCCAGCCCTTCCTCAAATATCTCCTTCACAACCTTCTCAAGCTTATCAAGGTGGGACAGAGATGACTGGAATGCTGGACTCAGGCAAACTGCAAAGTGGGCCTGGCTTGTCATCCAAAGAAGATTCTTTGGGTTCCTCTCGACCACAGAACAACTGGGATGATGTTGAGCATCTCTTTGAGGGATTCGATGACCAGCAAAAAGCTGCCATCCATAGAGAGAGAGCTAGAAGAATGCAAGAGCAGAGGAAAATGTTTGCTGGACGAAAACTCTGCCTGGTCTTGGATCTGGATCACACTCTCCTAAATTCAGCAAAGGCATGAAAACTTTTGGCTTTTAAGTTGAATTTTTAGTCCTAATGTTAGAAGCACATTATTGAGAGTGTTCATCATTATATCCTAACTTTTGCTTTCAGTTTGCTGAAGTGGATCCAATGCATGATGAAATATTGAGGAAAAAGGAGGAACAGGACCGTGAAAAACCACAAAGGCATTTATTCCGATTTCCGCACATGGGAATGTGGACTAAATTGCGGCCTGGGATCTGGAATTTTTTGGAGAAGGTAACAGAGGCTGACAATATATCTGGTATATGATGTGATTTGTGGGGTGTTTCATAGCCTTTAATCTTTCTGCTTGTCTCTTAGGCTAGTAAGCTGTATGAGCTGCATCTCTACACGATGGGAAACAAGCTGTATGCCACAGAGATGGCAAAATTGCTTGATCCAAAAGGGGAGTTGTTTGCTGGCCGAGTCATTTCCAAAGGGGATGATGGGGATCTTTTGGATGGTGATGAAAGGGTTCCTAAGAGCAAGGATTTGGAAGGCGTTATGGGTATGGAGTCAGCTGTTGTCATTATAGATGATTCTTTGAGAGTCTGGCCGCATAATAAATTAAACTTGATAGTCGTTGAAAGGTAGATAAAAATGTTTTTGTTCTTATGTTTTTAAGTATATTACTTAATATGCATCCGGTTTAATATCCTTGTATGTTTGCAGGTACATTTTCTTTCCATGTAGTCGACGCCAATTTGGGCTTCCTGGTCCTTCTCTCCTTGAGATTGATCACGATGAGAGATCAGAAGACGGACTCTGGCATCTTCTTTAGCAGTAAGACGTGATTTTGTGTGGTTTAGAGCACGTGGATTATTACCTGTCCACTTCCTAATTGTGATATTGTGAATTTGTTAGGTTATCGAGAGAATACATGAAATATTTTTTGCACATCAGTCCTTAGATGAAGCTGATGTTAGAAACATCTTAGCCTCAGAGCAGAGGAAGATTTTGGCTGGTTGTCGTATAGTGTTTAGTAGGGTATTTCCAGTTGGTGAAGCCAATCCACACTTACATCCCCTGTGGCAGACGGCTGAACAGTTTGGTGCTGTGTGCACCAACTCCATAGATGAACAGGTCACCCATGTGGTTGCCAACTCACTTGGAACTGATAAGGTAACATCTTGTTGTGGGAACTAAATGCTTAAAATCTTTTGGAGAGAAGATTGTGTGTATTTGAGTATTGTTTTTAGGTTTGGCTTTGGTTTTTAATCTGAACCAAGCTCTACAAGCTCAAGTTGAGATTGATTTTTTTTACTAGTACTCAATTTTCATCCATAAAGAGGCAAGCTAAACCCTAACCTAAACAAGTCAGCATACAGTGAAAATAGTTCAGGTTTGGATCATGCTGGCTTCAATTTTTGTGAACCTGTGAGGTAGTTTAGTACACGATTCGAGTTAGCAAGGTTCTCTATCATTGCGGGACTATATCTGATGTTTCTTTAGAATTTGTGCTATTTTAATGTGTCGGAGGGGCTGTTCATGGATAATTACGAAGTCTAAATCAGAAAGTTGTTGTAACAGGTAAATTGGGCGCTTTCCACTGGGAGATTTGTCGTGCATCCTGGCTGGTGAGAATCTTCTGGTCAATCTCATAGGTACTTTAACGTTTTCTGAGTAATAAATGTGACATGGAGATTAAGTGATATATATATATGTATATATGTTTCAGGGTTGAGGCATCAGCTTTACTTTACCGGAGAGCAAGTGAGAAGGATTTTGCTATTAAACCATAAATCATCCACATCACAATCCCTCTCTCTGGTAACAACTGACATAGCGTCTGATTGAAGTTGTGATGACCATCAGTGGGTTTATAAAGGCTGAATGCCAAATGACCTGTCGAACAGCAAGTGCATTGTGGATGATACCCTTAGAGAGACAGCCGCTTGCTCGACCTGGCTGTCTATTGAGCAATGGAAATTACCCTAGAGTGATGGTTGGGTCTTACCTGGTGGCCTGCCCGAAAAATTGCTCAGGAGCACCTCCATAAAAATTTGGAAAATCTAACTAAAAGCGGAAAGGGGTCGGGAAACTAGTGTTTATATAAAATTGAGAATCATACAATGAAGATGCATAAAATCTTCATGAAACTGACAAAATTGATATGCCCGGTGATTTTAAATAAGGATCCAACCAAAAGAAATGGCAAATTCATTGGAAGTATTTAAATACTGGCCTTTCCTGGTGAATCCGAAGGAAAAAGAACCGTATGCTGACATTTAATGAGAGTTTGCCCATGTTTAAAGGGTTGATTTCGTGAGCTGGTTATCTAAGTTAATAACTCGATTTAGTTATTGATTTGGACAAAATGAGGCATTCTTCTGTCGGACGGCATGCACCTGTTGTTTCTTGTTTTTATTGTGTTACTTTTGTGCTGTAATTGTGAGAAACAAAAACTGCGTCCGAGTCAATGGAGAAATCGGAAATATGGGGATGTGGGGGTGTTTCAAATTTTAGTGGTGCAAGGGGAGGCTCTGGCATTGAATGTTCAATTGCGCACTTCTTAATCAGGAAAGAATCTCATGTCTGTCTAGCTCGTGTTTTATTACTGCCTTGGAAGGCTTGGTTACAATGGCAATTGTACCGCAAAGTACCGTTTTCAAAAGATGGGGGCGAAGCTGCACCTCCACATACATCCCCAAGCTGAAAGCAGCAGTAGGTGAATACTAACTAGAGTCTTTATGAGCGAAGTTATGATGTTGAGAGCATGTTTTGACTCGTCGTGAAGATCAAAGTTGAACCTATTTTTTAAAAGCAAAAGATTGAGATTCTTTGATCTTGGTCGACATTAGTTGTTCCAAGTACGCCGGCATTTGCATCCAAACTGGATTTCCATAGAACCAAAACTGAGTCGTTCAAGCCTTTAAAAACCCATTGTTTCGTTTCTGCTCCTGGACTAAACGGCGCGGAGATCTTGCAATCATTTCAAAAAAAAAAAAACCTCTTGGCCCCAAAGTTGAAACGAGACCGAGCAAAGCTGCAATTTCTGTAACATTTCCGATACAGTTCACATTTACCGGTGCAGTTTCTGTATCCTCCTCGCCGGTGGAAATAATACTTGGGAGCATCCGATGTGTTTGTATCGTCCGGGCTCAATTTGGTGAATTTCTTCATGCATTTATATTATTGGTGTATGGACATAAACATTCCGAGTGTTGTTCTCCTCCGGCTAATTTTGCCAACTAAATCATTCTAAATTGGAGAGGATCAACATTTTTCAACGGTTGAGCAAGTTAGGTAATTGGCGGGACTGAGAGGAAGAAAGAAAAGGGAGTTTGGATGTCTCCGTTGGTGCGGATAAATTGGTTTGTTCTGGTATTAATTGATTAAATAAATGCGTGAGCCTAATTTCTAGCCTTGAATTACGAATTTGCGCAGCAAAAGGGAGTAAATTGCTAACATTAAGACTTAAAATTAGAAGCCTTGAATTAAAATTTTGCATAGAATCCTGACCGAAGAGCAACTTTGAAGGCCAACTCAATCAAAGCAAGTAATCAATTTTAGCCAACTCATCAATAAATGCATTACACAAATCAATAAGACAGAAGAAGCACAAGAAGATTGCTGTTGCTAGGAGTTGACTGTTGAAGGCTACCATAGTGTTTTTAAGTCTTTTTCGGAGGAAACTTTATTTTATTTTTCTTAATTTTAGAGTTGAGAGCCGATGGAGAAGGAGGGCAGCGACAAGGCTGCTTCCGACGACTCACGGTGGTTGGAGAAGAACGGCAGCAGCGATCGGAATAGCCCTCATCACCATCAGTCTCAATGGCTGCAGTCCACTGTAGCAGGTACCTTGTAGTACCTTCTTTTTTTTTTTTTTTTACTTGTATTTATACTTGTGTGCTTGGGATAAAATTGGCGATGCAAATAAGCCAGGGGTTTCAGTTCATTTTATAGCTGCTTTAAACTGTTCCCATCGACGTCGGTCATTGGCCGGGGGAAATACGGTGTGATCATATTATCCACATCAACAACATGGTTTCTGATTGGTTGTTGGAGTTCCGAAACTTAATCCTCCTTGACTTGCTGCCGTGTTACCAAGGAGGAGGAGGAGGAAGAAGAAGAAGAAGAAGGGCAAAAAAAAAAAAAATGCTGCTAGTAGATGAACTGGCGGTCGAATAATCGGTAGGAGTACGGAAAAGGGATGGTGACGAAGGTAAAATCCGGCGTAGCAGCATCTCTAGCACGTAACATGTTCGGTGGCGGGATATAATCTAATTCTCATGGTAATGAGTGGTAACTGGTACGGGCGAAAGTGACGAAATCATGGGAGGCGGAGCATGATCGATGTTGGTAGCCAACGCCCAACGGTGACGGCATTGGTTTGAGGGCATATTATCCCCGGGGGTTAGTAAGAAACTAGTACTTGAATAGAAGAGTATTCGGAGAATATATATATATATGTCGAAGCTTTACAGGTTTTGTTGATTTTGGCTATTGCTTAATGAACTGGCACAACAACAACGTACCCTTATTTTCTTTTTATCTTTCTTACGATACGATAGCTTTTTATGAAGCTCTTTTTGTAGTTAGATTGATAGCCCTGCCTGCATGCATCACTTGAGTATTGCTCCAGTAATGTTCTACTGCTGCTTGAATGAGTGCTATGCTGACGGAAAAAGATTCAACATTGTTTGAATCTCGATGTGCAGATTTGGAGAGGAAGATAAAGATGATATTCGAGCTTGTAGACGACAAAGGAGATACATTTGCTCAAAGGGCTGAAATGTACTACCAGAAAAAGCCTGAACTCATCAAAGTGGTGGAAGACCTCCGGAGATCCTACATTTCTTTAGCCAATAAATATGCCATCCTGAGATCTGAATCCCTTTGCGCTTCCTCCAATTCCTTCAGGCTACAATCATCGGTCCCGTCCTCAGCTGGGCTAGCAGTACGTCTTCAAGAAGCTGAGGCTGAAAACAAAGCATTGATCACGGATCCAAAAAGTACTTCTGATCAAGACGAGCATGAGGAGGATGGTCTCCATGATCACCTTCGCACCAGTACATCTTCTGATTTGCCGGGGGCACGGACCCTGAGTAATTCAGCCCATAGCTTGATGATGCCTGGGGATGCATGTCGTGAGGAGTTGATCAGGAGGAGGGACAAAGGAGATGAACAAGGAAATCGCAGGGTCTGCAAGATTAATGGGGGTTTTGATCATTCCAAAAGGGATAGGGATAGCAGCACCATCGGGATCGGCTCCAGGTCTGAGGCTGAGAGGGAGAATATGTGGAATAAAATGAGGCTGTCGGTGTCGGAACTGATAGATGATAACTTGAGCCAGCAGGCTGAGCTGATAAAGAGAAATAACGACAAAAGAGAATCCATCAGAGGGCTCGGCCTTTACATCAATCAGCTCCAGAATGAAAACAAATGCTTGAAAGAATCACTTGCTCAGCAGCAGCAGCTTCTTAATAAGAACGCCACTGACCATCGTGATGCCAAGTTCAATCGATCTCACTTGTCCAAATTGAAGGGCTTGGTCTTCTGGTAAAAGCTGTGACCGATCAGTTTAGTTCAGTTTGGCTTTGGCTTCTTTCATCGTTTTCATTAAATCCCTTGACGAAGTTTTCTACTGACTCCTTAATTTTCTTGTACTGATAGAGCGAAATGAACGAGGAAGCGGTCAATTGTTTCCATTTTAATTATGCACCTTTCGGATTGATTTCGATTATACAAGTGTAAGGGTCAGTTGATTCGTTTTTCTTTTTTATTTCTTTTTTTGGGTCTAACAAACAATAGTGTAATTATTTGTCACCTAGAGATGTTAAAATTTTTTTTTTTTTAACAAACGGAAACACTAACTATTAAGACTTGTAAAAACAAGATTAGGTACAAAAAGGGTTAGTTACCCTGAAGTCCATCTCTGCTCTTTCTGTTAGCCACACTGGGAATTGGTTATCCCATTTCACATTCTGAACTAATTTTACAGCAAATCTGGCCAACAAATGGCTACACTGATTTCCTTGCCTATGGACAAAACTAAAATTACAAATCTCAAATCTGTTCTTCAACTCATCAATATCTTCCAAGATTGTTGCGATATCACTTCCTGGATGCTACCTGTTACAATCTGATCCAGCACTAACTTGCGCCGATTGATTTCTATTTTCATACATCCCCATTTTGGGCTATTCCTAGAGTCGTTCTAATTGCTAATGCTTCCTCCATAGATTTCTTCTGCTTTCAACCAGTTCTGGCTCTAATGATTTCTCCTTTCCGCTCACAATTCCTTTTCCAGTTCTGATCATTTGTCCAGAGATTGCGGCGTCTGTGTTAATCTTCACCACTCCTTCCCTTGGGGGTTCCCAGCTGCTTTGACAATGGTTCAGATCAGCTTCTTGATACCTACACTTCTTCTCCTCTTGCAAATTGCCTCAGACTCCACCTATTCTCCATGAGCTCATAGCCTTAAAGCTTCTGATTGTCCCTTGTCAAAGACCATTTTGTTTCGCCACAACGCCAAAGGATATTCACAGGTGGATATGATTCGAAAGCTCTCTCCTAGTTGTAGCTTTACATTGCCACCACCTCCAAGTTACAGACAGTTTAAACCCTCCGCTAACTGAGCTAATTTCCACACGGTCTCGGCAATGGGGCAAAAGAAAAACATATGTTCAAGAGTTTCCACGGCTTCTCCACACCCGCAGCAGATATTGTCGCATTCTCGAATTCTCTTCCACACCATTTCTTTGACAGGCAAAATGTTGTTTAAACATTTCCACAGGAAGTGTTTGTGTTTGGTTTTGATGTTGAGGTTCCACATTCTTTTCCAGCAGCTCGCCTTACTTTGTTCCCAACTTGTTTCTCCCCTCCTTCCCTCTGTACTTCGGTTGCCCACCTCCTCTTGCTTTGCCCTCTCGTAACCAGTTTTAACCGTGTACCTCCCTGATTTTGAAAATTTCCAAAAAACTCTGTCTCTTCTTTTAAAGCAACTGATGAGCATGCTTAAAATTAGCTGATCATCTTCATTGCTAAACCACCTCTGCAAGGCCTCTCTATTCCATTGGCCATTCAGGATTAGCTCATTGACTCTCTCCAGTTGGCAATCCACTGGTCTACCAGTCGTCACTCTTCCAGATTGTGAACTTGCAATCCATTTGTCGGTCCATATGTGGATACTCTCCCCATCTCCAACTCTCTTCCAAAGGCCTTCCCTCAATAGGTTTCTAGCTCCATGAATGCTCTTCTATATACACGAAGCTGTCTGTGGGGGTTTCTTATCCCACCAGTTGTCATCCCTCATGTACTTCGCCTTTACTAATCTGCTTACTAGCAAATTTGGAGCAGTGATGAATCTCCAAAGTTGCTTAGCAAGCAGAGCAGTATTGAAGTGTTCCAAATCTCTAATGCCCATTCCTCCTTTGCCTTTGACTGCAGCTTTTTCCCAATGTAATCTTCCCCTTTCACCATATCACTCCCCACCGAAGCTATTGATCTGCAGATATCCTTACACAGCCCTTTGGGTAATCTAAAGCATGACATTGTGTAGTTTGGAATGGCCATGATCACAGCCTTTATCAACACTTCTTTTCCCCCTTGACTAAGAAGTTTTTGATTCCATCCTTGCAATCTACTAGTAACACTGTTCTTCACGTAGCTGAAGGCTTGGTTTTTAGTTCTCCCAATTGACATTGGAAGCCCAAGGTATTTGCCGCTTGTTGCTTCTCTCATGTCATCCAGTGCAACTTTGACTTCACTTTTTCTCTGGTCTATGGTGTTCCTGCTGAAGAAGACAGCAGACTTGTCAAAGTTCACCAACCTGCCCGATGTCGCCCATACAAAGCCAACAAATTAATCACTTTAGAGGTTTCAAAGCCATCTCGCTTACAACAAAGCATTGCATCATCAAGAAAAAATAAATGAGAAATAGGTGGACAATCTTTGCATTTTCAGAATGTCTTTTTGAATTCACGGATTTCTCCAATAGGCTGGAGACCTTCGATTTCTCCAACAGGCTGGACAGACCTTCTGCACACAGAATAAAAAGATAAGGTGATAGAGGGTCACCTTGTCTTGTCCCTCTAGAGGGTTTAATAAAGCCAATTTTTTCCCCGTTGAGGTTGAAAGAGTAGGAAACGGTAGAGATACAGTTCATAATCCAACATATAAAAATAGGACAAAAGCCCATTTTCGACATCATTCTCCCAAGATACTTCCACTCTACTCTATTATCACAAAATTGTTTTTTTGGTTATCCAAGGTTTGGATAGATTCGAATTCAGTCATCATTACATAACTCTGAATGACGTACTTCTTTGATATTATTCTATGTTTACCTATCTACAGGGATGTCATTTTTTTCATTTTTTTTGGGAGAGGGGGCTCCTTCGTCCGTTTCTTGCCTCGTGCTCTAAAATCCTCCCTCTTTTATGTCTCAAGCTGTCATGTCTCGTTCTATCCTATCCCATATCCCTATGGATACCCCCGCGACTGTTTAATTATATATTTTTTTGTATATGCATATGTATGCATGTACAATAACGTCAGTAACAATATTGTATATCACTTTTTTTTATTTTTAATTAAATATTCAATATGAAATCAAGGTTAATAATCATTTTGATCTTTTTAATTGATTTCTCGACTTTTGATAGTAAATCTAGACTTATAATCATCATATTTGTTTAAACAGCTTAGAATTTGTTAAAAAATTAAAGTAAACTAAAAATAACCAAATCATCATCTTATCTAAAAATTATGATTTTTTTAGTTCTCGAATTATAATAGATATGCATATATTATTGATGTATAACTATAATTAGATAACAAATATAAACTTACAACCATCATATTTATTTTTATTTTCTCGTAAATAACTTACAATATATAAAAAATTCCAATAAACTAAAAATAACCAAATAATTATTGTCATGCAAATTATGATATATGTGTACATTATTGATATATAGTTATAATGTGTATATGTATATATGTAGAAAGGCACATACAGATTTTTTTTTTTAATTTTATGTCAAGATCGGAATAAGGTGTCCTTCCCTATCCCCTCTATTTAAATCTAGCTTTCTGACCGCATCGAACCCCAGCTCGTGGGTCGGGTCGATGGTTCAACCGGGTCGAATCGAATGACGCCATAAATATGTCATAAATATATATATTAATATTATATAATCAAAATAGTATATAAAAAAATTTTCTTAAAAATAATATATAAAATTCCCTCAAATTGGTAGTTTTAACTTTATATATATAAAAATTTTTCTTAAATTGGTAATTTATGACTTTATATATAAATTAGAGAATTTTATATTTAATAAATAAATTGACTTAAAGAATATAATATATATAGAGGTAGAAATGTAACTTAAAAAATGTATTGAATTAATTTTACACTTTATTAAAATGATGAGAGGTTAAAGCATATTTACTAAAACTTAAAAAGTGAGTTTGAAAGGATATAAATGGGTTAAAGGTAAAACTGAACGGTCAAAGTCAAACCCGGTCAACCGGTTCATCAGACCGGTCAAACCTGAGTTTTGACCGCTTTGACCGGTTTTTAACTTTCCGTTTTGAGGGTTGACTGACCGATGGTCGGTTCAACCGGTCAACCGGCCGGTCCGGTCTGAGTTTGAAAACACAGATTTAAATCAGGGGGCAAAAATCCCTCTTACCCCGCACTTGTGTCACCTCATCCCTTAGCCGATGACACGTAGAGACCTGCTCACTCCCGTTGCCAATCTTGCCTATCTAGCATTTTCAGTTAAAAACCAAAATCCTTTTTTTTTTTGTCTCTTTCCATTATAAATTTGTAATGATAACTACACTGTTAGGATTTTTTTTTAAATATTTTTCCATTTAACACAGCTAGGTATGGCAAGATGGCAAGTTTGGGACAAGGTAGTCCTCTCCCATTCCACAAAAGCTTCCTCTATCTCTACCCATTCATCGAGAGCCTGCAAGTGGCCACTACAATTTTTTTTACTTTATATTTTCACGTTTATAATATCAATAACTGTTTTTCTAAATAATATTTTGTATTTTTAACAAAAAATTAACATTAATTCAAGTTTAAATATTATTTTGCTCTTTTGACTTTCTCTATGATAGATACTGTCTAGAATCTAAAGCAAGAGGAGTTGTTTGTTTTTCCAGTTTTTTATAAATAGCGCACAATGCATGGAAAAAGTGGTTAGTTGTAGTTTACCTTATTAAACTTGACCCTTTATAATACTTTTCCCTCAAACTTTAAATATATATGTTTTGCTCCTTTCATTGATTAGTCAAATGTTAATGATGAATGATGAATTCTCCATCCAAAATTTACATAAAATCGCATTAACACCCCTATTTAATGGTTCTAGAAAATAGTATCCTTTTAATTCGGAATATGACACATTTATTAAAAAAAACACAAAGTCACATGATTTAGAAAATTTAAAAATAAAAGAGGGTAAACTATCAAAGAAATGAAAAATTGGATTATGGAGGAAAAAGAACTTAAAAATTCCTAAAACTTCTACAGAAGTTTCAATTACTTATCTTTTTTCCTTTAAGTTGTAAAGGAATTGGTTTTGATAATTTTCATTTACCTTGCAATTTTCACAAAATGTTCAGGAGTCAATAAGATGATATTTGGTATTTTAATATAGCATTCATACCTTGCTTTGTATTTTGTTTGAATTCTATATTTTAAAAAAATTAAGATTCTCTAAATTGTTTTTCAAATCATATTTTTATCGCATATAAAACACATTAAAAGTGATACCATAAAAAATATAAGCAAATAATTTTCATTGAAATGCACTAATTAATTTTATTTCGTTTAAAATAAGTATTGCTATTAGTATTGAGTTAAACATATTGCATTGCTTAAACTTGTTTTTTTGTGGAATATCTAATTCATTTTGGTGCTAAAAGATTGGAATACAAAGTATAATTTAGTTCAAATGCATTTAGCAACTATTAAAGAAATATGTGTTTATTATGTTACAATTTTTATATGTGTTTAAGAGTTAGTCAGTGATATTTTGGTCATGGAAAGTATAACTTCATCTTAACCTCATCAAAAGTAGACCATAAGGGGTAATGTTATATATTTAGGAGCTGTTTAGTTTGAATTCTATAATCATTATCATTATCAGTATTATAGAGTGGTAAATGATAATGGGTTTTAATGAAAATCCATAGTGTCTTTGTTAATATGGAAAAGATCTTACAAATTTTCATTTTTCTTTTTCATCATTTTTTTTTTTGCATTTGTTGAAACGGTAGCATTTTATTTTCTTATTTTACAATTTAATGAGAATCAAAAGATAATTAAGATGATTTAAGGAGAATAAGATAGGTAATCAAGGTGATTAATTAGAAAACCTATAAAAGAGGCCTATCATTTGCATTAATTTATTTTCATTGACCCCAAACAAACATTATATGTGAGTATAATTGAATTTGAAACCCATAGTGGGGGTTGAAATCTAATTATCAAAAACCCCCCTTAGAGTTTAGGGGTGCAAAGTGCTACAAGAGCCCAAGTTCAAGAGGGCAAAATGTGATTAAGGCCGAAAAATTAAGCAAACAAACATAACAAATACATTCTCTTATGCTAAACAAGAAAAATTATGTTGTTTTTACCAACAAAAAACAATAATATTATACATAGATACATATATATACATATACACACACACATACATACACACACACACACACATATATATATATAGAGAGAGAGAGAGGCGCGCACACACACAGGCACTCTTGACGTACGCATGTACATATGAATTGTAGATGGGAAAAATGCGAGGTATCCTTCCCCGCTCCTAGGTTGTGGTACAAAAAACACCTCCATCCTCGCGCAGCCGCATCTCGCATTTCTATTCCCTGCCCCATTTTCTCACACACCAGCGGGGCTACCCACCTCATTGCTAATCCTTATTGTTATACGGTCTCTTTGGTGCCATGGGATATGTACATCAATAGTGTGTAATACTAATAATTAAGTTGCTTGCTTATGTTCCAAGTGATCCTACTTCGTAAAGTGCATTAACATAATAATAAGGAGCAAACACCACCGTTTCTTAATCCCATATGATAGGGAGAGTAGTATTTGAACAAATAAGCGAAAAAAGCTAAAGAGAAAAAGCTGATCTATCTTGATTGATCCCCATTCCCCATCAACAACACAACACGACACCACACGACACGACACAACACACTTGATTTTTAGTATAAAGTAGTTGTAATTCCAGCCAGCCGGAAGAGTAAAAACACACAGCCGGAAGAGATATGGACTGTGAACTACGGACTAAGGAAGAATGAAAGAAAGAACAAATCTTGGGAGGGGCCTTAGCAAATGTGTGAATGAACGAATCTAATGATCCCATCTAACCTCTCCTAAAGTAAAAGGCTAAATTGGTTGTGTTCGGATTAGGTGTTTTTACACCTATTTTTGATAAACTGTTTTTCATACCCTAAATGATACAATAAAAACAACATAAAAAACAACCCAATATTTTGTTGGTTTTTTTTTTCTATTCCTTTCTTCTTTTTCATTTCTTTTTTCTTTTTCCTTTTCCTTCTTTTTTCCTCCTTGACCAGATCTTTTTTTCTTTTTTTTCTTCTTTCTTCTTCTTCTTCTCCTCCCTCCTCCTCATTCTCCTTCCTCCCCTCCCACTGACCAGATAGCCCAGCCAAGATCCCATTAGCAAGGGGAGTGGAAGGAGGAGAGAGAGAGAGAAAGAAAGAAGAAGAAGAAGAAAAAAGGCTTTTCACCCATGATCTGGCAGAGAGGAAAGAAGAAAAAGGAAAAAGAAAAAAGAAATGGAAAAGGAAAAGGAAAAAGAAAAAAGAAATGAAAAAGGAAAAGGAAAAGGAAAAAGAAAAAAATAGAAAAAAAAATTCAAATACACCTACAGTATATTTTTTCACATCTACAATCTACAGTTACAAACAGTCCCAAAAACAAAAATAACGAATCCAAACGGACCAATTACATCAGAGTCTCTCCACAAGTCTCAGCTCAGCTGCTCAACCTAAAGATACGGTCATGAATAGACCCACTACCGGGCACTGTGTACTGTACTCCTGCCCACTACTTGAGTCCTACTCTACTACTATCCTGGTGTGGTGTGGTATTTATTGCACTAGTAGTGTACTAGAGAGAGAAGAAGAGAGGAGATGGAGGGGAAGATAAATGATATTCCGGCCGCCGCAGCTTATGCTCGCCGCTGGAGTAGCGAACCAGGCACTGCTGCCACCGACGGCTCATCCTCTCCGGCGCACCATTCTCGCTCCACTTCCGTCACCTCCATTTCCAACATTAAGCGCAACCAGCACTATGCCGCTAAAGCTGCTGCTCAGCGCCTCGCTCAGGTCATGGCTTCTCAGGCGGCCGCTTCTCCCGACAACGACGACGACGACGACGACGACCCTGACCAGGACGACCTCCATTTCAGATTTACTGCTCCTCCTCCAAGGTCTCTCCCCCGACCCTTCAACGCTAGCACCAATACCAATGCTACCAAGGCCCCCCTCAACCCTCCTCCTCCTGCTGCTGTCCCCTCTACCAGGATCAACAGATCTTCCTCCACTGAGGTGATCTTTTTGTCCAACTATTCTTCCATCTCCTTTTTACTGGAAAATGAACTCCTTTTCTCATTCATTTATCTATTTTGATTTATTTATTTTTTGAACTGCCCGATAGATTGCCATAATTGCATTATTCTTGGAACACACTTAATTGCATTGCATTGCGTGATTGAGGACCTGAAGCTTTTTAATTTCTCAATGCAGATTCAGATCGTCTCAAGCTGTTTTTTTTTTCCCTTTTATTTTTCTTCTTCTTCTTTTTTTAATGTGGATATATTTATTATTCTTCTTCTAAACTTTTTGAATAAAAAATTTCTCAAGGATGTCTTATTTCATAATACTCAGTTAAAGAGATTTCAGGGGAAAAAAAAATGCTTAGATTCTGCGTCGTATTTGTTTTGTGCTGTCAACTCTTTTGGGATGACAGTTAACCGAGTTTGATTGATGATTCCTGGCCGTGGCTTACTTGCCCCTTAGTAACTTCGACTGCTTGACTGCTGCCATGCAGCTTTCAAATTAATCAATTAACAATCGCAGGCATATGCACGCAAACACTCAAGCACACCCCTGGGGTGTTACATTGAGCTGCCTATTTTTAGCTTTTCTTCATCCTCTCTGCTATAAGCATAGCTGGACGATCTCAGACATATTATACTGCCTTTTGCAATCTCTGGAATTTTCTACTTTCATTTTTCAAAGACTAACTGTTTTCTCTCCATTGTTATCTCTTCCCCATTTTCCCTTGAAATATGATCAGCTGACCCGAAACATAGTGGACGAAGCTTCTTCAGTTCGTTCAGCATCAACTGGAAGGCCATCCATGTCAATTCGAACCACCACATCTGTACCGCCTCCTAAACCATCACTCAAGACTCCAGTGCCTATACCACCAATAGATCCTCCTACAAGCAAACAAAGAGAGAAAAGGTTAATTTTGTTTACCATTCTCTTCCAACCCTGAATTCCTTATCTGCAATGCATTTTGCTTCTTGGCCTTTATAGTGCACTCCGCTCCATAACTGCCTCACAGCACTTCTACTGCTACAACATTTCTTGAACTACTATAATGGAAAAATAAAATCAAATTTTGAACTGCTAAAGTTGATTTACAAGTTTAGAATGCAAGATATTCCTCGGTTCTGTTGCTGAAGATTGTCAAGGATTGAGACATCAATCAGCTGATGTTGCTTCCTAGTTCACGTGCTTGACTATGCAAATTTATGAATTTCTAAAGATATAGTTACAGGTTCTCACCAGATCTTGGCCAGTTAAGTGTGAAGGATGCAGGAGGTCAGCGTGAGGCTTCTGCACTGCATGATGAAGTATGTTTTGGTACTTGTCTTGCAATATCTAGTTCTGTTCTGAACCCAAACTTCAGCTTAGACTGCCTCATTTATTTGTCTTATGTCTGTGGAGATTACTTTCTGCTTTGTGTATTGAGTGGTGGTGATTTGTCAAACTGATGTCTTCTTATTGGACAGCTTGATATGCTAAAAGAAGAAAATGAAAATCTTCTTGAAAAGGTGCATTTTTGTGTCTGAAAAATTCAACTCTCTAGTGATAATTATACTTGAAGAACTATGTATCTATTTTGTGGTACTAAGTTTGCTAGTTGTTCCACAGCTCAGGGTTGCAGAAGAGAGTTGTGAAGAAGCGGAAGCTAGAGTAAAGGAGCTTGAGAAACAGGTCACCTCTCTATCTGCAACCTGTTTTAGAGTACTAATGGAATAAGTGTCCACTCATTTCTTAAATTATCTCATTATTTTTCTCCAAGCTTCATGTTTATCACTCATCAATTGATTCGTAGAAACACAAGAAGAAACAAAAACCTGTCATTTTTACAAGTTTGATTTAAGTACATGCTCTCTGTTTATTTGATTTTTTGGGTGAAATTGAACATGACGTGCTTTGCCTTTGAAAATGGTGCATGCGGGGTTTATATTAAGGGTTGGAGATTCATAATTTTTAGTTCCTTCCTCCAAAAAGATATTCTCAACTGAACCTATTGGTCTTGGAACTTTTTGATTGCCATTTAAGTTCGTTTTTGTTAGTAGAATAATTGGCTACAATTCTTTTTGTTGTGTACTAAATAGAATAATTTGCTGTAGTTGTTGGACCTGTTTATAATGCTGGAGATACAATCACATCTTATTCTAGATCAAATTTTGTTTCTTGTGCTTCAGGTTGCAGCTCTTGGTGAAGGAGTTTCTTTGGAAGCTAAATTGTTAAGCAGGTATCCAGGATCTCGATTGCTTCTATGTCATTCATATTGCAATTAATCATGTAACTTCAGTGTGATGATTTTATTCCCAATTTGCAGAAAGGAAGCTGCATTGCGCCAGAGAGAGGTAAGTGGTTGAACATTTCACTTAACGAGAAATGGAATCTAGTTGCTCTCTGTTTATTTGTACTTATAAATATGACACATTTTAGGGAAAGCATGACGAAAGAACTTTGAAAAGATTTAGCAGAAAATCATTCATTTTGCTTTTCTTTGCATATTTGCTCTTTTTATGCTGCTATAGTCCCTCATCGTTAAACTTATGTGGAAAAGTAATTGCTTATCATAGGCTGCGCTTAAAGAGGCAAAACAAGCAAAAGATGGTACAGATACGGAAATTTCATCCTTGACATCTGCTGCTAAGGTAAAGGTGCTACCTGTACTTAACTGCCCTGCTTCATCTTAACATTGCCATTTGACAGTTTGATGTTTCCGTTGGATTAGAATGCAAAAAGTGAGGCCATGGCAGCTGCAAATCAGCTTCAGGAAGCTGAATCTGAAGTCAGAGCTCTCCACTCAATGACTCAGAGAATGGTTTTGACCCAAAATGAAATGGTCTTGAGCTAAGCCTGTAATTTCTCAGAGCAGAGTTTATTGTACTATAGTTAATCCAGTGTTTTTTTTTTTAGAGGAAGTTGTCCTTAAAAGGTGTTGGCTTGCACGTTATTGGGGTCTAGCTGCTAAGTATGGTAAGAGTGCTGAAATCTTGTCATCTCATGGCAGCTAATAAGCTCTAACTGTTAGACCCGTTGAGAATTTTGAATTGGTACATGTAGGCAAATTAACTCTTATAATTTTGTGCCTGAAAAAGCTAAAGGCCTGATATCATAGACTTGACATAACCAGAACTCTCTGTATATCTATTCATGCATGTTCGTGCAGATGATTCTATCTATACAAAAAATTTTATTCCAGTTATGTTTTGTCTGTTTTGACTATTGATTCACTGGTATTCGTGATGCTTTAACCTTTAAGCACTCTCGAGAAAGAAAAGCCAAATGCTAAAGGAATGGTTTCTACTGTTTTGGTGCACGACTGGGGAGGTGGAGGGGGAGAAAAAAGAGTGAAGCTTGTGTTTATGCCAGTCGCACGTTGTGTTCATAAAGAGGAGACTTGAAAACAGAAATACTTTACTTTTTTCCTTATAAGTACTGGAGCACTACTTTTTTCTGGATGTTAGTCCTGATACATCGTGCGTGTTTTTCAAGCCACAAGCTGATGGACTCTGCATGAGGCTCTGGTGTATGGTCAAGTCACGCTTGAAAAACTCCCATTGGAATGAGAAGTGGGAAGAAAGGTTTTACTTAATTGCCAGGCAAAAATCGTTATTTTCAGAAACTTGTCCCAAACAATTGTCTCACTTGGTGTAACCCGTACAGGATCGTGGGTCCATATTATTGTTCTTCATTTTGTTTTGTATAACATGCGTTATGAGTGCATATATCTTTTATGCTTGGTGTGTCCATGTGTTTTATTTACGTATATATTTTTTCAGGTGAAAATGGAGTCTCTTCGTGTTTAAGTTATTCTTTTAGGCGTATTTATTCACACCATACAGTTGCCTCTCAGGTATCTATGCCGATATCGCAGTTGGGAAGTTTGAATACTGGTCATCATTAGCACCTCTTCCTTTTGAAGTTGTCATTTCGGCTGGACAGAAGGCTAAGGAGGAAAACTGGGAGAGAGGCTAGTTTAACTCATTCATCTATGATGTCCTCTTATCTCAATTTAGCAAAAGCCTTCATCAAACTAATTTGGGCTGACTGCCTGAATCCTCTTACTCCATTCCAATGCTCAAGGGCTGGTCATACTACCTCTTAAGCAATATATTGTTCCGTGTCATGCTGAATCTACCTCTTTCTCCATATATATCATTGGATTTCATAGTTTTCAGTTGTGGAGAAACTTTTCATTAAGCTGTTTTTGAGAGGATAAAAATCTGTTTTGTTTCTTATCATTGTCAACTGCTCAACCAAGTGACTTTCTGTTGTGATATTGAACAGATGATTCCAATCCAGAGAGAGCGAAGCTTGTTCAGGACTTTAATGACCTGACAGGAGAAGGTTATATTGAGAGTATGCTATCTGTAGAAATGGGTTTGAAGGAGCTTGCTTCATTGAAGGTTGCAGCTTTGCATTCTAAATCATTTATTTTCTGATTATTCTTTGTACTATTAATATAATTGGATGATAATATTTTTGACTATTATCCTTTTACAAGTTGTCATACACTTCCATGTTTCTATCTGTATTGTGGCTTATTCTGAAATTAGTTTATTCATTTTTCCATCCATGACCATCTAACTTTTCTTTTGCTCTTTCAAAAGGTTGAGGATGCCATTATTCTTGCATTGGCCCAGCAAAGGCGGCCAAATTCTTCTAGGATCTCTGTTTCAGGTAAATACAAGCTTCGATTGCTCACTTGGAAATGATGTCAATGAGCTGGGCTAGTAGATACATGATATCAGATGCAAACACATTATGATTAATTTGTAAGACAGCCCCTCTACTAGACATATGAACTACTACTACTGGTGTTGGGTCTTGGTTGTTTTGCATCACCGTTGAATTGGAGTGTTTGGTTGGAAGAACTAGAGAAGAGACTGGAGGATTGGGACGATGGCGAATAGGAGTGGAGGGAGTTTGAGAAGAAAAGAAAGAGTAGTCACATAAGAAGGAAAAGGAGAAAGCAGTCTAGTTTTCCACTTTAAAGTCTTCTATAAGATAAGTCTTCTATAAGATTGTCTTTAAAGTCAATCTCTCTACTTTGTGAACCCCAATAAAACCCGCAATTCCTCTTTAATTTCTAATAAAAATATCAATTCTGGTAAATAACTCGTTGATGATACCCTCATTACTTTGTTTGATTTTGCTGTATTTTTTATCAAATCTGGCAGATGTCAAGTCACCAGGAGATCCAAAGTTCATGGAAGCATCTGGTGAGTCTTATTTAGATGCATTTCCTGGCATCATGTTGTGCTCCCAAAAGTACAACTGTAGCGTCACTGCTTCAACTCCCCTCCCTTCTCCGTATCCTGATTATCTTGTTCAGCCCAGACTGACTTAAAAGTTTTTGTTGATTATCTTACTGTTTTCTTTGCAGAACTAAGTCCAGAGGAATCTGAGGATGTCCTCTTCAAGGAGGTATTATATTTTCTTATTGTTAAGCTTTTCTACATGCTAATCTATGGTATCTGTTATCTACTTCCCTGTCAAATACAGACATAGGTATCTATATTGTGTTGTTAGATTTTAAGTTTAATGCTTTCTGAACTTATTGAGTTTGACAGCTAGAAAGAAACTTGTCAAAAAATTGTACAGAATGCTAATGTCTATCCTTCTGTACTCGTGTCGACGCCTAGATATGATAACTGAAGCAAAAATCTTGACTTCAAATGGATCTACAAGTATCATAAGATGCTCAACACTGACAATAGGATTGGACCTTCAATGCACAAGATCTTTGCTCACTCTAATTAGTAATTACCATAACCTCTAGTGCTGCATGAACTCAGTTCTTTGATTTTCTACGACAACATTATCCCTCAGGCATGGCTTGCTTACTTCTGGAGAAGAGCGAAATCCCACGGCATAGAGGAGGAAATAGCCAACAAACGAGTTCAATTTTGGATAAGCCGCAGTGTGCATTCACCAACTTCTCATGATGTAGTCGATGGTAACTTCTTCATAAAATTGTCTATTGATAGATATACAGATGCAACTAATAGTTCCCTTGCACTGGAGCTCTGGGTTCATAGCATACATCTGTTCTGAAGTTTTCTGGGCCTAAAATTTGCGATAGAGTTTCTGATTGCATTCCAGCATAGTCATTCTGGTAGTTCTATCTTTAAACAGATTGAAGCATTAAACAACATGTCCAAAGTAACTTTGTGACCTGGATTTGTCAGATGAGAGAAGGAAATAAAAGTTCACTTATTTACCTGCATCTCGTTATGTTACTAGAAAAAAAATGTTGAGGATGCCTTTAGTGGTGCGAAAAGTTTTTGCCTGGAAATCTGTGTCTGCTAGTGTAGTATGACGTTGACTAAATGAGTCTCTGGGGTTCGCTGAGTTATATATAAGTTTAGGTGCATATTGCATGAGATTACAAATGTGGATCCTCAGATGCTGTCAAGAGAGTGATGTGAGAAGCTGGTTTTTATAGCATACCAAATGTCTGGATGCATTAAAGATAAAAAGTAACGGAGCTTTCACATGCTCTTCTGGTGTAGTGTATGATGCAACATGAGAGCAAACCAAGATCAGCGGGCAGATCTAAGTGGGTGCAGTCTTATTTAGCGCCACAAGAAATTTAGATAATTTTGTCTTTGCTTGAGTAGTAGGTTGGTCAAGCTGTACTTTGAATCTTTACCATGTTAGACAACCGAATTAAAAAAATTTTTTTTTTTTTTCTTTCTTGTTTTGTTTGGGTTCTTTTGTGCAGTGGAGCAAGGTTTGATGGAACTGCGGAAATTGGACATTGAGCAACGACTATGGGAGGCGTCCCGCAAAGAGATTGACCACAACCACCCTTCCCTTTCCAATGGACGGAAATCTCCTCCCCTGCAACCAAAGAAATCTGTTGGGTAGCTGAAACAACGTTCCGGGAAGCAACAATAATATATGTAGTCTCGCCTCTTCTTCATCTCGGGTGTGTCGTTCAACTGATGCTTTTTCATCATATATGGTTGGTGGGGAGCATCCTGGTTCGCGGCCGCCTCCTGATGTGTTGTATTAGAGCATGTTTGTCCATCGTTCTGCGTTTTATTGAAATCTTAAAAAAGTAGTTGGCAGCTTTTTGCCTAACATACTTGGCGTGGAAGAGTGGAGCAAACAGCTGCTTGTGTGATGTGATGTGATGTGATGTATTATACAGAAGAAGAAGAAGAAGAAGAAGAGAGAGCTGGTGGTTTCGTGAGCCCACATGAAATCAAATCGGTCTCCGTCTCTACTACTCACTACTCAGCTCCGCAATGAATCCGGAAAAACATTCCGGGCCTTACAATTACTGTGTGGGTCCGGCATCTCATGTTATCTCTTCGTTATTTAGATGGATCCTTCTCTTCCTTTGGGTCTCATGTTATCTTCTAATGGCACTAATTATCAGTGAAACTGAACTCGAATTCCGTTGTCTTTGGTAGCCATGCGCAGCTGTCATCAGAAATTTTTTAGAATCTTAAATGTCAGTAAACAAAAGTAAACTACTGCTACTATTCTTATACTATATATAATGTTTTTCTTTTTATTTTCAGGTAAAACTGTTAAGGATTTCGGTGGTGTTATATGCTGTGACCAGGGAGTATTGAGTATAGTGAAAGGAGTTAGTTAACAGAGTCATGCATTATGCTGCGAATTTCAACGTGCATACAACGCAAAGCACTTTTCTGTCGTCTGTTTTCAAGAGTGAAACAAAGAACAACTAGCAACTAACAGGAAAGGAAGCAAAAGCAAATAGTCAATCTAATAAAATTAAGCAGAAGAGACGCGATGGGCACTGCAACTGTGCTCAACATCACACTGTCAGTATCTTGAAAGAGGATTCTGTTAGCGTTTACAGACCGCTGTGGGGGCTTCAACCTTCATTTCCAGACGATTGAACTGCAGTGCTAAAATTGGTTTCGATAACAAAACTAACACGCTGAGGCTTCTTTTCTTTTTCCTCAACTCTCTGCAAGCTTTTTCTTCATCTACATGACCAGCAGGAGAAGGAGGCCCTAGTACTTTTGCAGGTGCCACTGCTCTCACCCTAATTATAACTACTTCCCGTTAGAAAAGCATCCACAATACAGTTTGCAATAACATGATAGTTACTTAGAAATATGAACCAGCATTTTCTTTTTTCCCCTTCCAACTTGCCGCAGAAAATCAGAATTTGTTCCTAAAGCCAACGCTTCATGTGGCAATGATTAAAGCTGAGTTCACCGTGCCAGAGATATCTCTGGCAAGCTAACCTTTTTTGGTGTTCTTAACAAAAGAATGTATCTTTCAGCATTCCATGCTGTTTTGAGACTCCTAGAGTATTTGGAAAACAACAACCTATCTGTAAGGCAGCCAGCAAAGACTCCAGCAACGGCTTCACTAACAGTCTTAACTACTGAATGACAGCTTGAATACATGCAAAAGAACAAAGAGAAACCTGCACTCAATCTGACAAGAATACTTGAGGAGGTGATGGTTGTATTTGGTCCGCCCGCTGCAAGCACAGCCCAGATGGAGGTTAGTTGTCCGAATACAAAGCGAAAACATACAAATCAAAATCTTTTACCTAAAGCTCGGAAGCGACAGTTTAACAAGTGGACTCATCCAACCGCTCGACTCCAGTTCAGAGGCTGCCATTGAAAAGTTTACAACCAGAAAAAATTGCCAGAAAGATGATCCGCAGATTTAATTTCCAGAAGCTCCATAAAACTAGCAACTAAAGTAATGAATTGTTGGACAGTCTCATTCTTCCTTTACACAAGCAAATTGCATACCTAAAACTGACTTCTTAATACGAAGCAATACCATATAACAACTAACCAGGAGCACTAAAGTTGATGTTGCAGATATTCATTTCTTCCACACCCTTCATTTCAGACACTTGTACTTCCATAGAATTTTTAGGGCCGTCAGGACTAAACATGCCAACCATATTAAGGAATCCACTGGTTTTAGTTTTTGAAGTCCTTGGAATTGCTCTAACTGTCTGCTTCATTATAAATCACAATAAAATAGAACAGATAAATAACTGTTTCAAGAAAAAGAAGCCAATCTCTTAGCTATGAGAATGAATATTTGCTGATTATATGCTTTATCCATGCAAAGGACAACCCTGCTTCACTACAGGCAGCTTTACCACCCAAATCCACTAGCTTAACTTGTCGAGATTGGATGATTATAGTCAATACAAGAGAAAAGAACCTTGAATTGAGAAAAGTTGGTCAATTTGTTAAAGCTCCGTTTCTTCAGCTAAATATGCAAGGCTCAGATGTGCCATGCAGCTAGGAAAATTGGGACTTGCTCGTATTACAGAATGGGAGTGCTTAGCTCAAGACTTACCTTCGAAAATTTTGCAAATTGGCTTGGAAGTCCAACATCCTGTGACAAGAATACAGAAAGGCAATAATGAACCACATTGCAGCGATAAAATGGATTATTTTCCTTTTGGCTTAAAACTTGGGAAAAGATATCAGTGTTCATTGCCTAATTAGATTTTAACTCTCTCAATTTCAGAATAGTGAGTTTTTAGGTCGAAATAAAGTTTAGAGAGGCATAGAATCGCACTGCTTCCTACCTTTCGTCCATGAATGCAAGCTTCATCACTGTTCACCAGCACCCTGGCAGCCCATCTGTGTGTCAAAGGAACAGAGGATACCATAAAAACACTGCTCTGATTACACGACTGTGCATTGTTAATTGCTATCTCAAAAATTAAAATTTAGATTTCTGTTTCAAGTAACTTCAGAATAGTACTTTAGGGTGTCCATATGAATCAGCGCACACTCTTTTCCGACCATACAATGTCATGAAGGCTTACATGCATAGAAATCAATATCAAATGCGTAAATAGTTATAAGGGATAGTTCTTTAGTTGAATACTTACGCACAAGATGTTGGTGGGTTCCATACGGTGCCTGCAATTACCACAAGCTGAAGTTTCTGAAATTAAAATAATGAATGGTACAAAAAAAGTAAAAGCAGAAGGAGGGGATCTTCAAAGAAATCAGATAAAAGATTAATCTTTTAAATTTAGTTGCTTGAACTGAATGATGTCCAATACCTTAGCAGTGACCGAAAGTCATTTGTGTTTGCAATGAATCAACTGAAGTCAGGATACAGTACCTCATCAAATTTCCCAGCAGGGCTGTCATCATAATGAGCGAGAAAGAATCCACCAAGAGTGTATCTGCAGAAGAAGAACTGGCTATTAGAATCAAACACATCTTCATCCGTCGCCCCGAAAAGAAGCCATAGAACCGGTAACCGGGAAATTTAAAAAAAAAAAAGCGCACCCAAAAGCTTCAACCAATCTGAACTCCTTGGGGATGAAAGCTCGAGCAGTCTCTGCTTTGACAAGATGGAGCTGGTATAGGGCACTGGAATAGAGAAGGAAAGAAAGATAGGCAAGTCATCAAACAGTGAAATTAAAATGGGAGAAGGGGATGAAGAGAGCAGCATTACAGATTCAATAAAACTTCACTTGCCTGCCTCTGAATACCCAGGGGGGTTTGCCATATCCGGATGGAGAATGTGTTTCTCCATGATCCATGCGTTCAGCCTTCAAGATTATGCTCGCATTCACCTACGAAGTGGAGTACAAATTGAGCTGCTTTTTTTTTTTTTTTGGGGGTGGGGGTGTGGGTGGGTGAGTGTGTGTGTGTGTCTTGAAAAGAACCATAAGGTATCAGTAAATTGGATATGTAAAATAAGCCGGCTAGTGTGGAGAGCTAATTCCTTCACTACAAACAAGTTGCGCAGTGCCAAAGGAACGCAGGCATTTGCAGCTAAATTGAATGCAGGCAATTGGAATGCCTAAGTTGCATAATTTTTTTCTTTCTTTCTTTCTTTCTGTCTTGATGGTGTTGCAATTGCTTTTCCTTGTGAATTGTTTCAGCAAGCGTGCGGGCAAGTGGAGTGGGAAGTAGAGTAGTAATTGAAAAAAAAAATTTTTTTTTTTTTTTTGGGTTGGGGTGGGGTGTATAGTGTATAGTGTACAGTGTAAAAACCCTGGTTAACAGGATGCCAAGGACGAGCACGGGGAGATGATGAGTTAGGAGTCCCCAACATTTTGTGTTTGTGCTTCAAATGTTGGTACGTAATCAGCAGTACCAGACTTGAATTTTAGAGCATAAGAAAGTGTTCAATAGTCGTAAAGTAAGAAACTTTCTAGAACAAGACTTTTTTGAAGCTAAAGGCAATTGAAGAGTTTCCAAAACGCTTATGCAGTAGAAAATGCAGAAACTTGAGAATCGAACAAAAGTGAAACATTCTTGATTTGGGGATGAAAGGTGGCGGCGGCAGCAGCAGCACAAGCATAAGAAACAGCCACAAAGTGGATGTATGAACTTACAGAAAATCAAAGGGAAGCGAGTGGGAGGTGAGTCTTTGAAGACAAAACTCAAACCCAATTGGGTTTCGCACAAACTTTGCAAAGATTGAAGGGAGAGAGCGGGTGTTCTTGCCTGTGTGTGTGAAAGAGGGAGAGAGCGAGGGAAGGAAGAAGGGAAACCCAAAGAACAAACCTCAGCGAAGCTGACCGGACTGAAGAGTGGAGCAGCAGTAGCTACAGCTACTGGTATTTACTATAATTAAAATTAAAAAAAAAATTTGTTGGATGAGTAATTGTTGCGGGTGAATGACGGTGAGACCTGCAGGGGTTTTTTTTTTTGGTTTTGGCGGGTTTTGGGAGGGAGTGTTGGAAGGGAGTGAGGCAAATAGATAACATCTCAAATATCATCATCATCACCAGATACTTACATACTGCTTACCCCTTCACCACCACCACCACCGCCAAAAAACCACAAAACCCCAAAAGAAAACCAAAAGCAAACTGCTGGCCGCTGCTGTAATAACAAATATCCCCATAACCTCCCCAGGCCCTACTCCCTCCCCCTTCTGATTCCGATTTCCCCTAAATAAACAAAAGCCAAAGTTGATTTAAAAAAGAAAAAAAAAAAAAAGAAAACATTGCCACACAGCGACACCACGTGTGTGAGGTGAGCACCTTATTTTAAAGGGAAAGAATGAAAGGATGAGTTATAGAAAAAAGGGTGGAGGGAAGGGGTCTTATTGGTTCAGTCAGTCCACAGAGCAAAAAGACACATCCAAACCGCTGCAGTGCAGTAATGGTAATCCATACCACAAACGCCTTGGATTTTTTGGCCTTTTTCCTTTTTTTTTTGTTTTGTTTGAGGGTGGAGTGTGGATTTTAAATACTAAAATCCGAAACCCGTCACACCAAAATCCCATTATTTAATTTGTTTTCGAGTCTCTACATTCCTCCCTCCAAAAACAAAAACCAAAAAAGAAAAAAGAAAAAAAGAGAGGGTAGACTGCTGGCGTCTTGCATTTATATCATTACTTCTGCTAGAATAGTGGTAGTACATTTGTATTTGTACTATAAAGATATGCCTACTTAGTACTACTTACTTACCCCGCCACCAAAACAATAACAAAATAGTACTAACAAAATAACAATAAAACAATAAATGTTGTAGAGTATTAGACTTTTCAACAACAGAGACTAATAGCCAAAGGGGGTACTGTTCACAAGAGTTCGTCGTCGTTTTCTCGCGTGGTAGCTATTTCTCACGTGTGGAGCTTTTGGGCCTCTCGTTCACGTGAGACACGCGGTCTCATGTTCCCTCTATCCCCCCGTTACTGCTAGACCAGACATTTACAGGGTTTCCCCTTTCCTCTTTGGAGTAAGGTCTGCAGGATTTATGGCAGATGTGCTCAATCCCATCTGTTGCCCTTCTTATTTTGCCTCCGATTCACGTGACCTAGACAATCTCTCCATCTGCCATCCACCAAGTCCCTCCATCCCTTCATTACTGCTAGACTAGAATCTACATGGCTTTCCTCTTGGGAGGTCTAGATTTATGGCCTCTTCATCCTCTTTCTTTTTTGCCTCCCGTTTATGTGAGCTGGACGATCTCTTCGTCTGCCATCCACCGAGTTGTTTCGTCTGAGGGTTTGTCAAGAATCTTTTCCTTTCTTCCTTCTGAGTGAGGCCTTCAGATTTATGCCCTCTTTCTTGCTTTCGCTGATCTATTGCCTTCCGATAATGACTATATTGATGATATTTTGACCTTTTATCTTCTTTCTTTGTTGTTTTTTTTTCTTTTTTTTTTTTTCTTATCCTTTTTGGTTCCCTTTCCAACTCATCCTCCCCTATAACTTGATTTGTTCAGTCTCTCTCTTCTCTCTCTTTTTTTCCAAATTTTGAGCTTTGTTTTTATTATATGTATTGTCTTGTTTACCGATTTTCCCTCGGTGACATTCCTCCTTGATTCGTGTTTATTTATTATTATTATTATTTTTTCATGCCTTTGTCACGTATTTGTGTGGTCTTTGGGATCTCTAGGTTGCATGAGCTGCCTTCTCCCATTTTAACTTAGTCGTTGATCCCCCTCTTGTCCCACCCCCCCCCCCACACCGAGGGAGCTAATAATCGTTGTCCTTGGCTTTAGTTTTTCTATTTTTTGTAGAATGTTCTCTCATGCGGGTTCTGAGTTGCCTCATTGTGTTCTGTGGAATATGGCTCCGTGTGTTCTCCTTCCATGTGCTATGTTGAATATTTGTGTTCCCTTTATCTTTGATTTTGTTCTCTTTAAGTCAGATCTGAGAGATGTTGTTTCAAATGGTTTATTTTCTTTTTCCTCCGGTGGTTACTTGGTGTATGTTCTGTTTAGCGTTGTTGCCTTGAGCACTTTTTTTCCCTTTGTATTTTCTCTTGGTTGTTGTGTTTTTTTTTAAGGTCACTTTGAGTCTATGTTTTAGATTTTGTCTCGAGAAGGATGGATTAGCTCGTTTGAGCATATTTTGTTCCTTTGTCTTTTGCCCTGATTTGTTGAGGAGGAAGTCTCAATCGAGACTAATGGCCAAAGGGACTTACCGCTTATGGGTTGATCGCCGCTCTCATGTGGTCTTGACTGTCTTGTAATATTTTTTTGTGCTTTCTCTTGTGGCTGTGATTTTTTTTTTCTTTCAGTGAGCTTGGAGTTCGTGTTTTATGTTTTGTTCAGGAATGATCGATTGACTCGTTCTGTTGAGGGTGATACTTGTGATCTTTGTGCTTTTTTTACCTTTTCTTTTGTGCTTTGGTTGTTTTGCTGCATTACTCAGATTTTGGAATTCATTTTCATGGTTGTGTTCTTTTTTTGCTCTTTATTTTGTACCGCACTCGCGCTCTTGCTAATGCAAGGTCCGAGCTTGTTCGGATATCGATGTTATCGAATCTATACCGCTTGGACAGCCTTGGTTCATGTTGTTGAGGCTCATCGATGTCAAGGTTGCTTGGACTGGTTCTGCCTCGAGGTCATTTCGCTATTTCACTTTGTCGATTCTCGGGTTTGGCCTTGTCTTGCTTTTTTGATTAGTGTTTGTTTAGGGTTTAGATTGATGGTCTTTTGACTTCATTTGATGTTTTATTTTTTTTATCGGTATTATGGTTTCTAGCTGTCTTTGATGACAACATTCCACGGTGGATGGACTTCTTGCCGTTTAGAGGTACCATATCAACTGGGTATGTAGGATTCCAGATCAGCCCAACAAGCTGGTACTTACGAGGTTCTATTGGGTGATCAATGCTCAAACCGTATCGGGAGGCAACCTGATATGGGGTCTGCCTTGCCATTTTTTTTGGGTTGCGCTCTTATGGCTCTTTTCACTTCGTGGCCGACACGGATAATTTAATAAGTTGGTTCCTTTTTTTAACTTTTTTCTGATCAATTGCAATGTTTCCATGTGCTCTGTTTATTTATGGTGTCTTTGGTTTTTTCTTGAGCCTAGATGTTATGGGACTTGTTGTCCATGCTTTTCCTGCACGTGATGTTTTTTTTGAAGGGACCATTTCCCATGGGAGAGATTATGTTATAGTCAATCGAAGGTGATCGTTACCGCATTTTATGTAGTTCTTAAACTTTTTTTCATATCTTTTATGTAGTTTGTTCTTTATCGCCTTTAACTTGGTCCTCATGTCCAGACATCCAATACGCAGTTACTCCGTGATTTTGACTTTATGGGGTGAAAGCATGAGGCTATTGAGGGCAAAGTTATCGAGGATCTCATGCATGCTATGTATTATTGCAATGAAGTTGGTTACCACACACAAGTGTATGCTTTTTATTTTTATTGCCCTTTTATTTTACCGCTCGATTTATTATATTCTATGTTGCTTGGTTTTTTGTTTAGTTCTCTGCTTTTTATGCGTTTTCCTTAGATCTATCCTTGTCGGCCCATCCCTCCTCTATTGTTCTTGTTTCTCCGATGTGCAAAAAGCAAACCCGCTTGATAGTTGGTTGTTCTTTTCTTTTATTTGTTCTTACTTTGTGTTGCTATTTTTTGTTTTGGTATTGATCTTGCTGTCTTGCTCTTTGATATAGGTGTAATGATAACGTCTCTGAGTTGGTTCGGCTGGTTTTTAGTGCCAATGCATATGTCGATCCCACCGCCTTGTCGCTTCCCGCTCGCGGATCCAACAATTACGCCATTTGTGATGTTGCCTCCTATGACGCGCTTTGTCGCTTGTTTCTTCTTTATTTGTTGCTTTGTTGGACCTCTTTTTTAGTATATTTTTTATCTACATCTTTTCTATTTCATGTTGCTCTTTCTTCTTTCGGCATCGGATCGGCACCGCATGGATAAGGGGTCGTGGTTGAGGTTGCTTGGCCATCGGCTCGCTTTGGCATATGGTCGCCCTCATTGTTATGAGCCTTATGCGAGTTCTCTCGCTACTCTTGGGATCTTATGCCTTCCCGGCTGGAATGTATGAATTTCCTAGGTACATGGTTGACCTTTTATGAACTAATAATAAAGCTATATATTTTTGCTATTTGTTGTCTTGAATGTTTTTTTTTTATAGGCATGGATTAGGCTTACCGCTCATGATGACATCGGGTATATTAATGTTATTGCCTTGGGTGCCGGGTTGAAAACTAATTGTGTTAGTATGCTTTGACATGTATCATGTGATGATGAGGTCGATTTTACCGTGGTCTTTATCAATTGTGCTAGCATTTTGTGCAGCCTTTGAGTGATCTAATTTATCTTCATGGACTACTTTAATTCATACTTACTTGACTTTGACTTCTTTCCTCCGTAACTTGAGATGTACCACCGCTTTTCACAAATTATGCCAACCATCACCGTGTTACATTAAACGCTCCTCTCGCTATCGGCATGTGACCGCCAAATACACTGTTGTTACTTACTATCCAGCTTAGAGAGGGCGCTGGTTGTGAAGCTTTATTTGTTCTGCTTTGCTTTCATTCCATAGATTGCTTCAGGATTCCAGCAGTGTTGTTATTATTTTTGGAGTTTAGACCTTGCTGGGTTAGTTATGTTGTTGTTTGTAACGAGAGTGTTGTGCTCTTAGGATTTGTACTTTATGGTGGTTTAGATGGATCTTTCTTTTTGATCTGTATGATTGCCTATTTATTTGTTGTGAACCTGTAATTGTGAAGCTTTGTACTCTGCGAATCGCTTGCTCTGTCAGAATATGCTTCTTTGTGATTCAGTGGTCGGGCTCTATTCCTTATTTTTCACGCCTCTTGGTAAAGACAATTAGTCTATTTAGTAATGTATTATGTTTCTTGTTTTTCAGTTGAGGTGTTGCCTATCGCTGTTTTTCCCTTTAATATAACTCCTGGCTTCACCAAAGGAAATTACCGTCCTTTTCCTTTTGTTGCCTACAACCCATGCAGGTACCTAGCCCATGACTTTTTTCTAACCCGTTGCAAGTTACAAATCATGTAGACTCATCAGTTTATTAGCCTTTAACTAATGAGTACACCTTAAATAGATCGCCCTTATAATTTTCCGGATCTCCCGATAATCGGCATAAATTATTGATGTTTTATGCTAATTTATCTTATCAATAGCGTAATATCATTCATTGCCTAATACAATTGTAATGATAGATATTAGCAATATAAATTATAATTGGTATTGTTCCTCATGCCTTGCCCACCATTAGTATCTATTTGTCGCTAACATTTTAACGCTTTCTTTTCGGATTATAAGGTCAATACCGATTACCTTAGTCTTTGGGTCCCTCCATCAGCGTTGTTAATTTGGTTTCTCCCTGTGGATATTACCTATGCATTGCTACTTTCATGCAACGTAGATAATCGTGCAATGAAGGGATGGATTCCCATTTTACCATTTTTTTACTTTTTCACAGGCCAATCTTTATTTGGCTTTCATATGGGGACTTGTTGTTCCCCTTCTTTGGTCTAAACTCTAAACCTATTCTCTATTTCTGAATACTTTGTGGTCCTTAAACATCCCACGTATATTTGGATGCTCATTTTCTTTTGTTATTTGTATGTTAATGCCTTTTTTTTTTTCCTGCGGTTTGCACAGACGCTTTCTTGCCCTGAGGATTCTATCAAAGGTCATTATTTGTTTTGTGTTTTGAGGTCAGCGCTTGGTTTTGTCGAGTTTGGTCCCTTTCTTCCTCAGATTGTTATTGGTTTCTCCCATCTCATATCCATGCACTACTACTTTCATGCAAAGCAAAGAAATCGTAAAGAAGCAGAACTTTCAGCCTTACTATTTTTCCACTTTTTTTCTCAGCCTACTATCTATTTGACCTTCGTATGGAGCCTTCTTATGCCTCTACTCTGATCTTCTACTAAGCAAAGTGTTTCCTAGGTAAGCATGATTATGCCATTTTCAACTCTTTGTCTTTTCGAGTTATTTCTCATTTGTCCTGACTTTCTCACGGTATTCTCCACAAGGATATTGCTTTTGTGGTTTTGTTATTTGCATCCCAATCTGTTTCATTTTTTTCATGGAGTCTAGAGCATGTGTTTGTTATTTAGATGATTCACGTAATAAAAGGTCGTTAGTTTATTTGGTTTTTGCTCATCTAAAAGATAGTTTTTTCATGGCTCTCTAGGCTTTTGAGTTCCTGGTTAATTTTTTTCCTTTGTTTTTTGGCAACAAGTGTGCATTTTGTTTAGCTCGCCTGATATCTCCTTTGTTTTGTGCTTCCTTTTTTTCACCTGTTTCAGGGTTTATATGTTTGTGTGTTGTTTTTCTAATTTTTTTCACTAGAATGTTTCCTATTCTGATGATTTTGATGACCTTCTCCTCTATTTTTATTGCTTCTTCAGGGAATTATTCCTTCACTTCTCACAGATCTAGGTTGGTGTTTTTATCCTGCTCCTCTCTCAGATTATGTGCTGTTTTCTTTTAGTGTGCTCATTTCATATTCTAGGAAGCTTTGATGTTCTTTTTTTTCTTATTCATTTTGAGACGATTATTTCACAGACGCCATCTAGGGCCTTTGTTTCTACTATCTATTGCTCTTTCAGTGGTGTTTATAGATGTCCATAAGCAAAGCATGTCTTTGTATGCTCGCTGACCATATAATTTTCGCCTTTTTTACTACAGCCCTTAAACTTAGTCGTAGGATGTCAAGCAGATTTTTTTTACCTCTCGTGGATTCTCATTTTTTAGAGTTGCAATATTTTTTCCCTCTTAGATCCCTGTATGCTTTTGTTTTATCTACTTGATTTTTTCTCCCTTATATATATATATATATATATACACACACACACACACACACACACGCTTCATCTTCTTGGTGTTTCTGCTAACGTCATTTTGTCCTTCTTGCTTGCTGTAGATAAAAAAGGCTGTTTTCCTCTTTGTATCAGTAACATGATTATTTCGTCTACTATTATTGCGTGGTTACAAGTGTTATTCTATTTGATTGAGTAGTATTTATTTTGTGTTCTTTTTATACTGGTTGTCGAAGCTTTCACCAACATTCAATTTTCATTATTTTTTTATTCATTGGGTGATAATGTAACTTTTAATTAGTCCTCCTTATTTTTTATGCAATTGCTAAATAGATCTTAGTACTTAATTCCATGGACTACAACGCCGTGAGGCGCATTCGCTATGCTAACATGGACAAGGCAAAGAAGGATGCTTTGTTGCGTAGACGCGATGCGCCAAAAAAAATTAATTCTCACCCTGAGTAACCGAGCCATTAAATTATCGGAGAGTTCTTTGCCTATTTCTCAACAAAGTAATCATCTACCTCTCTTATTTGTGATAAGCAAGTGCCTTGTTATCATGCCAATCCTGTTAGTCGACAAAAAAAGAAGTATAGGAGTGATCGTATCAACCGGATGCTTGATTCTTTGCCTTCTTCAGAGCAAGTAGGTGTATCTGCGTCTGAATTGCATGATGATCGATACCTATCAATAATGATGAGTTGGCAGGTGTGCTCGATAGTATAGTTGACCGCTAGATTGTAGGCCAACAAGCAGCCATCTTCCGGTAGGTCGTCAAGTGTTCCTCCCCAAGTGCGAATTCACCGTCTGAGGTATATTTCGCTTGACAAAGGTCCGTGTATACCGTGATGAACTTATTGACTTTTCTCTGCTCCACACTTTTCAAGTATATTTGCCTAGCTATTTTTAGGCATTGCAATCTTTCTACAAAACTTACTTAGTCTGAATGGTCAAGTTTAGTGTTTTTCCTCGACTTTTCCCGCTGTGGAGGCGGTAAATTGGGTTAGAAGAGAAAAATCATCTAGCCTCGTGAGAGGTTCACATATTGTCGTTAAAACACGCATCTATTACCGTGAGGTTTGTAAGCCTTCTGGATATTACCTTATGAAATTTTAGGAGCTAGCTTCGCTTAAAAATTTTATTTCCTGCTTCTTAGCTAGGTGATACATATTTTATTGTCGAATCAGGAAAAAGAAGAAAAGCTAATTCAGCTGCATATTCGCGCTTGGAGAAGATTCCTGAAAAGGCTCTTGTGTTACCAAGTGCTCCAGACTGTGAGCATTGCAGAGTAAAGAGATTTTATTTAGAGTCGCCAAATTTCTGTTGCCGTGGTGGGGATGTTTCTGTTGTTGTGCCCGTGATGCCTTATAACCTTTTTCGTCTTTACACTGGCACAGATGAAGAGTGTGTAGAATTTCGAAAGCATGTTCGAACTTATAACAATAATGTAGCTTTTACAACCTTTGGTGCAAAGTATGATCGCCAGCTAACAAAAAACACAAAGGGAGTTTATACCTTTCGAGTGCAAGGTCAGATTTACCATTTATTGGATAGTTTGATTTCTACAGGCAAGACACCTACTGGCATCCGCTTGTATTTTATGACCAAGAGGAGAGTTGGCTAAAAGGTTTGAAAATTCGCCTAGGTGAGAGTACTCTTAAGTTGCTAATGAGTGTACTTGAGTCTAATCCTTACACCAAATTCTTCAAGAGCTTGCGAGAGCTTACCGCCTAGACGATTGCAAAATGGTTCTTAATTGCAATCCTCGATTGATCAAAGAGTTTATAACCGCCAAGCTCATCCCGTTGCTGCCATCCGATCAATCATGAAGCTTTGGAAAAGAGTGCACACATTCGTGTTTATTCCCACTCAAACACCCCATCGAATACAACACTATTTTTCATGCAACCATCCCCTACAAGATCCGCTTCTTATTTCCTCGAGGAATCTGGTCGGCATCGTGGAATACCGAGAAATTCGATTCTAGGAAAAGAAAAAATGAGGATTCTGATGATGACCGCACTGATGCTTCTTTAATAATGCAAAGATCGACTTAGTTCGCTTGGAACAGGAAGGCAAGTTCACTTAATGTGCTGTATTCGGTTTTTAGTTGCACTTGTCTATATAGTGAATATATATATATATAAAGAACTGTAGGTGATTGTTTTTTTTTTTGTATCTGCGTAGCTTCTGAGAAGGGAAAAAGTGAGCGTCGTACTGTGTCTGCAAGAGAATACTATTGCTATTTGCTTCAGATGAGAGAAGGTGATGGCTCAATGTTGTTGCATGCAAGGAGGCTTTTGCAGCAGTTTGCTGTTGATATTTACGTGAAAATTGAGACATCTAGGCTTGACTTCCATAGGAAAAAACAAAATGATATTAGGACTGAAATTCTTCAAGGTGTTATGGATAGTGTATCTACTGGACAGCATCAAGGAAATCAGGTTGGTTGAAGAGTATATCTTCCAACTTCATTTATTGGGGGCCCAAGAGATATGCGGCGTCGTTACATAGATGCTATGGCTTTAGTCCAGAAATATGGTCGTCCAGATATTTTCATTACGATGACTTGTAACACTAATTGGAAGGAAATTCAGGATAATCTCAAGTATGGAGAGGATGCACAGGACCGACCTGATCTGGTGTCTAGAGTATTTAGAGCAAAGCTTGAAATGCTCAAATCTGAAATTTTGAAGAAAAAAATCTTTGGAGAGGTGCAGGCTCTTGTCTATGTTATTGAGTTCCAAAAAAGAGGTCTACCTCATGCTCATTTGTTACTGATTCTTAAGCCTGAGTATAAACCACTAAATCCTGAGGCCTATGATAAGATTGTGTCAGCTGAAATTCCAGATCCAGAGAAACAAAAATATTTGTATTCGCTTGTTGTCAAGCACATGATGCATGGTCCTTGTGGAGCATTAAAAAGGGACAATGTTTGTATGAAGGATGGAATGTGCAAGAATCACTATCCAAAGGATTTTAATGAGTATACTATGCATACAGAGGACAGCTATCCACGTTATAGAAGGCGAAGCAATGGTCGATTTGTAAGAGTGCGAAATCATGCATTAGACAATCGATGGGTTGTGCCATACAATCCTTACCTTCTTGCACTATTTGACTGCCATATGAACGTTGAAATCTGTTCAACGGTCAGGTTAGTCAAGTATTTGTACAAGTATGTCTACAAGGGTCATGACCGTGTCAGCTTTCACATAGACTCTACTAATAATCCTGAAGACATTGATGAAATTAATAATTTTCAAGCTGGGAGATGGGTGGCAGCTGCTGAAGCTTTTTGGCGAATATATAGATTTTCTCTAAATGAAATGACACCTTCCGTTTATACTCTTCAAGTGCATCTTCCAGGACAGCAGATGATTTCTTTCCATAAGAATACTGATCTTGCTCATCTCTTGGACCGCGCTGATTTTAGCAAAACAATGTTGACTCGGTTTTTTTACATGAACAAAACCAACAAACAAGCTCAGAAGCTTAATTGCCTTTACCGTGAATTTCCAGAGTTCTTTGTCTGGAAGCCTAAGAACAAAAAATGGACTCAAAGAAAACGAAAAAAGGTCATTGGGAGGTTGGCAATTGTGAGTCCAACTGAAGGAGAGCGTTATTATTTGCGCTTGCTGCTGTCTCATGTTCGTGCTCCAACATCGTTTGAGCATCTACTCACTGTTAATGGAAAGATTGCCTTGTCCTATAGAGAAGCCGCTTTCCAGATGGGTCTCCTCCAATCAGATACATACATAGAAGACACCCTGGATGATGCTTTTCAAATGCCGTCCTCACTGAGAGCTCTATTTGCAGTCTTGTTAGTCTATTGCACGCCTAGCAATCCGAGACTTCTTTGGGAGAAATATGAAGCCGAGCTTTCTCAGGACCTTAGGAAGCATTCGAATTTCACTGGTTATGACTATGATCGCATCAAAGTAGCTGTTCTTGAACATATTAACAGAACATTAGAGCAGATGGGAAAAAATTTGAGTGACTATCATCTTGTTCCTGATAGCTTTTATTTTGTACATGATAAGAAACTCACAAAAGAGATTGATAGTGAGAAAAACATTCCCTTCACCGAAGAGGACCTGCTTCTATCATCAAAACTGAACAAGGATCAGAGGCGTGCTTACGATATTATCCTATCTGAAGTTCATTCTTCTGGGAGCAGAAGCTTTTTTGTTGATGGACCTGGTGGGACTGGCAAGACGTTCTTGTATCGTTCACTGCTTGCAACGCTTAGATCTCAGGGCTATATAGCAATAGCAGTCGCATCATCTGGTGTTGCTGCCTCCATTCTTCCCGGGGGAAGAACTGCTCATTCTAGGTTCAAGATTCCCCTGGATGTATTAGCAAAGAGAATCTGCCAAATCAGCAAGCAAAGCTATGTTGCTAAGCTTATTTCATTAGCCAAATTAATCCTTTGGGATGAAGCTTCGATGGCTAAAAAGGATACTGTTGAGGCATTTGATCTATTGCTAAGAGATGTAATGAATTCAGAAATGCCTTTTGGTGGTAAAATCGTCGTCTTTGGTGGTGATTTCCGCTAGACCTTGCCTGTGATAGCAAATGCCTCCAAGGATGAACAAATTCAGGCTAGCTTTGTTAATTCACCTTTATGGAATACTCTTGAAAAGCTGATTTTATCAGAAAACATGCGTGCCATTATGGACCATCAATATTCAGACTTTCTTCTGAGAGTTGGAGAGGGCCGAGAGCCTGAGGATGTCGATGGAAAAATATGTTTATGCCAGGATTTATTAATTCAGTTCACTAATAAGGATGAATCGCTTAACAGGTTGGGATTACTTATTTAGCTTCTGACATAACAATCTTATAGGCTGGTATTTCTGAATTTTATACACGTGTACACATACACATCTAATCAGTTTTTTCATTGCTCAGGTTAGTAGATTTTGTCTTCTCAGATCTCCAACTTTATTCATTAAATCCGTATGAGATGATCAATAGATCTATTCTTACACCAAAGAATTCCTGTGTTGATGACATTAATGAGATGATGATTGAGCGATTTCCTGGACAGCCATATGTTTATATGAGTGCTGATAAGACTCTCAATGAAAGGGATCAAGGAGACTATCAAGACTTTCTTAATTCCTTAAATCCAAAAGGACTGCCTCCCCATAGGTTAGTCTTGAAGGAGAACTGTCCTATTATTCTTCTTAGGAATTTAAATCCAACAGAAGGATTATGTAATGGGACAAGGCTGATTCAGAGAACTAAAAGCAACGACTTTGTGCTGAAATTGCGTGCAAAGATCGGTAAAGCGAAGTCATTTTGCCAGAATTCCTTTACATCCTCCGATCTTTGAAAAGATTGGAATCCCTTTTAAGCGAACTCAATTTCCAGTAAGGCTTTGTTTTGCCATGACAATCAATAAATCACAGGGCCAAACATTAGACCGTGTGGGAATCTATCTCCGTGAACCCATTTTTTCGCATGGCCAGCTGTACGTTGCTTTGTCTCGGGCTAAAATGTCAACCTCAGTTAAGGTCTTGATTATACCACCAACCTTTCATGATGTTCTGATAGAAGCTAAAACGCGAAACGTTGTCTATCGCGAGATTTTGGAATTGGCTAATAAATAGCTGTATTGATAAAGGTAATTCGTGGTTCTTGTCTATATACATGCATTTTTTGCCTTGTTACATCCCCGCTTGCTCTACATGCCTACTGTCGACATTTTTTATGGCTTTTACTGACTTATTTCTTTCTTAATGAAGTATGGGTGATGTTTTGTTTATTGATGATGTCAAGCCTGGAATGAGGTCATGGACATCTATAATAACAGTTCAAGAAAAGATGAATATTGGATCTTCGGCGTCTACTCCAACCAAATACCAGAAATTTATATTTGTTGACTCAAAGGTTAAATTATGTCATGGTTATTTCTTAAGACATTCCCAATAGTTTCAATTGCTGCACATTTTATGCCATGCTTCAGTCTCTTCTTTCCTTGCTTGGATTTTAACTTATATAGTTAATGCCTTTGCATCAATGTCTCTCTTATAGGGATCAAAAGTTCAGGCTATTCTTTTCAACTATGCCATACAGAAGATGGGCCCAAAGCTGAAACTTTACAAAAAGTATCGAATCTCGAATGCAGATGTTAGGACTTGTGCTGAAAAATTTCAGATTGATGGTGTTAAACTTCAGTGGGTTATAGGCACCGACACTGTTGTTGAGGAACTTGATGAAGATCAATCTGGGATGCTGCCATTCCAGTTTAGTTTTACAGAATATAAAGATCTTGCACGTTACGTGGACTCGTGGAATTGGTAAGTGCCAGATCCATCCTTCTATATACTATATTTGTATCATATTTATATAAACACAAAATGACACAATTTTCTGCTCTTTTCATGAATGTAGATGTCATTGGAGTTGTTATTAATGTATCCTCTGTCATTCCAATCCATAAAGATGCTGGTGACTCAATGGTGCAGAGATTTCTGCTTGTTAATGAAGAGTGGGCCATAAATCCTCCTTGCAGCTTACTACATTATTACCGCTTATGCGTGTCATAGCGCGAAGCTTAAATTTGTTATATGGCCGTATAAAAAATTTAGTCCAGGATTCAAGCTTGCTGTTTTTGAGATCTTTTAGTACATGGCTTGTGTTCATCCACTTTCTTTATTATGCTGATAACAGGTGCTTTCTTTTTTGTCTTTGATGTATATAGAATGAAGCCTATTGTGCTCTCTCTCTGGAACGAATTCGTTGAGAATGAAGGACAGGTTATTGTTCAGCAGAAAGATAAATACCCAGTTTTGATATGTCGTAGGCTTAAGGTTGTCACATATCATGGTTAGTAAAGCATTTATTAGGTGTTTTTATTAGCTTTTATCTTATCCTTCGTGTCTGTGCTTATATAGAATCTAATCATATTCGATGAATAGGAATTGCTTTGTCAACTAAAAAGGATTCTGCTATTCTTGTGAATCCTCCTGTTAGAGATGTCAATCAGCTCAAGCATTGGTTTGTTTACGAGAAGTCGCTTCTTCTACTCCTTAAAACTCAATATTATTATCTTCGGTTTGTTATGATCTTTTCCATCTTTTTTTGTGGTCGCTGAAATGAAAAGACCTTTCACGTCTCATTGAAGATAAGACGCAGATCGAAGTCCTCGACGCGTTTTATCACCACAAAGAAAAATTACTTCAATCATTGATGTTATGCCAACTCAGAAGGTTAGCTATCTTGATTACATTCCTTTCTTGTTTTCTTTTCCCTTCCTTCATAGACAAAGTATCTGAATTATTTATTACGTATTATACACAGAAACTTTGACTGTTTTTTTTCTTTCGTGTCTCAGTAGCATGGGTGAGGCAAATTTTCTTTTCAAAGACATCTTTCGAAATATTATTACATGGTTTATGCGAAATGCCATCATATGACAAATGCAAATTTTGGTACCACCTATACCGCAATCACGTGATGAAAACAAAAGGCCTCGCCCAGGAAAAGAGTCTTATCCTCCAACTATTTAATTTCTGCAAAATCATAAATCTGCTCTTAGCTTAACATACTAACCAACTTTAAGTTCATCTAATATAGGTGCCGTTTTGATGTTGATGTAACTGACCACACTGATACGCTGACTGCGTCAATATTTGGTGACTTAGCCGAAAATTTGCTCACATTCACTGCAGTTGAGGCAATGGAACATCACATGAAGGTCTGCTATATAGTCCAGATTATAGAAGATTTTTTAGTAGCTTAGACCAAAGTGCCAATGGCAGTAACAAAAAGAAATATTCAGAGCTTACCATTGCTTGCAGAATATAGAATTGCCACTTCAAAAAGTTCATGAAGATTTACAGTCAAAGATGTTCATGGCCCAGCTGAAGCCAATAAACAGTAGAGATGGTGGATCTCACCAGCGCTATACAATTCTATACTATTTTGAGGACAATAGTGGCAAGCTATCATCCCAGGCATCTGATAACCCCAGAGAAGAGGCTAACCTTGTACAGAGTGACAGTGATGCTTCACAAACTTTGCCACCAGGTTTATTTGCTATCAATAAGTTTCTCCCAATATTCCATCTTTTCTCATGCAATTTACTAATATTCAAACATCATTTCCTGATCAGAAAATGCTGGTTCCACATCAAAGGTAAAAGTTCGTCTTGAAACAAGGTTTCAAAGAAAGCAAGTTCGGAGATCTGAGATAAACCCATGAATCGAATTGCCAAAAGGCAAAAGTCGGTCCGATCATGTTATTTGTGATCTTTGTCAGGATCGGTTTATTTCGGTTAAGCATTTGTCGTTGTTGCTAATATACATAGCAACTCTCCCATGACAAACCTCTTGACTTCTGTTGTTTTGTTTGTAAGTCTTTTATTTTGCTTAGCTAGCATGCAAGCTCTGTCTAACCAGATGCAATAACTCTGATCGTTGATGTGAACTGATCTTTACCTCTGGAAAGATTTGCATGGATTCAAGCTAACTTTACCTTTTTTAGATATGATGTGCTTTAATGGGCCTCCTGGTTCAATCACTGGTTTTTCCATGAAAATCTGTAATCAATTGCATTTGCTATAGACACAACCACCCCGTTGGTTAATGTCGCATGTACAACTTTAATTTTTTTTCGGTTCGATGCCTTTGTGTTTAATGGCGCCACCTAATATTTTACCCTCTACTTAACTATTCAAGCAAAATGATATTATCATTCATGCTATGAACGAAAAACTATATTTTTCTCCTTTGATTTAGACTATTCATCTTCCTCTCATTTGGTTATACATACCACCCAAACAAAAGGTATAGATCTTTTGCTGTTATGCTAAACATATACCTATATTGTATGAATGGATTCGAGTGATAATTTTTTCCTTTTCTACCTTATTGTGCCGTAAATTATCACAGCTTCTTGCTTTTGAGCTACGGATGGATAGACCAAAAAATCCCTTCAAAAAATGGGAATCGGTTGCCTAAGCAAGATAAGGTTTTATCTTTCCACATTTCATCGTGATAGAATTCACGCATCGCAAAGAACTAACAAATCGAGAGATGGTCTACTATGCACAAAAAACCTTCCTTGAGGCTTATCCTATGGTGCTTCACCATGGGTGAGCCGTCATTGTATTCGATTGACTCGCTTCGTTAACATCACCCGACTTTCTTCATCGCCTTTGCAAAAGACAGCATCTATTTTTTTTTCCTCTTAATAACATTATCAAATTATTATTGCTTATTTGCTTTGACCAATATCCGAATCCTTAGTTTCGGTGACGTAACCAGCCACCAATCAGAATCTCGGATGGAAAACGGTGGTGCTATGTGCTATTCTCAGACAAACACCTAAAAACGGTGGTTTCTTAAAGTATTGCTCGCTTGTTTCCTTTGACTTTGAGCTTTGTTTAATCCAATCGCCTTTACTTTAGGAAATTCCCTTTGTATTTGGTTCAAATGATTTCCAGATGGAGGGATTGTTGTTGTTCTGCATGGCCTCGCTCAATGGAGTCTAGAAATAAGAAATCATTGTTTTGAAAAAGGATGGAAAACTTTTTGCTCTGATAACTATGTTCACGAGAATGATTTGATATTTTTAAGGAACAGGGGAAATTACAGGTATGATTTTTTTAGTTTTGGGTTTGATCAAAAAGTCGTTAGCACGCGTTGGACAGTGCATCTCCCAATGCTGCCTCCCATATCGTCCATTTCGCCAGGTGACTTATATTTTTTTACACTTAAAATTTCTGATTTACACACAAAAATTTTTTTTCTATATCTCTTTGCATATATATATATATATATATATATATGTATGTGCGTATCTGTGTATGTATTTATCTGTGTCCATGTATGTGTTTACGCATGTATCTGTAGGTGAGCTAACGCAATATTCTCATAGTGCAGAGGTTCCCGACAATCAATTGCATGTGATCAGTTCATCAATTAACCGGTTCTTTCCGCATAATCTCATGACACTGCATACTTTCTACCAGATCTTTTCTTCCAAGTTCAAGTATAGTATGGTATGTTATTTATGCTTCGGTAATTTCCAATATTTATCTTCTCCCTTTTTTTTCCCAGATTATGAATAATTTCTTTTGGCAGAAAATCCCAAATTATGTTGGCTGCAGTGTACATGAATCCAAAACACCAACTATAGTTCTCACCAGTGGAAACAGAAGCTATAACATCGGAATGACGAGGAATAGGTTTCACCAAAATTGGAATACCTTTGTCGTTGATCATGGCCTTCAAGAAGGAGAAATTCTTCTCTTCTTGCCCCATTCTCATAATTCACTGGCTGTTCTGGTTTTTGCAGCAGATGGCCTTGAAATTATGTATCCATGGCATCATAAGTTTCACATTTGAGTTGTTTGTTGCCAACAAATATACCACTCTTTTTATTTCTATTAATGCTATTACTTTCAATTCCCTAGACAGGTTACAAGTCCAAGTTACTAAATGCCATACCATATACGGTTGCCAATTATTATAGAGTACTGTTAATTACTCTATTACTGTGATTTCTATCAACTATACTACCATAAATTATTACAGCCATATAAACACACTGTATATTCTTCACCGCGCATCGCGCGGTTCATGCCTCCTAGTACTTTGTAGTAAGAGTATCAAAGTTTGTACCCCACTTTTTGTAAAATTTTCGTTGTTCATCCGCTCTGGTGCCGTATGTCAAATTGGAAGAGGCCTCCTCCTCTCTTCACCTTCCTTGCTTTCCATCGTCTCTCATTTATGTTTGCCTGTTGTTTTATAGCATAAAATTACCCCTCGCATCGCTCCACACGCCATCATCTCCACGTCAAATGCTACTAGTAGCAGTAACCTTTAACCACACTAGACTCTTCATTCTATGGCTGAGTTTTGAGCAGCGGTCTTTAGTTCCGTCATCTCATCCATCCCCAGCCGCAGGGTTTTTTCTTCACTTTTCCAGTTTCCAGAGTGCTGCTGCTGGGGCCTGAGACTCAGTGCGAGGGAGTTCAAACGACCCAAAATGGTGGTGGAGAGATTCTTTTCCGTTCCCCAAATGGACCACCACCAGCAACCCCAAATTTTGCTTCTTTCTGGCCCTCCTTCCTCGTAATACTACTAGTTTTTTTTTTCCCCCCCCCCCCCCCTTCATTCTTCTCTCCTCTCTCTTTTCCTTTCATTACTTTCCCTACCCCACTATTGTTAATTTTTTGCTTTTGCTAATCTTCAGATGATTCTATTCCAATTTTAATGGATTTGGGTCGTCATATTCACTCAAACTAATTCCTACTCTTTTCCTCATCTGTTCAGCGGGAAATCCTCTTTGCTTTTCCAGTTTGCATATAATTCCGCCGTCAGCACCACCACCTCTTCTGTCGTGTTCCTGTGCAACCGTCGCAAGCTAGAGGCCAATCCACCATTTCTCTCTCAGGCACCCTCTTCTCCTCTAATCTCATCTCTTTCGGTCTCCCATTACTCCCGCTTTTTTTATTCTTCTGTTTATTCATTAATTTCCTCACAAAGTTTTGATCTTCCTTTCAGGGCATTGATCCATCTTCTCAAGTTTTCCAACGTATCCAAATAAAGTAAGGACTTTTTTTAACCCCAAACTCCCCTCCCTTGTTTTAAACCCAATATTGCCTGAATCCATGTGGTTCTTTCTTAGACGAGTGTCATCTTGCTACGTGCGTTCTGTTGCTATTGCACATTATGCATTTTCTTGAGTGGTTGTTTGGAATTTTGAAAGGTACGTGGACGATGATGAGGGAATCAAGAACTACTTTGCTGCATTTCACTTGCAGCATCCTACTTTTCCTCTTTCAGTCATCATCGATGATTTTGCCGATTTCTTTGACGAAAGGTCATCTCATCTATTACCCTCTTTATTCTACACTTCACTCCCATATCTGGGATTTGCCTGATACACTTCTCAACTGCTACTGTATCAAACTCGGCTCAACTCTTTTGATTTTCTAAAATTGTTTTGTTTCTTCTCATTTTCTATGTCTTGAAGAAATTGCCAAGACAAGTACACTAATCCCCGGGGAAGAGACTTGGCCATGATTCGAGTACTAGCTCTATGTCAAAACGCCATCGCTCATGCCAAGTAATATCAACTATTAACTACGCCTGACTTTTGCAAATTGCGCATCCATGTGCATCTCTACTTTAATATGCAGTTTTTGTTTCTTAAAATTCGCATTGTGGTCCTTTACATAGTGGAGCAGGTCCATGTGTGCTATTGCTCTCTGACACACACCATGGTGACTCCCCAAGATTGCTCTATATATACAAGAGATGGGTCTCTTCTATCTACACCATTAAAGGTTATCTAACACAAGCACTTATGCCACCCCTTGTTTATCTTTTGTCATTCTTCCTTGTTTTTCAAACTCCATTTTGCACTTCTATATCCTCATTGTTGTCTTGTAAACCAGCAACACCTTCTTTTCTTTATGCTAGGTGATGGGTTTGGATCATTTCTTCTTAGGACTAGCTACCAATCAGGAATTGCCAAATCAGCTGGAAAGAGAATGGCCAAGTACTCCATAGCTCTTCAATATTTGGTTTTGGAAGCTATTACAGAAGATGAAGGACAGTAACTGTACCCCTGAATTATTAGGTTACGCACTTCTGGTGTCTCTTTCTGGAGCTTTACTTTCCATATTTCAGGTCCTTAAATAAGTTAAGCTGTTGACCACTTGTGTAGTATGCTTTAGGTTAACTGTATGGCATTTTACGGTTGTATTCTACTGCAGCCTTGTCGTTTGCTTGGATATGGTGTCGGTGCTGGCATAGATCTATGGATAGGCTGGGTGGAGACTATTTGTTAAGTCATTCTGATTTCCCTCTTGGTAGCACATACTTGATACTGGAATAGCATTTCTTGAGCATTACAAGTGTTGTGACTTGAAGGGTGTCTAAATAGTTTTTGTGGTGTTGCTGAAAATTGGAGAGAGCTTGGAAGAAGAAGTTTGCGTAATCAATTGTTCATCAAGTTCTGTTGTCACAACCTGCCTGCACTCTTCTTTTGGAGCGAAGTTTATCGTTGTTTCAGCCACGTCTTAGATGTTTCAGTGTTGCACTTGCTTGATATTTTATCAGCTTTAGGACATTTGTATGCGTAGAGACTTGTAGTATACCACAGCGGTGGCAAGACAGTCTCGCTGTGTAAATTTCTGATGCCTTGGTTCTAATGGAACTTCGTACTAGTAGCTCTGAGGTGTTCTGTATAAAAATTTTCGGAATTTTTTTTTTTATAAATTGTGCAGATTCTGGAATAGATTCAATTATTCTTTCTATTGACTATGAATGAAAGTTCTGTAAGAGCTGTAGATTCGTATATGGTTGAGGTGTAGTAAATAACAAAGAGCATCACAAGTTCTTGGAACAGAAAGATTATGGGTTTTTGAGGTGTGTTGGAACTATTATCAAGATGGGAGTTGTATATGTAGGAAGAAAAAGGCAAAGCAAGTGAAAATCAGTCTTTACATCTTTAGAACACAACTACATTCTACTAAGCATGATTCTCTGGCTGACAAAATTCTCCTCCAAGTTCGTCACAGGCATCTCCTTCAAAGACCCTGCACATTCATCAGAAGAAAGAAAGACACATCGCGTAATCATTAACTGATACTAATTTTTTGCTATTGCAACTTCAATAACCATAATTACAAAGGAGCTGGAGGTCTTGAAGTCAAGATCTTACGTCTTGGGACTATTATACTCAAGATACTCCCGTTCAACCTGTTCGGATGCAGTTTGAGGCCTTTTGTCAGTCAAATCTGGGTTGAGCTTCACTTCAGGGTACATCTGAACATCACAAGCATCTCCTCCAAGGGTCTCACAAGCTTCTGCTGGAAAAACACTGGAGGAAGAAGAAAAAAGAAAAGAAAACAAGAAAAAGAGAGAGAGAAATGGAATCAGGATTTGTTCGTACAGTATCATGTTACAAATCGAACGGACCTAGATAACATAGCAATATCAACTTCACTTACGAGGTGGTGGAGCTATAGTCAACTGTCGAAGTGTCATTAGCCACTGCAGCTACTTTCATGGGAGCAGATAGAGAAGGTTGGTTTGCGGGAACGGATTTTGATTGGTATCTGAAGCTTCTGGCTGGTGTTTGCAAGGGAAGGAACGTTGGTGCCAAGCTCAAAGCCGCCTGCATGTTGAACTGTGATCAGGTTGGGTTTTGGAGTGCTCTGAATGTTGGAGGAGGTGGGCTACAATACAATTTATGAGGCAGGTTAGTGAGGTTTTGTATGGATAAGAACAGGGAGATATTATTATGTGATTGGATAAGGTTTTGGTGCTGATATTGTGGTGTCCAGGGGCTGGACGTTCCATTCGTTGGGACACACTACTCTCTCCTCTTCAACAATTTATCAAATATATTAACCAAAGGCAACCTAAGTCCAACAATTTCTCCCGCAACGGATCTTCTGTCCCACTTCCTGTACCATTCTCTGTCCCACATTTTTTTATATTGCTATTTCTCCTTCATAAACATCATATTTTAATTCTTTTTTGTTCCCTCGCTATCAAATGAAGGAGAATACAGCGATACACAAAATTTAACAAACTCAAACATTTAAAATACACAAAAAATTAGATTTTTATGAATTTTCTTATGTATTTTTGAACTTTCTATTATATAATGCTTTTTTGAGATTGTTGTATGTATTTTTTATTGTGTTGATAGTTATTTGATAGCAAGGGAACAAAAAAGAATTAAAATATAATATTTATGAAGGAGAAATAGCAATATAATAAAATGTAGAATATGTAAGATCCATATTTCTCCACAGGAAAAAAGATCAAAACAATAATATTCCCCCTGTCCTATTTTGGTATAGACTTGATTTTGTTTTTCACACAGTTTATGAAAAATTAGTTAGTTTTATTGAAAGATTAAATCTAGCATACTTTTTTCTTAAAATATCCTTCCTTTAATATTAGGAATGTGACCAAGCATTATACTTTTACTACAACACATTAATTTCAATAACAATACTAGTAGAGACATGAATTAACGCAATTATTGAATGAGACATAGGAGTAATAACATTAATAGATGGCGAAGCAATCATTTGTTTCACTGTCTCTCGTCGCTAAACACGTCTATACTCTATATAAGGTAAAATGGTTCAAAATGTCTTTCCTATTTTGTTAAATAAAATTTTTTATTCTTCATTTTTGAAATAATAACCTTGCATTCCTTTCAAAATCAAGTTAGTAAAATTTGGTCCCAACCTAGTTCTTTGATCATTTTTTACCCTGAATCTATCAAGTGATCCACCCATAATTATTTTTTTTTAGAAGCAAAAAGGTTAGATCCAATCTAAAAAAAGAAGAATCTGACATGAGCCATATCATTTGTTTCCAAAGAAAAACAGTGTAATATTAAACTTAAATTCATTGTATTTTAAACTTAAATTATGATAAATAATTACAAAAATGTAATATTAAACTTAAATTATGATAAATAATGATGCTCATTAATCCACTAACTATATTAAATGTATTTTAGTTGTGATAATAGTTACAAAATGGAACGTTGAATTTAGATTATAATAAGTCATGATGGTTATTCAAATTTAAAAATTTGAATGCAAAACTCTTTAACTATCCTTGCAATCTACCTCGAATTTTACTTGGCATATTTAACTTACTCAAAGCGAATATCATTATATATACCAAGAAAACAATGCTCTTATGACGTAGGAGTCCTTGTGCTTTTCTAATGGAGCTGCTTAAAGAGAATAAAATACAAATAAGCAAAAGAAAAACCAAAGAAAATGAAAAAAGGAATGTGCAACCATCTCTTATCAAAAAACATGTTCATTATATTTCAATTGTGATAACAATTATAAAAGTATAGTGTTAAATTTAAATTATGATAAATAATAATGGCAATTAGTCCAATACTAATACTAGTGGTGGTCACCATTACAAAATAAAACATTGAATTTAGGTTATAATAAGTATGGTTATTAAAATAAAAAATCCAAATATAAAATTTTTTGACTACCCTTGCAGTCGATCTCAAATTTTACTTGGTATTTTTATATTATTCAAAGCAAATATTATTATTATACATACCAAAAAAGGGGTCTTGGAACATGTAGGAGTTTTTGTACTTTTCTAATGGAGTCTGCTAAAAAAGAATAAAATACAAATAAGTAAAGGCAAGAAAAAGTCAAAAAAGGAATGTACAACCATTTTCCTCATAAAATTTCAATGTACAAAACTAAACAGAATTAAAGAAAAAACTAAATGTGGCGGATCATCTACATTCCATTATTAACAAAAAAAAGAAAATACTCAAAAGAATACAAATAGCCATTATGCAAAGAATTTACGTCTATTCAAATTAAGAAACATATATCTTATTTCATGCTGAGTCATTCATTAAATCACTAACAAATTAAACTTACTTTACATGAAAATAATAATGGCAAAACATGCAAATATCTATGCAAGATTAAAGTTTTTCAATGAGCTTACAGCAAAAAAAAAAAAAAAAAATGTTTCTAGGCCACCAAGGCGAAAAGGAAAGAGAAAAGTTTAATCATATACTCATTCTAATTCTATAGTTTATTATATCAGTTTGTTTAACTTAGCCAAAAAAACGAGTAAGCAAAGATATTTGCATTGTGCTAATTGTTTCAAATATTGATACTAATATCTATTTTTTTAAAGAATTGGTAGATTAATTTATAGATATTCATACTTATGTCAAAGTCTATAAATTAAGTAGCCCATTCTAATTTTACTATTACAATTTGTTTGTCTTAATCCCAAAAAAATAAAAAACACAAGCAAATGTATCAATGTTGCATATTGTTCAAAATATTGATACTTATTTAAAAGCTTTTGTGTTTTAGTAATCTTTTTTTTAAGGGTTATAATTTGTTGGTTCCAATCTCTATTTTGGCTGAAAACTAGGTGGTTTGTTACAGAATAGGAGAAGGGGGGACTGAAATAAATACAAAATATGAATAAACTAACTTATTTATTCTAATGCCTTTTTAGAAATCGATGTTACATTTTAATTTTTTTTTATTTTACTAGTATTTACAAGTTCCATACGCTCGCGTCACGCTTTACATCAAAATTCATTTTTCTTACATAAGGTATTATTTTGTAGATGAAAAAAACTGCAATATTATGATTCAACTGTAACATGATAGTATTGATATATTATTTGTCAGAGGTAAAGATGTAAATTATTAAAAGGCTCAAAAAAAAAAAAAAGAAGGATCAATTTGGAAAAACGTCAGTTTATGTCTTCATGCATTCAAAAGGACTGGACAACGAAAATATATAAATATTATAGAATGAAGTTGATAATCGAAATTATAAAAAAAAAAAAAAACTTTAATATTAACTGTACTGCAATTTGGGATATAAAATCCTGTTCAAACCATGTGAAGTATTACTTGGAAAATCCTTGGACCGATTGGCAAAGATTTGATTGAACTAATCCTGATTGGTTAAGTTTTGGAATTCCGCAAATACACCTGAAAGTGTTCTGGGCCGAGACAAATTGTTTCCTCTGGGGTTCCTCTTCGGTCTTCCACTCTTCCTATCTGTGAAACGCATAATCATTTTCAATTGTTAAGATATATAATTGCTGATTACCAGAGGATCATATTGAAACTGAATTAACTCATACACTAAGAATTAAACTGACCTTTCGCTCTGGAGAAAAAGGAACCATTAGGCTTAAAATGAACCAAACCCCCAAAAAAGGAAAGGAAAGGAAAGGAAAAAAATAATAATAATTGTTTTGCTTGACCAGCAGCAACCATAAGAAAAGAATCACTGCATATTACTAACAGGAAGAAAACAGAAGAAGTGGCAACAAAATTCCCCCACCAAGTTTCCATCATTAGATTAAGCACAAAGCACACTCATTCATGCAGCTGTCTCCCATATGCCATAGCTACTTTCAGTCAGACGACACATTTTCTTTTTGCAAAAAACTCATGCAATATCATCACAAAAAGCGCTCATCATTTACCTGCATCTTTTTCTACTACTTTTCTTCTTTTGGATGAGGGTGTGGGGGATTAGATAATTACACAGTTTTTTTTTTTTTTTTCAAACCAAGAAAAATCTAAAGTAGCCAAAGAACATAACAGGTTCAAACAGGAGACCGTGAAGTCTCACAATTTCGACAAGAATTTGACAGTCTCCAGCCTCTCCGCAGAAGAGATGACATCGTGGAGCATTTTGGTTGCTCCCACGGCATGAAACCTAGCAGGATATTGGACAGCTGCACATAGTTAGCTGTTGAAACAACCAAGAGCTCCTTGCCTCGGGGGTGCAAAATAGACACTCATTCCTAAATCTTAAGGACATCAAGTGCGAGTTTTTGCTGCATTCTTCAGAAACTATTAAGTTGGGTGAGCATAGATACAAGCTCGTCACTTGAGGGCCGGTCTGCAGGCAAGTCAGAAAGGCACGCAACTGCAATTCTAACTGCCATCAGCATTTCATCTTCCTCGACCTCTTCCCCAAGAATACTTTTATCCAATGCTTCTCGAGCTTCTCCTGCTTGCTGCAGACGTCGAAGCCACTGTCCCAAACTTCCTCCATTCGAACCTTCACCAAAGAAAGCATCCACTGGGTTTCTCCCAGTCAACAAAACGGCCAAAATGACTCCAAAACTGAAGACGTCACTCTTATCAGTGTACCTACCCAACACTTAAAACCATTAATATCTTCATTCTAAAGTATGCACAGAATATACCAAACTTGAAAATGTTCCTAGCAAGTAATGACCCAGCTTTTCTTGTTTTGTTTTTGGATTCCTGTGGGAAGAAGTAGCATAGAGTGTCAAAGCGACTCGGTTTGGGATGAACTCTCTTTGCTGAGCAAACATTCAGAAAGATCTTCATTTTGTGGAATAAGATAGTGGTAAAATACCCCGTCTCTTCCCACAAATACTCCCTGACGTAAAAAATAAAGACTCTGCAATCAAGGGCTTTCTTTCCAGACCGTTACTGAAACATTTATTTTAAAACCTCAAAATATTCTAATGGGCGAGCATAAAACAGCAAACGGAATTGTGCTTACAGGGCAACAGCTAGGCTAGTTAAACCCTTGATCAAGCAGCCCAACAACAAGGCATTTTTAAGCAAATGCTTTCTCAGAAAGACACAAAAGTAGTAGCCATGTTCAACACATTCAGAGGTGAAAAGAATGTTTGCAGTTAATAGACGAGAAACATTTCTCATTCAGTACTTAAAATGCACCTTTAAAGTGCCATCACGCTGAGCACCTTTAAAATGCAGTACTTAATTCTGAAGTGACGACGGAATAAACAATTTCATTATATGAAGACTTCATTCAACAGCAAAAGTTGAAGTTTCACACTTGCACCTTCAAAATGCAGTACCTGCAGTTCTGGAAAGACTCCGGAGCACTGTAACCTGAGGCCATTCTATTGAAATTGGGAATGATCTTTGCCCAACCACAATCTGCTAGCCTAGGCTCACATTCTGCATCCAACATCACGTTTGTGGGCTTCAAATTGTAATGCAAGATTGTAGGATTACAAGAAAAATGAAGATACTGGAGTCCCTTGACAACGCCAATTGCTATTTTGAGCCGGGCTTCCCAGCTAAGTTGTATCTGATTCTGCCTCACTTTACCCATTGCATCTTCAAGGCTTCCAGAGGGCACATAATCGTAGACCAGACAGAACCTATCAAACTCGCGAACGTAAGCCCTCAAACTCATCAGGTTCCTGTGCCTTAAGGAAGCAAGCACTTCAAGTTCCTGCTGTATCCTTCTCTTTACAGACTTACTATGAGTCTCAGGGGAGCCAGGCTCAAAAGGCTCCAGCCTCTTAACGGCTACAGTTAGGCCGTTGTCAAGGATGGCCTTGTAGTATTTTCCATTTGGGCTTGAACCAAGCAATTGGGTTTCGTTAGCAAGAGCTAACTGAAGAGTCTTGGGAGGAATTTTGGGGGAGAAAACAACAGGGCCCTTGAGAATTGGGGTCCTATTGATATACCTGACAAACCATCTTACTAGCAGAGCAAAGAGAAGGGAAAATATCAATCCCGCTATGATTCCAAGAAAAACACTCAAGATTATTCTCTGGAACCTGATCTTGAAGGCTGGTGATCTAGACGGCCATGGAGGTTCAGTTGAGCTGTCCTTAACCATCTTTTCTTGGCATCGGGCACAGCTAAAGAGTAAGCTGCAAATGAGCAAGAATACCATGTTTGTGGCAGAAGTGCTTTTTTGAGGATAAGCATACCTTGTCTGCTCCATAGAAAGAAGAAATCTTGATGGCACCCGAATTAGAGGTTGAGAAGATGAGGAATCAAGCGAGCCCACATGTCTGTGCTAATTCAGAAGGCTATGGTCTCTACTTCTCTCCTGAAGTAAAAAAGCAGTCATCGAAGCATTTTGCCAAAAAAAAAAAAGGGGGTGCAGAAGAAACTCGCGCCGGGAGGAAAGAAGGGGGGTGGGGTGGTGCAGCTAAATCGAAGAGGTATGGTGTTGCAGCAGGAGCACAACTTCGAAATCAAGGGCTCCCAAAGAAGGAGGCATATTTTTGTGCAAGAATTAAAGAAAGAGAAGGGCCAATGAGTAGCAAGACTGCTCCAAGGACTGGAGCTTTAAGGGAGAGAAGCCCTAAAAGAATCCAACAAGTTGCAAGCTTAACAAAGGTTGAGTAGAAGAAAATCTTGCGAATGAAGGAAATACAGAATCATGTCGTCATACATTCGATGGGAAAGAGTCGCCCTTTTTGTGGTTGTATTCCGCGACCCGGAGAAACAAAAGAGTGAGAAGAAGAGAAATGAAAAAGAAAATAGTTTTCCAATTATTCTCTTAAGGCCAGTAGGCCACTAGAGGTAGGAGAGAGAAAATGGGAGAGAATTATCGCAGTCCCAGGTTTTGGTGAAATAAAGAAAAAGCACATCATCACCTTACTACAAGAGGAAGCAGAAATGAGAGAAAATGAAGTAGTAGAAAGGATCCGGAAATAATCAGAGGACAGAAACAAAGCAGCAAGGGAGTCGCCTTTATGCTGCTGCTGCTACTAATCGGGAACTAGGCATTAGGTACTTACTTGTATTACAAAAAGAAAGCCCAGGCAGCAAGCACTCTGCAGACAGCAGCGGGTAGAGACTAGAGAGAGAGAGAGGAAGAAGAGAGTGATTCAGTTTGTATCCTAAGCGTTGCAGTTAGCGACTCATTAATGACCTAACTTAACGAGGAGTAGTAGTAGTATGTTAGTAGATCAGTAGTAGATCAGTAGTATAAACATACATAAATTATACATATATACCACACGCGCCCAACGGGAACTCTTTTCTCCACATCTCTGATCTCTCTCTCTCCCTCTCTGATGAGCTGTGTCCGGTCCACTCTGGTCTAGTCTATGAAATTAGTAGTAGCAAGACACTAGTACCATAGACGACAATTTGTCCCGGGTTCCCCCAACAAAAAAAAAAAAAAAAAAAACACTGTGGCCCGCCAGAAAGCCAAACATCCAACCCCCTTTTCTTGTTGATTGGAACACACACACACACACCCACAGCCACTCCTACCTAACCGAATTAGAGAGGAAGTAAGAGGAGCGGGCGGTGGGTGGCTTTTTCCAAGTCCTCCTCCATAATAATAAAGTTCCATCGAGTACAAAAGAGGTGGCAGCAAGTAGTAGTTAAGTGTATTGTGTCAACACTAGTGTCAGCCAGCGTGTTCTGACTGCTAGGAGGGAAAGGAAAATCGCAGCAAAGGAAAACTAAAACGTTTACTCTCTGTACTACTACTAAACAAACTAACTGGAAGTCAAAAGGGAGCAAAACTTCTCCTTCTTCCACTACTACTGCTACTACTTCCAACTAATAATAATATATGTTTGACAAAAATTACATCAACACCAAACTTCCCATTTCTAGCATCGACAGATGAATGAATGTACATACTCTCACGCTAAGTCTCCAGCGCTCACGAAAGGGAAAAATAATGCAAGACACCACATTACATTTCAAAGCTGACCCCAAAAAAAAAAAAAAACCCGGCTCCCAGGGCAGCTGTCATCTCAACCATCTACTCTCAGGCCCAATCAATTCATTTTTCTGTTTTACGTTTTTTTCTTTTTCTTTTTCTTCAAAAAAAAAACCCAAAAAAAAAAAAAAGGAAAGAAAGAAAAAAACCCCATTTGTACAACTTTACCTTGCGATCCTAGGTACGGCTTTGCAACATGAAGCAACAATCAAGCATGTCAACTTTAACTGCCTCCTCGACCACCTCCCCCTCCTTCCCTCTTTCCACCACCAGAAAAAGATCACTTATCAGCGTTCCCTCGAACTAGTAGTGCAGTTCAAATAGACGCTACAACAAATGAGATCACAGTTACAAGAAACATTCGAAAATCTTCTCTCACAAAGGTCACCCTCCAGCTTCAATCTCTGAGAACCCACCACTTCATTTGTTTCCAGACTATCACCATCACCCGTTTGACTCGGACAACATGGCAAGAATCTCATTGTCATCCAGATTTGATTCCACAGCAAGCTCATAAGGGGTTTTACCTTCTCCATTAAAAGCCTGCGGATCAGCTCCCCTGCAATTTTAGAACACGATTATTTAACCACCATGGTCCGACCATTGCAATGCTTCTTAAAGTGTATAAATTATCAAGTATTTTCGAGCCAACAATCGAGTCTGCTGTTTCTGTAGAAGTTGCTACTACTTTTTTTTTTATATATATATATAATAATTAAAAAAAAACCATATATAATCTTCATAATTGTTGATTCCTTGTCCCTCAGTGGATAAGCTGCATCATATAACTACTGCAGTATGCCAACTATAAAGATTACCTCGTAAGGAGAAGCTTGACAGATGGAGCTTTGCCTCTCATTATACAGCGATGAAGTGCAGTCTGGCCTCTGGAATCAGATGCATTCATGTTCATACCATACTGCAGAAGAAGCTCCAGCATTCCTATGTCCGCAGTTTCACATGCAAGGTGCAGCAGGGAGCAGCCATAAAGATCTTCTGTTGTATGGTTTCCGCTAGTACTAGCCATGTGGGGAGAACTTGAGCACAACTTGCTCATTGACTCAGCCTCTAAGTAGCTAGACTTGTGATCAAGGCCACTCTGTTCTTGCAACAGCATTGCTTTGGCAAGGGTCAATGATGAATTAGATACAGCCTCCTCATAAACAGCATTCAGATCTGCTTCAGAGCTGACAATGAGACGGTACACAGCTTTCTTGTCATTAGTACGAACTGCCTCCCAGAGTTGTTGTGCAACTAAACGAACGTCCCTAAGCTTTCGAACAAAAGCCTTATCTGCATACTGCGACCAGGTGAAAGATGTACATGTTACTACTATAAAACCAAAGTGGCTTTGCAGCATCTAACAGTTTGCTGATGAGAAGAAAACTGGATCACTAGATTTTGCTAATTCAGAATACGACTCCATAAATATCTACTACTAGTAGACAGGCAACTCTGAGAAGCATGATCAACACTACTCTCATAGTTTAGCATGCCACATTTCAGTCATTATGCTCATACTTTTCGCATTCAAAACTACACGTTACCTTTGCATGGATAAATTTCTCCTTTGTTGAAATGGAATCCGCAGGACTTGGCTTGCTTATGTGTATTAACTGTGGTTTATCAGACTTGTACAACCTTCAGTGTAAAAGTAATAAGATTATACACGTTAAAAAACATCATCCTTGGTCATTAGCTTTAGAAAATATAACAATTCAGGTAGTTATCTACCCAGTAGGACCAAGATCCATCTGGAAGCTGCTCCTGGACTGCAACAAATCCTCCCAAACTGAATTTGCAAAGCTATTGCCCAAAGACTGAAATAAAGTTAGAACAGATGGTTCCCATACTTTCACATCGAGGGTCAACGATCTCACCTTCAAATTAACCACATGAAAAGCATGGTTTAATAAATCCACCAAATGAAGCCAAAACATCATGTAAGCATGATAAAGAACCAGACATACAAATTTTACGATTCAGTGCTATCCCACGGAAAAAATTTAACTAAACAACTATTTATCAAGTAAGATTACTTGGCAAATGCGTCCTCACCATTTTGATCAAGAAGATCATGTAGTTTTTGAATAACTTAGGCAGTAGAAGGGCGGTCTTGTGTGTACACATCACGGTCCAGATTACAAACAAAAAATTCCACATCCAAGTTACTAGGAAGGCATAATTCAAAGAATGGCTCCCTGGAATGTACTCAAAATTCAAGACAAATGTAGTTTTCGAACAACACAAGCCGTTGGAGGGTGATCTTGCACAGATACATCAGTCCAGATCATGGACACAAAATTCCACATTTAAACTACCGCTAAGATATAATAAGGAGAATGATTTCATGGCGTGTGCTTGTAAAAACTCAAGAGGAGACCGTCAACAAAAGCCAGGTTCAATGTAGGCCAATTTCCCATGCTCTATCTAAACCATTAAGGTAACATAAACTTGAGCTCCTGGCAACTAACTAGAATGAAGTCAAACTTCAAATTTTTGCAGCATCCTCAATTTCAAATAAATGTGAAATCAAGATAAGTGAAAAACAACAACAATCCTGACCTTATAGAGGAGCTTTCAGTAAGAAAAGTTTCAAAGGCATATGAGACACAGATGCTAAATTATTAAACAATTTCTGGAAATGATTCAGGAAGTTTCTTGGCATGAATGAACACATAAAGCATTTGGTTGACATGGGCTTTCTTTCCTTTTACAGACCCCACATGCAAGCCTTGTCGAAAAAGACATGACTTGTAAACTCACAAATAGAATGTATGTTCAAGTCACAAATAAAATTTTAAGGAACATGTCAAAGAGTACGGTCCAAAAACTGGTGAGACATACCTTAGATATGTGCACACCAAGATTGCGATGGACACCTGAACACTCAATACAGACAAGAACACCCAGATTTAAGGATGCCCAATCTGGCTCAACGGCACCACAATCAGCACATTTATCATTTCCACATACTTTTCGCAACACATCAATTGGCTTCTCACTTTTCACACATGATCGAGATTGTTGTGAAATTTTAAACGGGCGCTCAAGATGCACCGAGGCAAGCCTCTCAGAAGCATAGTCCTCCACTGCTGCATGATCAAAATCAGAACTTTCAAACGAACTACTCTCACTAGCAGATCGGTGGTGCCCACTTCCCATTGGACTGGCAGGCAAACACTACAATAAATAATAGGGAACTATCATTAAGATGACATGAAAAGCAACACAAAAACATAACCAACTCTCCTTGAATTACCCTCTCTGGAGCCTGGGAACTCAACAAGGAAGCAATGACCCCGGTAATCTTTTCAATCCAGTCCATCTGATCGAGGGCACTTTCAGCCTGAACCACAAGCAAACGAATGATTACTGTCCTCATTCAAAATCACTAACAAAAGTTTCATAATCCATCAGCAAGATAGATTAAAAATTAACGCTACCATCCTGGTAAAGTTAAAGGGTCAAAAAAGTAACTTTACCTGTAAGGTATAGTTCTTTGTTGGTGAAATTATCCTGAAGCAAAACCTCAGGTCTGACTGGTCAGCATCTACTTTTATGGTTGATGTCAACAGGTTGACAGTATGATGAGCAACTGATTTCTCATCATGCACTCCACCATGATAATGAGAAGAAAGCCATCGACTCAGCAGCCCAGAACCCAGTTCAGAACTGTTCCTCTGAGCAGAAAGTTGACTGCCAGATCCCTAAGAACATAAGTAGACAAAGACACCAAAGAGTAAGTTCATACATCAACTGTCAGAAATTTAATTACGCAAATGTCAATAGACCATCCATAATACTACATACAGATGGTTTGCTGGTTTGCTTGCGATAGTAGTACAACATTCCTCGACTATCAAGAACAAAGAACCTTCTTTTCCAGTCGCCTCTCAAGTTTGATGACCTTTTTGAAAGATAACCTTGTCTAATGGTTTGAACCTGACAATAAATCCAAAAGGTTTTCAATGCATTATAGAATATTCATGGATGACCAAGAAATAAATATATCATTTGTTAGAAGTCTTTAAAAAAAGTATAAAGCTCTAACCTTTCCCCTTGCTGCAGATTGCATGACTGCCTCGATCATTTTGTGTGAACTTCTACCAATTGCTTGTATACCATCTCCATTAGGTGAACCGTTAGAACCATTTGAAGACCACCTGCTCTCCCGATCAATTTGTCTTTTATACTCTTGCATCCTTTCGTTGAGTGCTGCCTGCTCATAGTTTGACCGTTCTCTTGATTGTTGAGCATACGTCAGGACCTACAGAATCGAATTTTTTTTTTTTAAGATATATGTCATAAAAGATTACAAGCAACATTCATGCACTTGTCTTCATGCTCATAATATTTATCTGAAGTCAAAAAATGATTTTGTTCATATTTCATTCCAGATAAGATGCCCCAGGAAAGATCCGTGTCAAAGTTCTGCATGATATAGGGTATACCAGAGATGCAACGTTATTCCCAGTCCAAATTAGAGAACTAGAAACACAACCAAACACAATATTATGGCAAGTCCAAAACAAGAGTTGCGAATACAAAATCCCAATTATAAAGAATAGAAAAACCTTTACATTAAATATTCATCAATTCTGTACACACCCTTCACTTTTAGCAATACTCATCAGAATTTCATGCTGAACTAAAATGGACATTTAATCCTTCAAATGTACAGCTGAATCTGTAACTAAAACCAAGAAAAGAAACATGACAAACCTGATTGATATATGGCTCCATCTGATGTAATAGTTCATACCCCTAGACAACAGAAAATTTTGCAAACTTCAGAGTTTAATGTAATAGTAAAAACAATTTAAAAAATCCATATGCCAAAAACCTGTTTGAAATAACGAAGATGAGCATCCATTGTACCACTAACTGCTTCCAAGAATTCAAACCTCTTCTTTGCTTCAACATTAGAGAGAGCAGTAACCTGGAGAGTCGCATCAAGTAATATGGCATGGTCAAGATCATAGGAAGAATTCATTGTCATTGAAATTCTAACTAAAAACAAAAAAATTAGAATGTGTCAGTAGTAGCAGATACATATACCAGATTAAAGCGCGCCTGCTCAAAGGTTGACCTTGCATTATGAAGCTCCTAGATATATTTCAGATCATTAAATTTAAAGCACGAATTATTTACTGAAAGAAATGGTATAATAATGAAGGGAGAATTCATTATTCACTGTCAGTTTACCTCCTCTAAGAGAGTAGCCACATCACTCTTTGTGCCTTTCCTAAGAGACAAAAACTTCTCCCTTGCCTGCATTGCAGAATGTACATCAGAATCTATATCTAGTCTGACACATGGGGAGGGAACTGTTACAGAATTAAGAACGTTTAAATTCATAAGCCCAACTAACAATCCATTTCAGGGTAAGAACATTGCAACAGAAATACAAGCATAATCCTGTTACCTCAGCACTTTTCCTATATTATTTTAGGCTTGCAACCTGCCCACCACATATGCCAGTTTTTAGATGGCCCGCACAACAGCACGTCATCATGCCCATAGATTGTACATGTTGGAAACCCAGATTATTTTCTTCATGTGAGACTTAAAATTTATGTTAACACTGTCAACCAGACATACATGACCATCATGCAGCTACTCAATAAGCTACCAGCCTACCAACAAAAACAGTAGTAAACTCAACCCTCTGGATGAATATGTATTTATGGCTAACTACTTCAAAGTGTCATAAAGATGACTTCAAATTAATCCATTCAAAGGGGAAAATGCAGCTATAATCTAATCTTTGACTTGAAGAAAGAGTTTTCTATGCAAGAACAAGATTATCCTCAAGACCTCATGCCATTAACACCAAAAGCAGAAGCATCTGAAAGGGCAAAAACACCTGATCATAAAGAAGGCTAGCCTTGTCAAACCGCTTCCGTGCTTCCTGCATTTTAAGAAAAAAATCTTAAACCAAAATATAACAAATTACAAGAGAATATCAAATTATCTGATGAATAAAAAAATTATGAATTCTCATCAGCAGGTAACACTTAGGAAAATTAGCAAAGATCTCAAAAAGGAGAAGATGAAAGATGGACCATATAAACTGATGAAATTTAAGCTAGATTATCTCAAATTGCAAGCCAGAGTACAGATGTTAAAGAATATGATCAACCTTTCTTAAACTGACAAAGAGAAGTAAGTCATCAAGAGCCTAGAGAGACAGAGAGAGAGAAAAAGAGATACGAAGGTTAACTTGAAAATGGCATATATTGTTCTATGAGTACTCAATTGCTAGTTGCAACATTTTTCCCCTACCGGATTAATTCATCTCATAGAGCAGCGTTTGTACTTAAGCTAGAAGCAACAATATAAGCACCAATGAAAGAATTATCATTCAGCCAGATAACATCATTACAATAAGCAAAAATTGATCACAAAAGTAGGAAGTAATTGGACACCACTAAAGAAACAATTTATTGCACAATCAGATAACTAAAGCCTGTAATGCACGATGTCTCCTCTAGTAGTTCAGTATAGTCACATGGAAACCTAATGGAGAAAACAACAAATCAAAACGCAAATATTTCTTATCATATGGAAGCATTTGCAGTGGCAGTCCACAACAGTGAAAGCATCAAATTAAGAAGATTAACCAACTATAGTACCTTGACATCATGCAGATCTATATTGACAAATTGCAGCAATCGATCATTTAGCATGTGCTCAACCTGAAAAAAATAGAGTAAAATGTGAAACCAAAAGCCATCAACTGCAAACCATCAATATACAACATTTTCATAAATCTTTTCTTTTCTTTCCATTTAACTCCTCAAGCTTAGGCATTGATATATTTCAGATAAAAAGAATTTACGAACACATCCTATTCAAGTAACACTACATAGTTGCTAACCATCACTTTCTTTAACAAGGAATCAGCAAATCATGTCATAGTCAAGATTATAAAGCTTTCAGCCTTGCTTGCTTATGTTTAATATTTTATAGATAGGAATGTATGAATTTGATCCTTCTATAGTAGAAAAACAAGTAAATAGGAAGATTGTAAAAATCATTTGCAGTATATTAAATGAAAAGAAAGATGAAAATATTTCTTGAGATTATTCTTGTGTAATATAAAGCCTGAGTTTACCCATTTAGGTAATAACTACTAGAAGGGGAAAAAATAGCAGAGGAGGGATTTGGCGAAAGAGAGAGAGAGAGAGAGAGAGATGAAGAGAAAGTAAAATTTGTTCAAGACATGGACTGGACAAAAGGCACTCAAAGACACCAGATGACCCTCAAATTCCTCTTGCATGCTCTAAATTCCATTTCTGTAGCCTCATCAAGGCAGAATTATAGAAAATTCAAAAGTATAGAAAAATTTAACCTGAGACCTAAGGACTTCTTTGTACGTTCCGATCTCCCTCAATGCAATAGTAAATTTTGTCATGACAGGACCTGCAAGGAAAAAAGTCCACACCATTCATTTTGATCATACTTGTACAGCTTCTAAGTTGTTGACACTGAAATGTACAGAAAAGAAAATGATATGAACTGAACTGATTCTGATGAACAAAAAAGGGGCCTTGCGCTAATACAACACACCTCCAAAGGCAACACTAATGGGATCATTATGCCCACCACCAAAAGTTTCTAGGGAACTAGCAAAAGCAATGTCCCCATCATATCCCTCTCCAAGTCCTTCACTGCAAATTTAAGACAAAGGCATTGATATAAAGCCTAATAGAAGACCAAGGAAAGGTAAATACAATACCAACAGAAATGGGCTTGCGCTTAATCCATATTGGCTCCAAAACTCAGCTGGTTTTCATGACTTCTGCCAAGTCTTTGTATAACTGAAGTTTTTAAGTTATAAAAATGGATATCTTAGGTAACACAAAAAGATAAAAGCTACTCCCTTTCACTCGTATAAATTTGAAGAACCATATCTTGCTAAAATTTAGACTTTTAGAAGATGTATTTAAATGATTTTACCCATGCAAGTCTACATTTCCTTTTTCTGTTTCAGTATGAGAGCACTGGTCCAAATTGAGACATATACTTCTGCCGGTATGAAGCATTCCAAGACAAATATCATATAACACCGCTAGGGTAATACATTATTTTCTAATTGTACTACAAACACTTCAAATATGTTAACTCTGCCCTAAGACACAAACCGGAATAAATTTGAGTGCAGGTCAACAAACCCATAGCAAGTTAGGCTACATCCTGAAATAGTAAAGCCAAAACATCAAAAATGGAAAAATAATAAAAAAGAAATGATACAAAACTATGTATCTTCCTAGCAAAAGGTCAAACAGAGACAAAGTCATACTTACGTGTATTTTCGACAGCCTTTGTAAAATTTCAAACATCTTTCCCTCAAGGATTCAGCACTTTCCTCCGAGCATTGTATCTAGTCCATAGAAAAGTGATGGAAAAGGGAAAGAAAAAATCAATTGCTCCAGATATCCTTGACAATAGCAAAGAGATAACGAAAATACAGTAATGTGAAATGCAAATGCACATATGTCTGTTTCACAACAAAAATTGGAAAAAATTAAAACAAAAAGTGCTTTGGAAATGCCTCCCAAGATTGAACTCCAGAGAAGCTCGTCTAATAGTTTTTCCTTAGTCGCCAAGAGAATATATCCTAAAGCTTCCAAAGTAGATTGATGAGTATTCATGTGGATGCCAACCTTATCAAATATATGTCATCTCGGATGATTGAAGCCCCCATTCAATAGGTGAACCTGGGTATCTTAATTGGTCATCCTTGTCTTAATCGTTTTATATAACTTTAGTTCAAGAGAACGATAGATTTTAGTTGTATATGGTTAATAACTTCCTCTAACTACCACAAGTTAGCTCAGAAGGGGAGGAAGGGAACAAAAATAGGAAAAAAGCACTTCCAATGGAAAATCAAATTCCAAAAGATGTGCAAGGGGACATAGATAATTGAAAATTCCAGCATCAGAATGTCTCATACCAGATGCAGAATGCCAGTAGTACTCATAATCCGTTGGATAAAGTAATGCAGTTACAGAAGGAAATTTTCAAAGAAAAACTCTATGAAGCTCAAGAAATATATAAATATATAAGAAATAAATAAATAAATACACACACGTACACCTGCAGCAGAACTAATGTAAGAAAAACTAAAACCCCTTCTCACGCAGAGTTCAGTTAGAAATCTCAAACCTACCAACAATTAAAGTGGCCCAAGATTCTTACAAGGTCAACGTTAAAAAATTTTCCTAATAAATCTTCACTAAATTATCAAGATACTTACAAAAATTTTAGCAGAATTCACCTACTTAAGCACAATCAAGAAGCTAATCGAGATTAACAAAAAAGCAAAAGCTAAATAAACAAATAGATAACAGAATAACAAAAGGCCCTTAAAATAAGTCGAAGCTGAAAAGTTGGTAACAAAACGAAGTAACTCTTCGATGAAAGTGAGGCAGTGCATAGGTGAAAACAAAGAAAGGGAAGGAGGGGTAAGAAAGAATTAGAAAAGCTGTTACCTGCTTACGGAACATGGGAGAGTCATCAAGCTTAGCGAAATGCATGTTGCCAAAAATCGAAAGTTTCCCTTTTGTTGTTGCCAACAATTCTTACTTAACATAGGAGTTGAGTTGATGCAGGGTACAACAACATTGACAAGAACGGTTTGGGAAAAAATTCGATCTTGGAAGTTTTCTAGTGCGGGGAAAGATCTCTCTTTTTTTTCTTTTGTAATTAAGAAAAATAATTGATTGGGTGGAGACTCCGATCTCAAAGATTACTGTTCATCCAACTAAGGCACAAAAGCTGGAAGCCCATCAGCATCATTGAGCAACTTCGGCAGATGTAACTGAGTCCTAGTAGTGTGTAGTAATTAATTTCAGTGGAACTAGCGCAGTATCAGCTGGAGTAGTAATTGGACTGTTTATTTACTTTAATTTTGGTGGATTGAAAAGGAAAAGGATGAGTAAATAAATGTGAGGGTTGAAAACGGGAAATGAGAAAGAGGGAGGAGCTTTGGAAAAAGTGAAATGATTTTGTGTGATGTTGGTGGAGGGTAGTGGTACCAAACACCAGAGGAGAGGAGAGAGAGAGAGAGAGAGAGGGCAAGGGAGGGACAGAGAAACCCTAGAAATAGAAGAAAGGGGAAAGGTGTTGGGAAAATGAGCGAAAGTTATACAAGTCTCGTGTAGTCCTAGCAAAGCAGTACAGCTCAGAAGAAAAGCAGGAGGAGGAGGAAGAGGACTGGTAAGTGGTAACTAGAACGGTGGTAGTTGCAGTAGCATGAAAATCTTCTTCTTCTTCTTCTTCTTCTGCTCCTCCTTCTTCTTCTCTTCGACTAATCTCAATTCATCATATCAAATTATCAGTCATTCATTGTTGAAGCAATCGAGCATGAATTTGGCATCCATTTTGGGAGTGAGGCTGTAATGTCACTACCACCACTGACCTGCTCGTTTAGTATTTGACTACGACGTCTACTCCAACCTTTTTCCTTTTTAATAACTACTACTGGTATGCACTCCATTATACATACTACGTATATATACACACACACACACAAACAGAGAGAGAGAGAGAGAGGCAGCATTAGTGCACTTAGTGTAAGTAGCTCTCACCCAGTAAAGATTTTTCGTACACCTTTATAATATACTAATATTATTGGAGTAAATCTTTAGTGTATACACTTTCACCGTTGAATCAATAACACATGCAAAAGTTGAATTTCATATTCAAATTTTATATAGTTGTCATTCATCCAAGTCCGACAGTGCATGCACGATCAGTATAGGAAAGATCAATTCATATAATTATTTTTTAGTATTTACTAGTAGTAAAAATAGAACTGCTCCTAGCTGCTACGAGTGCTTAATTAAGGAGCTGATGAAAAATGTCGAGACCCACCCCCTCCTTCTTCTTCTTCTTGCTCGTCATCATCTTCATCCACCTAGTCTACTTACTATTAGCAGGGAGGAATAACTGTAATGCGCGCATACTAATCAGTAATCATACTTGCACGTAGAAATAAATTTTGGTAGCACAAACTGTGTCGGAAGAGTATTTTTGCAATCCGTAATGCTACAAGAATTAAGTATGTGCGTGTGGGGTTAAGACTTAATGACAGACTTCTTTAAGAAAGGAGAGAGACATTTACCCAAAAAAGGAAGGGATAATTTCAAAAGGACTAAAAGTGAGGGGGTGAAGTACAAGAATGAAAAGCATATGCTTATCCATTACCAATGACTAGTAGAGTTGTAAACGAGCCGAACCGAGTCGAGTTTTTATTATTTGAACTCTGTTCGTTTGTCTTTCGAGTTTGACTCGTGTTCGTTTGTTAAGAATTACGAGTTGAAAAAACTGTTCAAACTCGGTTCATTAATTAAATTTCGAACTCGAGCTCGGCTCGTTTAGGGTAAACGAGTCGAATAAACGAGCCAATTTTATGTTTGAACACTAATGAGCATTCGCGAACAAAACTCTAAATAAAAAACTTTTTTACCCCTGTTCGCGAACACTAAGGAGCATTCGCGAACAAAACTCGAGTTCGTTCGATAATTGATCGAGTTAGATTTTGTGTTTGAATTCAGCTCGTTTAATTTTTCAAACGAGTTTTTATCGAATTTGAATGAACTTAAACGAGCCGAGTTCGCAAATAACTCATTCGTTTCCCAGCTCTACTAATGAGGCAATGACCAGTGGTTTAAAGAAAATAGCAATTATACAAACCAATGGAAGTGATGCACAAAAGTCATGTTGTCACCATATGTGTAAATAAAAATCTAACCCGTTGTTATCCAAGCAATTGCACACTCTATATGTGGAAAATATTTTTTTCATTGATAAGCATGCACTTAACGATTTGCCGACATTTTTGTGCTGCAATAAAGGAATTCAGATGGCTCCTTGTCACTTAATTTTCAAAAGTTGTAAAGATATCCAATTTTTCTCAAACTATTTTCTCTTTTCAAAATGAGTGCATGAAAAGAAAAAAGAAAACTAGCACAAGTTTGGTGATAATTGATGTTTGTAATAAACTCATTTTAACAAAAGTTATGACTAGAATCGAAGTTTTGTTTAATCATACATTTAACCTATATAAAAAATGGTGTTCAAAATGATGCATTTTGATGAAAAAAAAAAGAATAGTTAGACACAAAAAATATTATTTAAGGACAACATATAATTTCATTAGACATAGTAGTAACTTCACATGGTGTGATGTAAACAAATAGGCCCCAATTTCTACTAGGGGAGGACAGTGTAATTAAGAAAACCTCAGGGGAGGTCAGTGCAATAGACAGAAACCTCAGTCTCCGAAAGAGAAAGGAAAAGAGAGAGACAGAGAGGGACAAAGAGACAGACAAACACTCGATCGGGTCTCACTGCACACTCGCACACACTTTGATTTTGAATAAAGAAAGGAAAGGAAAAGAAAAAGAAAAAGAGGACACACAACTCTCCCTCCAGAGTCCAAACCAATGAATAAGAAAAGAACAGAAAAGAAAACCTCCCCCTTTTCCTCTTTTTCTTTTGTTTCCCTACTGACTCACTACTGCAGCAACAGTAGTGCTTGCAGCCCATTCCTTCCAAGTTCCATCCCACTACGGAGTTATCTGCTGTGCTGTATTTCTCCAACTCCTCCCCCTCTCTCTCTCTCTTCAATTTTTCCCAGTTACCTTTAAAAAATTTTAGCTTAGGATGCTTGAATTTCAATCTCTCTTGCTTCTTGTTTTTTTGGAAGGAAAGGGTTAATCTTCAATGATTCTACTGCTGCTGGTTTCCAGTTTGCTGCTCTTCGTTACTCACTGGTGTAGTGTGCTGTGTGCATGCAAGCTAGTGCTCCTGATTTCTCCGCCACTAAAGAGTGAAGAGGAGGAGGAGGTACAGTTCCGAAATGTGTATATGATAAGGTCTGCCTGCCACGTAAAGCGATATTAGCACCAGTTCTAGGCTTCTAGCCACAACAATCCCTCAATGTACTTAGTATACTGTATATATATAGTAACAGGGTACTGCGACCGAGTCTGTTGAGCAGCCAGCAGTTCTAATTTTCTGTACGGGCTCGATTTGCGTTACAGTTGCTTGCATCCATAACAATTTGGTTTTTGGGCTGAAATCTTTGGGGAGTAAAGCAGTGGTAATTACTTTTAGGCCGAAGACACCTAAACAAAAGCAGGAAAGGAATCAAACAAAGACTGAGGGGAGAGGGACGGTGTCCCACAATTTTTAACAAAGTTATGCACTTTTTGACCCTTTTTTTTTTGTGAAATGTATACTATATATTTATCATTACTATTAGTTTAACAAAGGTGCTAGCACTATTAATGCTCCCCACTCAATCTTTTCCTTTATTTATTTTTTCCTCATTTCTGTTTAGCTAGCAGAAATGCAGAATCGTTATTGAAGATGGGATTTTTCTTCATAAGAAAATAGCTGCATCTCTCTTTCGAAAAGGGGAAAAAAAAAAAAAAGGGGGGGGCTCACATGTCAATCCTCCTAAAGTTTTTGGCTGCTCCATGCACTTGATCTACGAGTCACGAAAGAGCATTTTGTAGGCAATCGAGAACTTGTGAGGAAGTCGATCCATTCACACACGCTAGAGATGAAACTCCAAAGTCCAGTGTATGATTCCGACATCTTTCTTCACACAAGGAGTAGAAGGAGGAGGCCGGAGGAGGGACGAACTCCCATCTATTTATCTAACCCTTCTCCAAAGTCCTATTAGCTCAGCTGTTGCTTGTCTTTCCGTTAGCTTCTTACGTTTGTACATTATTCAACCATAACAGGAACGCCCCTCAATTCCAACTACTGGTTCCGAGGAAGACAAACAAAACGCTTGCAAGTACCTAAGATTGATGCTCCCGTTATATAAGTTGAGGGAAAGAAAAGATAATGCAGAACGTACTTTTTTTAACTGTACGACAATGGATTCCGCAGAGACATTATTGTCATCTTTATCCTGCAGTCTTCTGATAACCATTGCTGTATACCTGCTTCGACAGGTTTGATTGATATTCAGAGGGAAATCCCAAGACCGAAATTCATACTAATGAAGATGGAAAGAAGATGCAGCAAACAGCAGTTGAAGCCCGCAAAGCACCTTTCTCTTGACCTCTCGTTGACAGATGACATTTTGAATTAGGCTCACAAAAGACTGATGGAGAAAGATTCAGATACCACACAAGTCAATGATCCCACTTCTAAGGACTATGCAAACAAAATATACACCAAGGAACAAACGAGGTTTATTAAAATAATAATAATAATACACTCAGAAGATGCCTCTTCCTCTGAGTTGCCAGATTATCTATTCAATCCTTCCAGGTACACACATTATATAGTTTAAACTCATTTTGTGAACTGCATCGAGCATCCAACACCCAACCTTGTAAGGAATTCCTCCAACAGATAAAAGAAGCTGAAGTAGCAGCAGTCCATCATGCATGCATCAAATTGATGTTTAATAAGCTGTTAAAAATTTTCCGAGAAGGGAGAAGGGCATGTGATGCATCTTATTATCAGGAAATCCAGCCTTGCAAACAAATACAGTTATCTGAGTTACAGCTAACGAACTTGAGGCAGGCACTATAGATTAGGATCCTCCTTTTGCAGCCACAGCTACAACCAACTTCCTAGAATTATATTCATACACTCTTGGTGTTTATGTTCGCTATAAATTCCAGCATGCATCTTATAGTTTCTTTAGAAGGCAAGCAAAAATCAGTCAGGTTGCTTGTCGGTTCCCAGATGCAGAAGACCAACAATCTTCTGTTCATATTAATTTTGGTACAGCAGAATGCTCGTAACAGACAATTTGAGTTTTGTTCTTGAAAAGGGCAACCATATAAAAGCAGCAGCATTATTACTCCTGATCTCTGTACAGCCCTGAGAAACCCAGGAAAAGGAAAGTCCCCCCTACCAATTGTATCATCTAAACTAAGAATAGCTCAAAAAGAAGGTAAATAATAATAATAAAAAGAAGGAAATTTTTGGTAGAAATCTACTATAGATACAAAAGATTTACCTCAGCCTTCAATGAATCTGAGTTGACCAATCAAACTACTCAGAGCCCTGGGTATAACTCATCCATTTCTTGACATATTTCTGTAAACTGAACTTGAGGACTATTAACGACTACAACTTATCAGCAATTCGTCCCAAGGCATCTGCAAGTTTGTGAAGTACAGAAATCAAGCTATTAGCTTGATCCTTCCGCTGCTCCCTATCCAATTGCAAGTGAACGTTCTGAGATTCTATTTGGGAGCTCAGCAATTTACCATTCCTTTCAAAAGCTTCAATTAACTGATCATGCAGGGCTTTCATTTCATCTTGTTCATCAACTTCTGCAATATACCTCTTTCGTTTCTTTCCTTCCCGAGTGCTTCCTGTCTCTGGGTTTAAAGAAGTTTGTCTCTCATAACTGGTGCCTGCAACAAAACACATCTCAGGAAAGGCAGAGCAAGCACCATTTTTTCATTGATGATTCAACATCATTATAAGCAACAACAGCCGCATATCACATGCTAGACAATAAAAATAAATATATGTTTTCACTATTATATACTTCCTTGTTCTTCCTTGCTTGGTAATTTATGATAACAAAAAAAATATATCAATATTTATTATGAACAAAAACAACCATCAATACCAAGTCAAGTCAGGTTAAAGGATCATAATCACCATCATTCCAACCCCACAAAAGTCAAACATTTCAACATGCAGATTTAACCATATTTTCAATTAGTCAAGTGAACAACTGTCTCTTTCTGGCGAGCTAAACTTTCCTATCTTCTAAACAGATGCAAGAAAGGTACAAACTAATTTGACCTTGTAGAAACTGGTCAGAGTTTGATCTTATTTTTCATAATAACAATTCCCCCATTTTGACAGCATTTGAATACTCATCCAGGACAAAGAAAAGTAGACAGAAATTTGTTTTACTTGAGCTGCAAGGCATTTCAATTGAGCAACTAAAGAAAACATTAGACAGGTTTGTAATACTTGGGAGATAAAGGAACATGCCTTGAGCAGGATGCCCCTGAGAGAATGGCTGATACTGCTTCTCTGCAAATTCAGAAAATGGACATGAGGATGAGCCAAAAGTTCAAGAATCATAGTGTCTGAGGAACAGTAACAACAAAATTAGCAGAGCATCTGGAAAGTTTTGTCACTGCACAACCATTTGAATCACCATGTGTTCTGTCTGAATTTTCCTCTCTTTACATGATCCACAAACAGACGAGGATGAAAATCAAAAAGATGTACTGAAGGTTGTAGTGATAGCCAAGTAAAAAAGAACTATAAAAGAGAGAGAATTCTCATTCTTTCAAGCATTTGCATTCTATAATGGGAAGGATGGCAACTTAAAGGAGATAGAATAACAAACACGGAATGAGGTAAAGAAATGGATGAGAGCTTCTTCAATCCCAATTGTCTTGCAAAGAGAGTCACAAAGACCACAGGCACAGCGAAACACACATTAAAATATTAAAAAAAAAAAAAAAAGGCAAAAGGGAAGAAAGAAAAACAAAAAAGAGTAAGGTAATAGTTTATCTTGCTTAGGCAAACCCCATTCATTCACACCACCCATGTTGTTAAATAATAGGATCTATAGGCAAGCGCAGACGCTATAATATGCACTTTTCTTCTTAGCATTTCTGAAAACGGTAGAAGTCTGCTCATTTGTGGTATAAGCACCTTTGGGCCGGCTGGCCATGACCAGGAAATTACTTGTCAAGAGGTATAACATTCCAGTGGACCAGGAAAGGAAGAAAAAAAAAAAGTAAGTTCACCTCCAATACTGAAGAAAGCAAAAAGAATCAGATTGCAAGAGTTCACATGATACTTAGCTCTCATGAATCTCCTTCCTAAACTATAAATGGCATGAAGAATTTATCTAGTGCAAGCCCTATCCTTTTTTCTATTCTGTCGTGTCAATTCAGGTCTTAGATGGGAAAAAAGAAATGTTAAAGCAGGAAGACACTCCCCCCCCTCCCCCTTTTCTCTCTTTCCCTGCTCCAATACAAAACAATATTTTGGGGATAAATTTAAAATAAAATAAATAAGGGCAAATGATTTCTCCTCAATTCACCTTCACCTCATTTTGTCTACCTTAGTTTGAAACAGAACAAACTAAAGTACAAAATCCCAACATAGGTTTCAGTTGTGCTCAAGATTCAACTTTTATGTATCCTCTAATGTCTGCAGATATAAGTGGACAAGTGGCTCATGAGAAATAAAAAGGAATAAGCAAGACGAGAAAAGAACAAGAAGACTTTTGACAGTATAAATTGAGAAGTCAGAGAAACAGGGTTTTCCGACAAAAAAAAGAAAAAAAGAGACAGTAAAAACTAATATTACTAAGAACAACGATAGCATTTACCTGAAATTGGAGTAGGGGCCGGGACAGCGGTGACGGGAGTCTCGTTAGCCGGCCGGAACTCCTTATCAGGGCTACCCACAACCTCCTCCTGAACCGACTGCTCAAAATCAGAGAACAAGCCATCGTCAGCTGCGGCGCTCCGACCACTATCAAACACAGCCTCAGTCTCAGCGTCCGCCTCCTCACCACCCTCGGTGGCAGAAGGCGCCAAAGCCAAAACTAGCTCGTCTGCTCCCTCCTCACCGGCGGGAGTGGCACCATCCGCCCGGCCTCTGCCGTCGAGAATATCGTAAACCTCTCTGTCGAAGAATCCCGGAAGCTTCCTCTCCCTCCTCAAATCGTTTCTCATGAGCCAAAACGAGTCGGTTTCTTCCCTTATCTGAGACTCCCACTCTTTGATCTTCTTGAAGTCCCCGGCTAGGTTGCTCCATCTCTTCCGGCACTGGACAGGGCCCCGGTTGACGCCGTGCCTCTTGCAGTAAGAAGAAACAGAGGCCCATTTGGGCTCGACCTGGGCGGAACCGAAGGCAAGGCCGGCGGTGCGGCCTCTGCGGACGCGGTTCTCGGCGACCCTTTTGCCTTGAATGAGGACGAGGATTTCTTGCCTGGTCCAGCGGGGAAGCCTGGGGACTTTGGCGGAGTCGTCATCTCTGTGGGGGTCGAGGGAGGCGGTGGCGGTGGTGGGGGGTTGACGGCCGTTAAGGGCGGCGGTGGAAGGGGAAAGGGGAAGGGGAGTCAGAGAGGGGAGGAGCAGCAGCCACAGCGAGGCTCAATTGTTCTAAGGCCATCTGGCAAAAGCAGACAGTTTGGGACTTTTGTACTCTCTCACTCTCTCTCTCTCTCTCACTCAAATCTCAATCTGGGTTCTGATTGTTTTGTTGATTGATGATTAAAATTGTAAAGGCACGTAAACACGTGACTTAAGACTCAACGGGAAACGGAGTGGATTTAGGGTAACGGCGTTTCTGCCCTTTTGTTTTGAGGAGCCATCCCTGATCCCACCCCACAACCCCCATCCCCAAAGCCCCCTATTTTGGAGATGGTTATTATTATTAATACTACCTATATATGTAGTAGCACTAGCAGTGGTGGTATAGTCATGCTCTCTCTCAACTAAACCCCTCCTGCCTAGCACTGCTACTGTATCTAAATATATCTAATATGGCGATTAAGGGAAGGGGAAGAGGGGAAAAGTGGGGGAAGAAATCGACTTGTGCTTGTTGTGCACACACTGCCCTCGTATGATGTGATGAATGATGGTGATGAGAGAGACTGAGGGAGGAGAGGAGGGCGGCTCTCAGGAGTGCACTTGATTTGGGAGGAAGGGGACCCCAAACCAAAGCTTGGGTTTCTTTTCTCTTTCTCGTATATGTGCCTTTTTTGTTTTGTTGGACTTGGGGTGCAGTGCTCTAGCACTGTAGTGTATTCTTATCTAGTAGTAGTGATTAAGAGAGGGGGTTTGTTTTGTATGGCCACCGGGATTGAACCCCCTTTTCTCCTCCTCCTTGCTTGTGGATTTGACATTTATTTTTGTGGTGGTGATGATGATTTTAAGGTGATCATGGCTGTCTTATCTTTTATAATCTACTACAATAATCATCTTCTACTGTTGGTGTTAGCTCGATTTTCCCATGGGATGGGATCATGGAACCTTAGCATGTATGGATGGAGTAAGGATCACTATGTATCGACATGGAGAGACTATAACCTATAACCGATGCCATTAATTTATTCCCACAATTAAGAGGTTACTTTCTATATTGGATGATGTTTATGGGGCTCCCTGTTACTCGTCTTACCCCCCCCCCCCCGGGAACAAATTATCTTCTCCTCTCTTTCTATTTAAGAGGTCACTTTCTTTTTGTTGGTGTGTTTGCAATTTGCACACGCATTTTAGTTGGCACTCTTTCTTTTTTATATATGTTTTAATCATTATTTACCATTTTGATCTCGTCAAATTTTCTGGTACTAATACACGGTTTTATCAAACTTTGTCACCTAATCTCTGGTCATGACACTTTTCCTAATCCTTGGTCATCATGCACATCTTTGATTCATCTACTTTCTTCTATTTAATATCCTTTTCATTGCCTAGAGATTCTTTTTTAACAATTAATCTTTCAAAGGAAGGAAATTTTCCCTCAATTTTTTTGGACCAATTATAAATTTTCATGCTTGGTAATAATAGTCTACACTCTAGAGATGGACGAAGAAGCAAAGCAAGTTTTTTTTTGGGGGGGGGGGGGCCGGATGGAGGGGGAATATAATAGGTTATGCATATGAAATAGGAAAAAATAAATAAAAGGAAAAGAAAAGGTTGATGCGGTTGGAAACTAGACTGGTAAGGGCACCTTATCCTACCATTTGAGTAAAATCCTCTCTCCACTTTATATCTTTTCTTCTCCGCCTTTCAATTTTCATAATATATCCGGAAGAGGGAGAGAATCATTAGCCATACAAATCTCATTGCTTAATGCTTGTTATCAATGGTCCCTCCATATATATAAAGGGCCACCTTTTTGGTCATATATTGGAATTGGATGGGTTAGTGCCCTGATTGTCCTCCCATTAAGTAATTTCTCATTATTGCCCTATTTAGTTTCTCATTATTACCATATCTCTCTCTCTCTCTCTCTCTCCCCTATCTGATCTCCATTATTGAAGTTAATTGCTTGGATTTGTCCTCAATCTCAATCAAAGAGCATAATTATAATGCTAATCATGATCGTAATAAAACGGAAGCTTACAAAGATGGGTTTGGAATCACTCTACTCTCTTAAGTCTTATAGTCATAGAGAGAGAAAGAAATAGGACTGGTGAGTTAGGGCCATAAACATAGGCCGGGGCAGAGAGTTAGTATGGGGTCGCATTCAACTATTTTCCCCATTCATTGGGTCCCAAAGTTAAGTTGACGCCTTTGAGAGTCGTCGCCTCGCCTCCCAAGTCCCACCCGAAGAAGAAACAAATTATTTACCAAAAAAAAAAAATAAGAAGAAGAAGAAGAAGAAACAAATTTAAAAATGAAAATAAAAATTAATTACACTCTCTCCTCTGTCCTTCGCTGCTCCATGGTGTTCGGAGGGGAAGCATCTTCGCTACAGTGAAGCTTATGCACATTCAGTTTCTCATGGCAATCAACAGAATTATTACAGTAAATCTATCTATTTTTGTAGTCCTAAAGCTATTTGGCCTTTGTATTAAAAAAGTTGGAAATGAGGAAACAATTGAACCGCCACTTTACCTTCAAAGCTTGGCATCGTCTGGGTTAAGCAATACCCCTGCCAGATACACAGGAACACCCAACGTTGTATTGCGTTGTGTTCTGAGATGGGATGCGAGCATAATCAAGAATTCGAGGTTTGTACTGAGTACAGTAGTGTCTCGAAGGTAGAACTGTCGGAGGTCAAAATGACCATTCCACAAAGCCAACCATTTTATTATTCCTGACTTGTTAAAGTCAGGTCATTACAAAATCCCATCAATGATGGGCTCAGTTCCCCTAATTTCTCCGGGGAACTAATTTTTTTTGACCTTCGGCCCCTATATCGATATCTGTATACAACTCTTACCTGAACGAGTGCTCAAATTTCCAAAACTTGCAAAGTGCACAAGCTAGTACAAGCGTTTACGGCAATCTTCTGTTCCACAATAGCATGGCTGCACCTTTACTTTACCATCGCTGCCCATAACGCTGTCAAGCGGATAGCCATAGTCATACGTGAGTTCCTGTTTGCGGCAAAGCAATTAATTTGTTACGTTATTACAATTGCCTTTGGAACAAAAAGAAATGAATCGAGCCACTCAACTGTGTTACGAGGGAACATACGCTCTAATAAGAGTAGATGTGGAAAAAGCACTAGGAACCTAAAGCTGTGACTGTCAGCTTTGGTTATTAAGACAGCAGCTTATTGAACCCCTATAAACTGGGTCACAGTGCTATCGCGTCCATCCTGCTTGTACTAAGAATTTTCAACTCCACTGTACATCTTTGCTAGGTAACCAGAAACTCACAGCTATAGCTCTGTCTAGGTTCGGCATTTCATTCAACAGCCAAGATTTGTTTTTATTATACTCGAACCTAATGCATCTTGTTTCAAACAATAGCATGAAATGCTCAAGACATATTACCAGAAGTATTTCACCTGAGTCGTACATATCACAGAATCAGTTCAAGTGAAATACTTGTTTTTTTCATATATTTTTTCTAGCAGGGGAAGGATGGGATTAAAGAAGCTGGGAGAGGGCAGGGAGATTACAACCCAGAACCTCTAATTCCTAGGGCTTCAACCACATCATCGTTGCACGCATTATACTACTGTTAGGTGGAATGGCCCAAGAAGAAGAACAATACTGCTGATATTGGGTTGTCTTGTATTTTCATTTACACTGGCAGATTTGATTCTTTTGTTAAAAACAAATTTATGCAACAAAGAATGAATTCCCACCTTACAACAAACAAGCTATAAATCTGCCTTAAAGTGATAGCAACACGATACCTGCCATGGAGAAATGCTTCTAGCAGCAAACAGAACAATTCGAGCAAGTCGGACATCGTGGTGTGTGCTCAAAATGCACTGGACAAAGAGATTTGGCTCACAGCTGTGGTTGACAAACCTAGAAACATTACCAACATGGTTTGCATCTATGCAAAATTCTGGAGTTTTTTCTAAATATCCATCCTCCATTTTCTCAATATTGTCACATATAGATGCTGATACTGCTCCGAATCGTCTCTGAAACAAAAAAGAGTTTAATTTGACAGTTGGATGCTTATAATATGCTTAAGAAACACAATGGAAAGCTAATGAAATAAAATAAGCATTATGCAAAAGACATAACAGATATTTATACACTCCTCCGGAGCGCCCTCTCCCTCTCTCTCTCTCTCTCACACATACTTGTAACATGTAAATGGGCAAACTATGGTTCTCTACACTCAGCGGTAGTCCTGATTTAGTCCCTTGTATTTTACTGCTAACATATTTGGGTCCCTCATAATCAGTCTCACACAATTTTGTCCCTCATTTTCCATTATAGCCACATTGCATCACATCATCAAGCTATCCAAAGACAATACACACCATAAGCAATAGCAGAGTCCAGAAACACAAGGACCAAATCAGTTGAAGTTAAGCTTCATAGTAGAACTAGTCCACACGTTAAGGGGCTACAAAACTGTAGTCCTTCCATCATGAATTCAGTTAAGAATACCTATATATTTGCACACAGAATTTCATCCTGTAATCAAAATTGAGTATACTGTGTTGTACCAGGCCATTCAGCTTTTAAGATCTCATCATGCACTGAATGCCTTCGGAATTAGTGCAGATTATGTAGATCAAACAGAATTCTTAAACTTTTCCAATTACATCATTGCATAAAACCCAGTGAATCTTTATCAAATTCGGAGAAAGTATGAAGCCACACTGACAGAGAAAAGAGGAAAAAAGAAAAGAAGAAAAAAAGGGGTTTTCACATCTCAAATAAATATACCTCTCTTCCTTCAATGCCCTTAATGGTATGCAAGCAATCAATTTCGAATATATAATCATTAACATCAACTTTATCCAGCTCATCCGTCCTTCTAAGAATACCTACATATTCACAAACAGGTGCACCAGAAGGAATGAAGTCTTTAGTCCTAACCGCCCACCCTTTATCCAGTGTGCGAAAGACCTGCTACCAAAAAAGGAAAGGCAAACGAATCCTTTAATTAGAGATTCCTGAAACCCTTCGAATCATTCATATCATGACATGCACATCACCTCAAGTTGATACTTTATTCCCCGTTGAGATATACGATTGATGCAATCAGGTCCACAGCCACAATTGGGTCCACATTCAAACACAACATCCTTTGCTTTTCTCAATCTGGAATGCGTTGGGCAGATAATTGTGCTTTTTAAAGAAATAAACAACCCAAAAACTATAACAGGACAGGCGACAAGTTTTATAACCTGCTTTATGTTTTATGTACTTTAAAGCAGTAAATTCCAAGATAACTACTTTCCTATTTATAAGGAATATATCAGCCCAACCACATTTGGAAACTTTGCCAAATTAAGGAAAAGAGGTAAGGGTAGAAAGGAAGAAGAAAAAACATGAAGTTTGACTACATAGCACTGATTTCCTAAGGTGGATTTTTTAACATTCAACAAGGTAATGTAAGACCTCTTCAGGCACCAAGCAGGGACACGGATGCTAATGAGTTAGATATGCATGACTAACAATAACAATGACAACTAATACATAACTAGAAACACACCCCACTTGTTTTAGCTTGCCCAAGAACAATTGAGAAAAAATAGCCACCTTTCACGTGTTACAGAAAGTGGCACCCGAACATTCCCCCTCGAGCTAGTGTACTATTGGTCAATTCTATGAATCTTTCAACCATTCCAAGACAGACCTCAGAAAGTGGGTAAGGCCAAAAGCCTATGGGCATGTCCGGGCCCCTGCCATAACTAGCTTTTCTTGGCAGACCATCCTAGGTGGTTGGCAAGTGATTAACTTGCCTCTGTTTGTGACTATATATGCAAGCCAATCAAATCATTTTGACCATCAACTAACCTAAATTTCCTATAAATTATACAGCCTTCACCAGTGGCAAAATCCAACAGGGACCTTTTGATCCCTTCAATGATCTAGTACTGAAGAGATATGAGAATTATTTATAGGTAGCAATTGGGTGGGTCAGGTTGACTTTGGGTGGGTCAATAATGGGTTTGGTTAAATTGGGTTATGACCCAGCCCGCTCAACTGTTGAGTGGGTTACTCTTAAGTTGGCTCTAGATGGGTTAACTCAAAACCAAGTGCCCGACTACTGAAATGGAAAAACATGTTACGTTCATAAGTTCTAAATCAGGTACACTAGTAACCTAATGTATGTTTATCATTTAGGTGTCTTCCACTATTTAACTTTGTGTTGCTTCTATCTCCCCTTTTTTTTTTTGAAAGAGCGTCTATCTTCTTTATTAGATAAATAATAAGTTGTATCTAATATAAGGTAAGGGTATAATTTTGCTTCCATTACACAACAAATGATTTTGGCACTTAAAAAATTTTTATACCTCCATATGCTTTATATTTAGATAATCTGACAAAAAATGCTCTCAGATAGAATCTCTAAGAACAATAACAATGCCATAATTATGCTACTTATGTAGCAAATAAGGCAAGTTACATTTATCAATGATGAAACAATTGACTAGATTATGTCATAATTAAGAAAAGTTTAGGCAAACTATCTTACCAGAAAAATGAAAAAAAACATGAACATCAAAAGAAACTCATAGAATGAAGCTGAACTTTTCAATTTTAGTGTACTTAGCATATATGTACTAGAAGAAGATGCAAGAATTTAGTAACTTAGAAGTATGAAATAAAAAGAAAAAAAAAAAAGAGACAAAACAAACTACCAGTCAATTTTGTTGATTATAGCAGTGTTTTTATTTAATGTGGCATGATTATCTTAGGATACGTATATAACTATCAATTATAGTTGGATCCCTGTTGTGAACAATTGATTAAAGTTGTGTCAAGCTTGACTATGAAAATTTTCAGGACAGTAGCTAGTGATATTAATATATATAAGTTTATGTAAAGTGCTGAAATTTGTCTTCTCCATTGCTATTATGAAGTATCCCCCGCCCCCCAAAAAAAAAAAAGAGTTAATAGCTATTACACTGTAAATGAAGAATTCTTTATTTCCTTTTCTTTACCTAATTGAGTTCTGAAGATATGATTGCCTTGTCTGTTTTACATATTCCTTGTTTTATCCAACAATGCTGGGACTTGATAAATAAATTCATTTAGCAACGTGTCATGTGACAAGAAAACATTCAACTACTGTCCGTAAGAGCACATGGAATCAAAATTAGCAAATTGCTGTTTGTTGTATACCACAATTCATGCATGGGTCACTAGGGTGCTCAAATTAAAACCCAACCTGCCTGAGAAATGGTTGGGTTTTGTCCACCCAACCCAAAAGTAACACACAGCCCAACTGACCCAACCCAATCTTCAAATCGAGTGAGAAGGTTGGGCAGGTTTGTGGGTTTTGGGTTAAGTTGCTAGGCCTAGAATTGTTCAAAGGACATATGGTTCAAACCTCACCTGCCACCATTATGACGTACATAAGGAAATTTTGAATCATTGAGGCGTGCACAATCACAACATTTTGGGTGCACGCAATTCCCCTTGCACCTGCATCCATCAGCATTAGGAGGAAGGTCCACATTTTCTGCGACTTGGATAGACCTGGAATATGTAAACCCTGCAGAACCTTCAACTAGAAAGCATCAAAACTTTGTGGCAGGAAAGAAATGTATCAGAAGTTGTTTAATACATGATTAATCTTTACTTGACCAAGGAATTAAATGTTAGCAAAATATGACCTTAATAGCTTAGTTCTTGTCCAATAGGATCTAAAAATAATCTAGAAATAAAATACTCACCCATAACTAGAAAGTAAAAAATGGATAAAAGATCAAGCTTTTTCTTTTCATTTTTTGGGGGTTCTCCATTCTGTCACATGCAAACTTTTTTGTCCCATGAGTTCCTAAAGTACAAACTAATACATATTATACTTCAAAGAGAGTATTAAGGTTAAGAAACTGGATGATACTCTTTCCATAAAACTTACACGCCCATTAGAGATGGTATCAGTTAAACATGCGCCATTCTACACACCTTAAGTAAATAATGATATCAAAGACAATCCCGATAGAAGTCAAAGTCAATGTCAGATTATCTGACCTCTCAGAAAGCAGTTTAAGAAATTATTATAAAAAAAATAGTAATGGCAATGATGATCATGCTCACAAGAATTGTAGTGACCATGACGAAACTAAGCATGTAAAAACATGTGGCAGTTTGGAATTAGACTGTTTGAATAATGCCAAGTGAACAAGAGGAAGTATGTAACATTAGGTCAAGATTGGTGAAACTTGTCTTTATATCGTCAATTCCATGTGCAAAGCAATTACTGGCCATACACACTAACACCATATTGGTAAACCAATCACAGTGTATTACTATGCCTGAGTGAGATGAAAACTAGCACTATCCAAATAAAACGAGCACCAAGTGTGCAAATGATTCAACAAGTACATGCCACAAATCCTTTGAAGACATGATAGCAACTATTGGTCATTCAAACCAGAATAATATCATCAAAGCTTCAGCTTAATCTCTCTTTCAAAACTAAAAATTGGGTAGTCTATAAAGAAATATCAGGATGACTAGAAAAGACATAATAAACCTATAATCATAGAGAGCTAAAACATGCAAACTGGCTCACTAGCTAGACATTCCCCCTAACAAGAATTTTGATCCCAAACAATCAAATTACTGGATTAACATACCAGTAGCTGCAAAAGGTGTGTCATCAACCAAATTAATAGCAGGAATCCTTATTTCTTCTTGACCGCCAGAAATATCCATCACTAGCACCCTTAATGGAAGAAAGACTCATTTATTACATTTGTAAAAAATATATCCAAAGAAACATAACAGTAGCCAATGTGATTATCTTACCCATGTAACCTAGGAGAAGCCACCAATGTATGTTTCTTAGTGAAAAAAACCTGCACAAAAAAAAAAGCATTGGTGTATGTTAGGTGGGACAAACTACAACCTCTTATTGATTACATTTTCTAACAGATGTCCAAAATGTAGTCAACGGCCTGCTTTATGATGCAGGAATGTAACCTCTTTTGCATGACTATCTGTAGATATTATGTCTTTCAACTCAATATTCATTTTCCAAAAGTCAGCACTTTATTAGAAGCATTTCAGTCATCTACTGCTAATAAGGATGATACAGGCTGCTTCTGATATAATTTGTGATTTGTGCAGTCTTATTTCTATACCATTAAGTTTTCAGAATTATTAGTTTGGAAAAAATTCAACCAAGAACTCATCTTCGACATTTTATACTGTTCATATTGCTATTTTGCCTCTTGCTAGAAAATTGCTGCACAAGTTAACAAAATGATTTTCAATCACAAAATGAAGAGTTTAACTTAATAATATCCCCTTATCACGAAACAGAAAGGTTCTACAAAAATACGTGAAGGAAACAACAAAATTGCAGATATCTCAATGCCATGAAAAGTGCAGTTACAAATGAGAGATTTGATTATAGGTAGGAAAGCAGCGTGACTCGGAATCAAAGGAATCGTTGAAGGAAGCATACAAGGGAGAAGAAGAATGCATTGGTTAATTTCGTACAGATGGCAAGATTAAGCATTATCAGGATTAAATGTATTCCACATCCTCATGCACAAATCTTACAGAAAAATAAAAATGATTGGTATAGAAACATTTAATATCAAAATATGTAAGCATCTTGGTTGTACTTTCCAACAAACCAGACAGAGTATTCTGAAGGGGCGTTTTGCTTACCATTGGATTCAAATCTCTAGTGTTGTTCTCAAGATTTTCCTCCTCTTTATTCTGCATGATTTGTTCTTCCTACAAATGTATAATATCCCTTTTAGGAAAATATAATCTAGTCGCTTTGCAACACTCATAAAAAAAAAAAATTAATTCACAGTGAAGCAAATGTTTATCCATTATCATCTTAACTATGAAAAAAAAAAAAAAGGGAACGTTTAAGACTCTGTCTTTTACTTGGATATCTTGTTTGAAGTTTCAATTTTTGACAATTGAGTAACAATTAAATTTTGCATAAATTTATTTCTCTAGTAACATACCACAGATGCATCAGGTTTCTAATCATTATTATCTGGGAAAATTTTTTTCTAAACACATAAATATGAGTCCCCATCATTGTAAGTAAAAAACATAAATGTCACTTGTTTAAATTGTTTTAAGTCCTATGAGAACATTAACAAGGGAGGATCACCTGAACAAGCTGAAGATGATGTGTATCGAATGTTGTTATCATCGCTCTCACTAACGCATGGGAACTCTTTCCGTCACCGCGCGGCGAGGGACTATAACTTTGCAACCAACTGTTAATAGATGCCCCAGCAGTGGTGAACTGGGGGTCACCAGCTTCATTGCCAGCAGAAGATGTATCATCAAGACTTGTAGTTCCTGAATCATTGACAGAATCTCCACCTGCAGCATTCTGACCAATTTCATTTAGGGGGTCTCCCTTTTCAACAGAAGCAGAGTTATATTCTAATTTGGTAGCCGGAATTGTGAGCTCTCCATTCACATTCACATCAACATCCACATCATTGACCTGGATAGCGTGGTTGAGATTACAATCAGCATCTTGCACATCAGCACAGGAGGTATGGTCATGGTCATTGTGGTGTTTTTGATGTAGCAGCTGTTGTTGTCGTAAAACTTCGAGGGAAGTGCCATAATAAGGTCGCTTGCTTTGAGGAATGTCCTTTAGGCGCGGGCTACATCTCCTCTGACGCTGGCCAGAACATTTTTCTAAAAGAACAGCTCTTCTCATGCGAGCTGTGGTCGTAGGTGATGCTTGGCTTTGAATATCACCATCGGTGAAAAGTTGTTTCGAATCCATTAAGTTCTGCAGTAAATCTATCTTCAAATGGAAAAAAAAAAATGAATGGGAAGAACAACGTCCAGAGTCACGAGGACTGCGCATGCATAAAAAATTTTCCCTCCCCTGATAACAAGGCATCATGAATTGAGTGCCAGCAAAAATGGAAAAAATGCACGGCAGAAACAAACATAAAATAGATTGAATTACATAAATACTGAGGAGTAAGAACTGAATAAAAGTAGTCGGCTTTTAATAGAAGTTGTGTTCTATTAAGAACGATGTTACACAGTAGTCCGTCCTGGAGAAGAGCATGAATCGAACAATCAATTTTCATTCATTCTTTTCCAATAATAATCCGATGACATCCGATTTCCATTCCCGATTACATGCGGACAGACAAGAGCGGCAGAACACCATAAAAGGAAAAAAAATCCAAGAGTGATCCAAAGTCAAAATAAATTGAATTGCGCATTGATACCGATTTTAACGGATAATGTGGCTGGAGATATGAGGGGACGCTGCCGAAGCCGAACCACGAACAACTTCTGCGAGTGAACGACGAATGTAGAGTAGCAGCAGAGCCGCCCACTTCCTCCCCCCGTTCACTCCCTCCTCCCCGGTCGTTGCCACTGTCCCTCGGTCTTTAACTGTCCATCGCCTTTTCTTTTCTTTTCTCTTCCTTTCTTCTTTTTACTCCTCTTGAACTTTGACGGCCTACTTTGGCTGTAAGACTCGTACTGATTCTACCCTGAGCCCAAGCTTTAAAAATTCTTATTTACCTCCCGTAATTAAGCTTTTTGTATCATTTTGAATGAGTACAATCTCATTCTAATATTTGCCCTTTCGTTATCTTACTTTTTATTACCAAAATATGAGTACATTAGTAATAAATAAAAAGTATAAAAGGTTTATTTTGATGGGACAAAATTTAGTGTATTTTTTAATACCAAGAGTATATACTTTAAAGTCTATTTGAAGTTTTTACAAGTTACAAAGATAATATTTTCTTTATTTTGAGTTAATTTATAAATCATTCACTTATTCTTGAACCTTTTTTTTTTTCAAATCGATGGTTGACAACTAAAAAGACACAACATGCTAAAATTTAGAGTAAATGGCAAAAAATGTCACTAAACTTTTTAAAGATGCACCGGTTGATCACTAAACTTTTTTTGTAGCCAAAAGGGTCACTCAACTATTTAAAACGTGCTATGCGAGTCACTCGACGAGTTTTTTGCCTAATCTAGTTGGAGACACAATAAAATAATCGAATGAACTAATTAAATAGGGGCAAAAAAGTCTAGGTCACCGGTAACAGCGCCACCAGCATCGCCATGAACACTAGTAACAACACCACCAACATAAGGAACAAACAGAGGAAAAACCTTACCCCAGAAATCCAGTTCCGGCTAAATCTCGACCATTGTTCCAAAAACAAGGGCCTTTTCACCGCCATCTCTCTCTTTGACTCCGTCACCACAGAAGACTTTGGAAATCTTATTGAGGTTGCTACTTTAGCTATGACCGATGGTGGAAGCAAGGGTCCGCTGCCGGTTGACGGCAATGAATTCCTTCTCTAATTCCTTAAAAAGCCTCCTTACCACCACTCCCACCACCACCAACAGCCTGCCCTTTCCCCACAACCACAGCTTCCCCAACTACCACCGCCTGCCCTGATTCTCACTCACGACCCTGTTGTCATCGCTGTCGGCCCCACCCTCCCGTTCCAACAACTCTTTAATGGTCCTATGCCTCCATGGACTCATCCCCACCACCAGTCTCCGCCGCCCTTTGCACACCGCCCTTTGCACCCCACAGTTACTTCCTCCAAAACCCTAATAGCCCTAACCCTCAGTTGAACCCAAACCCGAATTCGAATTTCTCCTTGGCATCTCCGTCGGGCTTCAATCAAGGTAACTTTCAGCAGCACAATATCCAGTGATGGTGGTGGGGCTTTCGAGCTACCCAGAAGTGTGGGACATCAAGGGAAGTTGAGGACTTGTGTGCCTGCTTTGATATTTTTTTTTTTTTTGCAGAAATGGGATGGCTGATAAGACTTCTGAAGTTGAGAAGCACATGTCTCTCTGCTTTGATGAAGAACCAATCCCATGATCTGCCGCTATGCTTATTCCAACACACCTGGATTTTTTTGCCCCTGTTTAATTAACCCTTCGATTATTTTATTGTGTCTCCAACTAGAGCTGTAAACGAGCCGAGCCGAGCCGAGCTTTTGTTGTTTGAGCTCTGTTCGTTTGTCGTTCGTGTTCGCTCGTTCGCTCGCTAAGAATTACGGCCGAAAATACCGCTTGAGCTCGGTTCGTTTGATTAAATTTCGAGCTCGGCTCGCTTAACCTAAACGTTCAACAAACGAGCCAAACGAACGAGCCAATTTTATGTCTAAATACTAATGAGCGCTCGCAACAAAACTCTAAATAAAAACTATTTTACCCGCTCACTAACACTAACGAAGCGTTCATGAACAAAGCTCGAGCTCGCTTGATAAGCTATCGAGCCATATTTTTTGTTTGAGTTCTGCTCGTTTAACTTCTCGAACGAGCTCTTAGCGAGCTCGAACGAGCTTAAACGAGCTGAGCTCGCGAACAGCTCGTTCGTTTAACAGCTCTATCTCCAACTAGATTAGACAATAAACTCGTCAGAGTGACTCGCATAGTGCTTTTTAAATAGTTGAGTGACCTTTTTTGCGACTAAAAAAGTTTAGTGATCAATTGGTGCAATTTTAAAAAATTTAGTGGTCTTTTTGGCCATTTACTTTAAAATTTATATAGAAATTTGTTTGTATTGTTTTTAAGTTAGTACAAAAAAGTATTTTCATGGTTGTAAACTATGGCAAGTTATTTTTAAGAGTATTGTAAATTATTCATAATTTTAAGTAATTTAACATTTTCTCAAAACAAAAATTGTTAAAGAGTTTTTTTTATACTGTTATCAACTCTTAAATTTTTCATTACAGAACTACATTGATCAATTTACAAAAGTTAAGCAATAAGTTCAATATGTTACGACAGTTAAGAAATCACAATAAAAGAGCAAAAATTGGAATTTAAATTGTATTCTCTCCACCAAAATGAGTTTTTAGATGTTATATTGTGAAATTGGTGTTAAATATTACAACAATGTTTTAAAGTAGTAGAGTCTAGTGTAATTTTTCAAATTTTGAGGGCGTTAAATAAAACTGTTTGAAACTTCAGAAGAGGTTGCTGAAATTATCCCATTCTCTTTAAGTTTATTCCAATAGAAATTGAAAAAAAAAAGTAAATCTTTCCTGCACTGACAGAATATACAATATCACTGTTGTATCAATGACACGTGTACAAAAGTTGGACTTCAAATTAAAATTTTGCATAGTTGTGATTTATCCAATCGTGAAAGTGTATACACTGTCAGTGTAAGAAATATTAATTAAAAAAAAAATTGGACGTCATTGCAAAATTTATGATAGATTGACAAATTTATGTTGATTTGCAAAAATTATAATTACGGGAAATTGTGTAGTCCAATATTTCACAAACAATTATGTAGGTTCCGATCACATGTTTACTTCTCATAGCTTGTTTGATATTGCACCCAACACAAAACTTCCAGACGATAGAAACACTTCCAAAATGCTTGGTGACAATCATTATAATGTTATAGTATTTGATAAGCATAAGCACCATCTATCTACCATCCAATACTAGAGCTTCTAGTCCCAAAACACATACTTCTAGCATACACTGAATTTTGGCACTTTTATAATAAGTTTCATATTTCAATTTTGACCATTTTAGCGTAGATTCAAAAAAATTTCAACATTACACTTTATTTTAAAAAAACTTAGACAAGTATATATTCAAAAAACATAATTAGATATTTAATAAGTATTTTTCATCAAACACTTAAAAATGTTTTCCAGTAAGGTTGATGAGGTCTTCTTTTAGAAGTTAATACATCATCAGGACGCGGAGATCTTTTTCGATCTTACCCCTCCCGGCCTCCCTTGCTAGATACAGTAGTACCAAACGAGGCACTAAATCATGTAGTGCAAACAAATATCATATGAGTTTCATTGAATCGTCTTAGGTTACAAGTTACATGTTGGTCTATTAGTAAATCCCATCTAAATATCTTTCTTAATTGTTATAATTAAGAATGACCACGCCTAGCCAAAGTATACTATGTGATCTACAGGTAAGTCCTTCAAAATAATTTTGATGAGTTTTTTTGTTCTTTTACGTAGTGGCTGAGCCATAATTGCAGGGAGGATGTTTAAATCTAAAAAATCCCATACCAACTCAAATCCATTCCAAACTCCCTTATATATGTTCCATCGTAACATTGTCTGAATCCTACACATGCGTTGCAAACAAATGACTCATCCGCCTCAAACTCAATCATTTTGTTTTCTTTTTTTTTATAAGAAAAAAAAAGGAAAAACCTTTAGACTCTGCTTGTTTGACAGGAAAGTCATGTAAGAAAGTGTATCATGGGAAAAGTGAGGTAAATAAAAAGAAAATTAAATTTCTCCAGTGTGTTTGGTTGACAAGAAAATGATGCAAAAAAATACAAATTCTTGTGTTTGTTTAGTCAGAAATATATGAAAAAATTTAGCTAACGTGTTCGTTAATAGAAAATATTCAATATTGAACTTTATTTTTTCATATTTAATATATATTAAAAAATGTAATAATTATGACATTTTGCATATTGGATGAGTTATTTATCTGAAAATTAATCACCTTTTTTAACAATAAGGGGGTATGTGTGTGTGTATATATATATATATATATATATAGAAAGAGAGAGAGGGAGGATCATCTCTATTAGAGGAACAAATGTGTGTATAAGTTATTTCAAATATATATAGATATAAAAAAGGAGCATAAAATCTAAAAATAATATTAATGTCATATAAATTCAATAAATTAATAAAGAATAAAACATCTAACTACAAGCTAGTTGTTTGAATTGTAAATTATAAGATATTCTATTTTATTTATAAAATAATTATACCAATTAGATTTGAATCCAAAACAAGTCGGAATATATAAATCCATAGCCGACCCGTTTTATTTTTGACAAAACGGATCCGAGTAAACGGGTCTATCGTTTGTCCCACACCGCAAAAAATGAACCGGATCCGTTGACAGCCTTAATATTTGGAGAGAGGAAAATTTTTCATGCCAAAATTGTCCTTGTGTTATTCAACTATTTTTTTTCAAAAAATGAACATATGTTACTAAAAGCTTGATAATGAAGATAAGTAGTGTGAAAGTATAGTTTTTAATAGAATAAATTATATTAGCAAGTAATTCTAAGGTACAAAAGATTGCTATTTAAGAGTATGTTTAAGGTGCTTCAAGTAATATATATATATATATGTATGTATGTATGTATATGTATTATTCACTATTGAGTGTAGCCTCATTGCTGGTACATCAAAATTCTTTAATAAAATTAGTTCATTTTAATTATTTCTAAATTTCGCAGACATTTGAGTATACTCTTGACGCCAGTTCAAATAATTGAAAGTCTCATTCTCATCGTCAATTCATCATTATCATTAGAAACGTGTTTGTTCTCCCTCAAACAACAAAGCACAGCAATAGAGCTGTTGTCGAGTCGAGCCCGAGTTCCTGAAGTTCGAGTTCGCTCGATAATGTTATCGAACTGGCTCGAACTTGCTCGATAACGTTATCAAGTTAAAAATTGAACTCGACTTGGCTCGTAAGGCTCGACTCGGCTCGGTTAAGACTCGACTCGTTAAGACTTGGCTTGGTTCGGTTAAGGCTCAGCTCATTAAACTCGAGCTCGAGCTCGATTCAATTAACAAAATGAACTCTATAACGATTCTCTAGTTAAATAAACTCTATAACAATTCTCCAATTAAATTTAGTTGCTATGGCACTATATTCAATGTATTAAGTTAGCCAATGATTCATATATTATTCATTAGTCCATAAGGTTCTAGCCAATTCACAGTTACTTTAATATTCAACCACTTGTAACTGTAAAATTGTTTACTTGACAACAAAAAGAACCTAAGAATGTTCAATTATTAATGACTTGAAACTGGAGTTAAATGAAATTCACAGTTTGGAATGAACAATATATGCAATTAATCATTGGATATGAACAATATATGCAATTATCATTGGAATGAACTAGTGTTAGTGATATGTTTCGAAAATAAATGGAATCAATTATACCCCCACTAGATGAAAAGGGATTCACTAATACTTGTTTGACTTTATATTGACAGTTGAAAAAATCATTGTCAGATTCTCTTTTTTACAATTAAAGACTAAAATAACAAATTCGAGCCTATTGAGCCCCTCAAAGTCGAGCCTATCGAGCCAAACTCGACTCGACTCGTTAATAATACGGGTATTTTTCGAACTCGAGCTCGACTCGTTTACTCAAATAAACGAGCCGAGTTCGAACCTTAACGAGCCGAGTCTTAACGACCTCACGAGCTGCTCGACTCGAATAACAGCTCTACACAACAACAACAACAACACTAACAAAACTAACAACGAAGACGGGGCCCCATGAGGAAATAAAGACCCACCCACCCATTCAAATACAGATAAAGCCCAAACTGACCCCTATGTCTATTAGTTGTTTTGATACATATTTTCTTTCAAATATTTAACATTTTGTAAGTAATTTATTTCAAACCATTCTTTTGGTTAAATGTACATTATATCCTAAAACGTACTATGGTATTATTTAAAACATTACATATACACACACATATATATATATTTAAATTATTATTGTCAATTAGGTAAAGGAATTGAGGGAATGATTCTCTAGAGGAGACAATAAAATTTTCATAGTAGGGTTGTTAACAAGTTTCTAATACATATATATATATATATATTTAGGTATAAATCACAGGTGTCCGCATCCACCTCTTTTACGGTTATGTTTCTAAAGCGTCCTGTCATCACCGAAAGAATTCACAATCATTGAACTCAATTGATACCCAATTTTAAAACCGGAAACTGCACCTGCTTACTAATTGGTGCTCTCGTCACCTGAGTTCCCAAACCACCTCCAGGGTAGGTGGGTAAGTAATAATATGGACTGAAAGAATACCCAATTTCATCTTTGGATAATATAAAAATGTTACTTTAGCCAATTGAGTGTAGTGATATTTTTATCTATCTGGCCAGCAGGGCAGGAGCAGTTGGACAGAAAAATCGTTCTAGATTGGAGCTCATAACGCCGTAAAGCGAATTAACGGCAAACGGCCCCCAAAATCCAAATCTAAGAAGGCGCTGAGCTACGGGCAACCTTTTATGATTCATGATGGACCAGGACTGATGACTTGTCCATTTCTTATTTTCTTTTGTTTTTCTTTTTGTATTTTAAATTTACTAGGGCCAGGACAAGGAGGCGTATTTACTTCTTTTATTTTTTATTTTTTTGTTTGGATTGCGTTTGTTTATCCAAAAATGTTTTATTTTTTATTTTAACCACCTTTTTATTTTATATGTATATATTGTTTAAACGAAATTATTCAAAATAATCTACTGTCCAAACAGTCTCTCTCCAGTCTGGTTTCTCCTGTCCCTAGTAGTAGGGGTGAGAATCAATTCGATTCTGAAATCGGTATTTTTTGATAAACCAAAAAAAAATACCGACCAATTCAAATTACCGATTTCCCTATTTCGATTTCAATTGAATCGGTATTTTACCGATTTAACCAATTCATAAAATAATTATTCAAAACACAATGGAAAGAAAATTAGAAAGTTTTAAATCAAACAAAATCCCCAAATTATTGAGCATCAAGCAAATAAAATGCATTTGCCTTTATCAAAGTTGATATGAATTTTCCTAACCCAAATTAGGCATTTCACATTTAATTTTATCTTTCGATACATTAGGTATTCTAAAATCGAATATGAAATCAGAATATTTACCAATTGAAAATTATCAAAACCGATTTCAATTGATATATTTAAATTCGATTTTTTCAATTCAATTCAACGGTCGGTAATTCGGTATTCGGATTTTTTGCACACCCCTACCTAGTAGCATAGTTTAAATTTTTTTTTTTTTTTTGGTTTTGGGTTTACTTTGGGGCTTTTAGGTGGGTGGTCTCCTCTTTTTCCTCTTCTTTTCTTCTTTTCTTCTTTTTGTGGTGTCTGTAAAGTAACAGAATACACCCTGGGCGGAGGGAAGGCTTGGGAGGGTGGCGATGCCGGTCTATTTCCCATCCAATTCAATTCAATTCAACTCAACGCTCAATTCCATAACAATGTCCCGATCTATCGTTTATCCGTCTCTATATTACTACTGTTTTTCTTTATCCCCCTAATTCAAAAAGTTTTGTTAGTTATTGTAGCATAATATATGAAAACATAAATAGAAATACAAAGTAGTTTTCTCCCTCCTCTGTTTTCCTTCCTGGCAAGCAGCTACTCTTCCAACAACAGCAGCAGGGGTAGCTAGGGAGGGAGGGAGACAGAGAGAGAGAGAGGGGAGAGGGTAAGGTTGTGTTCTTGGGTTTCTTCTTCGTCGTCGGTGATCGGAGACTCCATAGACTCCGATCGGGGATGGGAGGTAACTCAGGGTGAAGAGGAGAGAAGACAGGTAGACAGACAGAGACAGACCAGCCTGCCAGCCTGCTAGCCTGCGGCAGTTTCTTTTGCGTGTGTGCGTGGGCGATTTTATATATAAATACATTTAAAATAATAATAAAAAATGAAGAAAGACTTCACAGAGAGGGAAGGGGAAAGGGTAGACATGTGGTTAACGTGCATTGTAGGAAGAAAAATTTGGGAGGAGAGGTGAGGTGAAGAGTGAGAGAGAGAGAAAGGCATCTGAAAGGAAGGGAGGTTTTGGTTTTGGTTTTGGTTTTGGGTTTGGGTTTGGAGGTTCTTGCACGGCACAGATACCTTAGATCTCTATCTTCTTCGTTCTGCCACCCTTTCTTCCTTCTACCTCTACCTCACCTCTACCCCCACCCTTGCCTTGCCTTATGCCGTAATTTATTCTTTTTTTTTCCCTTTTTTTTTAACTTCCCTTTTTTTCTACCTCTTTATCTGTCTCTTCTTCTCTCGTCGCACCGATTAAATTCTCCGCCTTGCCTTTATCTCTTTCTCTCCCTCCCTCTCCCTCTCCCTCTCCATCCTTGCTTTCTTTTTTTTTTTTTATCCCCTATATCTTACTAATTTTTCTCAGCTCTCTGTTCTTCTGTGGTTGCCGAGATGGTGGGCTTGTTTTGAATTTCGAGAGGTTGGTCCCTTTCTCTGAATTTTTGGTCATTTTATCCGTTGCATTTTGGATTTCTTTCATTTTTTTGGTTTGGTTTTAAGAAAAACCCTTTGATCCTTTAATTCTTACCAAGTTTGCTCCTTTTTCTGCTGCTCTAACAACCTTCTGCTCTTTGATCGGATGCTTAATTTTTATTTGACTTGACAACTAATCTTTCCTTGTTCCGATCTGTTCAAATTCAACTTCCCTTCTCCTTTATTCCACCCTCTTTCTCAAATTTCTTTGATTCTTTCCTAGAACGGACCGAATTAACTTCTCGAAGTTTGAGTTCTGCTTTAGAGCTTCGCTATCTAGTAGTTTTTTTTTCTTTAAATACTGATTCTATCTTGGTGTTAAGTTAACTGATATTTTTTACTTCATGGCTTCTTAATCGCATCTGTATTTATATTCTAGCATTGCCATTTGGCGACCTAGTAATGAAGCTCAACTTGCAAAGTATTTTTCCTTTAGCACATCGTTGAACTCAATTTGTATAACTGAATTCTGACTCTTGCACAAACTCTTGAGAATTCTCCATCGCCTCATCTTTTCAACTGCTTCTCTCTCAAGCTTTTTGGCAATTCTATTGTCTTCATCAATCTGTATCCAGGAGCTTTAGGGTTTTTGATTTTTCTATTTGTGTATGTTTGATGAAAACGAATGATGTTATAAATTCCACTTGCAGATCTTGTTGTTTTTTTTGAATTGGGATCTTCTTAGACTTCACTGTATAATTGATGCACTTTTGTGCTCTGGTGGAAGCCAAAGACGAGATTTTTTACCGGTTCGTTGGTGCTACTTGAGTCGAGATCACACATGCCTTCTGAAATTATGGGTTCACAGGGCTTGTCCCCGTCCTCATTTTTCTCTGAGGATTTGCATTTCCCTGATGAGGTATTCTTTTGCTTGTATGACTAATTTTGAATGCAGAATTTCACTTTTGCAAAGCTTATTTATGGCCTCTTTTAGATTGAATGATTTCAGGGTCCCTTCTAGCTTCTTAATAGAAAAAAGAAAGCGGCTTTATTAGCTTCCATAATTGATCCTGTCTTGTTCTGTTCCTGGCAGAGACAGGTAGGGTTTTGGAAGACGGATACCATGCCTAATTGTTATGGTGAGTAATGGCATTGCTAAGTTGCACTTTTCATTCTCGTGATGAACAGAGTAGATGAATGACAGAACTGCACAGCAAAAAGATTTTAGCCTTTCTTCCCCCTCCTTTTCCCCCGTTTTTGCTTGAGACTGATGGAATTAGTGAGTTCTGTTTCATTTCTTGATAGCAATTGTAAGACACTGATGTTGTTGTTTGAGTGCAAATTTCTTTTTCTTTCGTATTTCAGTTAGCGTTCTGTACTGTACTCTCATCTGGCTTTATGCGTTTTATATATGTCTTCTTTGGTCTCTTCGTGCCGCTGAAAATAATTTTAAGCTGCAATTTACTTCTGTATTGCATGTATTTGTTATCCTCTGGTCATTAGTCTGTTAGCGTCCTTGATCGGTTTCAATTTACTCTCCTATATGATCTTACAAGCTTCTCCTTTTTGTCTAATCTTGAGTGGTTTTGGGCTAATTGTTTTTCTCACTCTAGCAGTTTTCTGCTCTAGAGTAAGTTCTGTATAGCTAGTTCACAACTCTTAGCGTGTAATGTGATGATAGAATATAATGAGGAGTCTTGATGATGAAACGAGAAGGCAGCCTCTTTTGTTACACTGATTTCTATCTAGGGATTCCTTTCATGGTAATATATTTAGGATGCTAGCAAGTTCCTCACTGAAAAATAATAGGAATTAAGTATACTAGCTCTGGAAATTTAATGCTTAATGGGCTGATGATGGTTGCAAACCTGGAAGGTTTCTTAAGCCCACTTTATTGGTTGATCTGCTGTTAGGTACGCATTACAGAATCTTGTTGGATTTCATACAGTGGTTCTATGAGTATCTAATTTTGATACTTGTCTACAGAATGAACCCAATCGTGTTAGACAACCACAATGGCATTTTCATACTTGAACTTAGGTCTAAATGTCCCTTTTTAGCATTTTATGTTGGCTGTGCCAACCCCAACTTGCTTACTCCACGGTACAGAATCTGACACTACGGCTGGTTTCCATGTGGTTTTGCATCTGTGGAAATGATTGCAAACTCGTCGTGCTTTAATTTTGTAGTCTTCTGCATTGGGTTGAAATTATCTTATCACCTTAAAGACTTAGAAGGCTAGAGTTTGTAATTTGCCCTTCTGTTATGTACTTGAGCAACAGTAGAATATTGAGAGTGATGACTGGAAATTCTTTGAAACTGATTAGATCTTAATGCCGTAAAATAAGGAATTGAATAAAAAATGTTATCAGAATCTTTTGTATTTATTTATTTATTTATTATTATTAGTATTATTATTATCTTATAGTGGAGTATAGGAAGGAAAATTTGTCTGTCCAAGTGTTGTTCGATTTGTCAGTTCTTCTTGTTTTGAATTTACAGGTGAAAGGGAGCTTTAACTGAATATCCTTGTCTTGAGTTCTTTTTGAGTAATCAAGTTACATAATCTGCTGTGAATTCTGAAATCAAAAACCCACAGAATAGGTTTCTCATTCTAGTAGAAAATTTGTCTGATTTGATGTTTCTCCACATAATTTGGTGGTCGTCTGTATTTCATTAATTTTTTTCCCCTTTGTGGGCTTTATTTACCATTTGCTTGAAACTATCCTGACTTCCTTGTCTCCCTTATAGGTTCAAAAATTGATGGAACACTTCGTACAGCTGGTGTTGCTTTGTCTCCCCTTGAGAAAAGGACACAATTGGATTCTCAAATCAGCAAGCGTTTTGATCTTCCAGATTCTTTTCTCCACCAAGACTGGAGGGCTGCTAGTAGCATAGAGAAGCATGCTGTTGGAGCAGCTGGAGCAACCAGTCGATCATTGCCAAGAAACTTTGACCATGATTTGTTTACAAGGCATAATTTTAGTGTGGAGCCTGCATCTTCTTTTATGGAAGGGGAAAAATTGAATTTAGTTGGCGCTCAATGTGAGAATGGTCTCTTTTCAAGCTCATTATCAGAGTTATTTAGCAGGAAATGTAAGTTTCTTCTCCCTTGGAAATTGCTGCTTTTGATATTTGCAGTTCAAGGTTCTTGGATGTTTTTAAAATTAAGAATCATTCTATGCTTTTGCGTTTGGTTTGTAGTTTTTTTTTTTTTTTTTTTGGGGCTTGTTATATTCAATTGTAATACTAGTAGGATTACTAATAAAAACAGTTGTTGGCTCAAGTCACTTACAAAAGGGGCTTAACGGTGCTAATTTTATGTTATCCAGTGCAACTATCATCAAATAATCCTCCTTATGGTCACTCTGTGGGTGCTGCTGCCTCTCAGTATGAGGAAGAGGAAACCTTTGAATCGCTCGAAGAGCTTGAGGCTCACACGATTGGGAATCTTCTACCTGATGATGACGACCTACTCTCTGGAGTGACTGATGGAATTGACAATATTGCCCAACCCAATAATGGAGATGACGTAGAAGATTTAGATGTATTTAGCAGTATTGGAGGACTAGAGTTGGGAGAAGATGGCTTTTCATCTGGTCAAAATAATTCTGACATCTCTGGTGAAAATTCCAATGGTCAGTTGGTGGGTTCAGGTGGAGGGGAGCACCCTTTTGGAGAACACCCTTCAAGGACACTCTTTGTCAGAAATATTAATAGCAATGTAGAGGATTGTGAGTTACGAACACTTTTCGAGGTGAGATGCAATAATTATAATTATTTTTATTTTTATGTTCTAGTCATCATGCATTTTTTGTCTTGCTTTCAGTGGTCCCATTTTCTATATTTTTGATGCAGCAATATGGAGATATTCGCACCCTATATACAGCATGTAAGCATCGCGGCTTTGTTATGATCTCATACTATGATATTAGAGCTGCCCGGAATGCAATGAAAGCCCTCCAGAATAAACCATTAAGGCGTAGGAAACTTGACATTCATTTCTCAATTCCAAAGGTATGTTTCTTTAGCTTTTGTTTACCCTGTTCATTTTGACTGTCAAATTCCAATATTTATATTTTCACTTGTCTCTGTCTAATATTTATACCAAAGGCATGACATTTTCATATGCACATGAGTGTAGTTTTCTGATGTTTATTGTTTCAAAACCTGGATACTTCTAAATTATTAGGACAATCCATCAGAGAAAGATGTCAATCAAGGAACTCTTGTGGTTTTTAACCTTGACTCTTCTGTCTCAAATGATGAGCTCCGTCAAATTTTTGGTGTCTATGGTGAAATTAAGGAGGTAAGCTTGGGTGCCCAGTTAAGTTTTGGGTTGATATTTTGGTTCTGGCAAATCTTTGCTAATTCTGTTCTCGGAGTGCAGATTCGTGAGACTCCACATAGAAGTCACCACAAGTTTGTTGAATTTTATGATGTGCGAGCAGCAGAAGCTGCACTTCGGGCATTGAATAGGAGTGACATTGCAGGGAAGCGGATTAAGCTTGAACCAAGCCGTCCTGGCGGTGCTAGACGGTGGGACATCATACCACTGCATCTATTGGTTTATTTTTATCTTCTATTTTTAAATTTTATGTTAGTGTTGGTCTAGATGAGAGGCAGGGTGGTGGTTAGGGTGGGAAAGTGGTCATTCTTTTTGTGATCATCATTGGAAAAGGATATAGAACTTTGAGAGTAAAATCTTTTATGTTCCTTTTGCTGGGAGTGGGTTACAAAATTATATTATGAATAGGTGTTAATAATCTTGAGCGCTCCTGGACACCTGGAGTTAAACCTTGTCTCTTTGCAGATTGATGCAGCCATTTGCTTCAGAGTTGGAGCAAGAAGAATCTAGTCTTTATTTGCAACAGACCAGCCCTCGAAGTACTGCATCAACGGGATTTTCTGGTACTGTTTCCCTAACGATATATTTACTTCGCATAATCTTTGCCCTCCAAAGCAATTGATATCCTCATGTTTCCACATTATGATCATTCCAGGACCATTTTCACATGGAGGAATTCCATCGAACATGGATAATGGAACGATCTTTGGGTCCCACTCTGCCAGTGGAGCAACTGTTACTCCATTCCTTGAGAATGCTTTCCACCATGTTGTACCTTCTACTGCTCCTAACAGCCTACCTTCTTTGACAAGGGTGGGATCTTCTGGCAATCATACAAGAGATGGTGAATCTAGCCATTCACAGGGTGAGATGAAATTAGAAATCCGGAGTGTGCCGAACTTTCATCCTCATTCACTTCCTGATTATTATGATGGGGTGGGAAATGGGATTTCTTGCAATTCCCCAGGCCACATGTCTTCTAATATAAGTGCAAGGCCTTCTGAAATAATTGAGAACACGCAGTTCTGCAGATTCGGCTCCAAGGGTCACCCTGTTGAGCTGAATGATGGTGGTAAGTGCTCTGACAGCAGAGGATTTATCTTTGTCATTTAATGTTAAGTTCCTCTATTTGAGCAGTTGGTGGAGCAGTGGAGTGTGAAGACTTGAACAAAGAACTATTTGCTTGACTTATATTTAGAATGGCCATCATAATGTGTTTATATCATTTGATATTTGCCTGAAGAGAAAGTTTGCTATTGTCTGTTTTCAGAGTTTGGTAGCATAATACATTTATGGGAAATTGGCCTCTGACATTCATTTCATTTGTTTCAGTTTTCGGTCATTCTGGAAATGGGAGCTGTCCTCCTCCTGGACGTCACTATATGTGGAGTAATACGCATCATCCTCAGCCTCAGGGCATGATATGGCAAAGTTCACCTTCATTTGTTAATGGGGTTTGTACTCCTCCTCATGCTCAACAACTGCATGCAGTTCCTCGAGCGCCAAACCAAATGCTTAATGCGCTTCTACCACAATGCAACCACCATGTGGGATCTGCACCATCTGTTAATCCTTCTCTTTGGGACAGACGACATGCATTTGCAGGGGAATCTCCTGATGCTTCTGTTTTCCACCCTGGTTCTCTTGGAAATATTAGGATTTCTGGTAATGCACCACATCCTTTGGAATTTGTTCCCCGTAACATTTTTTCGGGTGCAGGAGGAGGCTGTGTGGACCTGGCAGCTCCTTCCAAAAGTGTTGGATTTAACTCTCTTCCTCAGAGGTGCATGATATTTCCTGCAAGAGGCCAGATGATTCCTATGATAAATTCATTTGATTCTCCAAATGAAAGGAGTCGAAGCCGTAGAAATGAAAGTAATTCGAGCCTGGCTGACAACAAGAAACAGTTTGAACTTGACATTGACCGCATTATGCGAGGAGAAGATAAACGAACAACACTTATGATAAAGAACATTCCTAACAAGTATGTAGTTTTGACCAAGCCTTGGGACTGTACTTTTGTTTGGCATTCTTATGCATTTGCTTGACTTCATCATTGATCAAATTGAATTGGAAATATAATTTGTGGATGAAATATGCTGCTGTCTCTTGATGTTTCATATCGAAAGGGATACATCCTGGTTTAAACGAAATCAGACCATTGAAAGGGATACATCCTGGTTTAAATAAAATCAGATCATTATCTCAAGCAGGATAGCTCTCCATTACGTCAACTTTGATGTGATTCATGCTTCATGATAGGCGCCTTTGTCTTCTTTCCTTTTCATTATTCTTATTCTTGTCCTGGTTTTTGGTTAGCTTTCTTCTTGTAGTAATTTGCCTAGACAAAAATGCGTTTGTATATGGATTGTCCTAGGAGGTTCACATGAATTGCAAGTGGCTTGAAGTGAATGCGAATGTGCTAAGTGAGAATGTATCACTATCATGTTAATTATGTGTGGAGCATTATGATTCTATATTCTCTTTGCCTGCATTTAGATCAAACACATTCTGCTTCTAGCATAGAATTGCTTACTCTGAAAGTCAGTCAGTATTGCATAGTCCTTCACATTCCAGTTTTGGACTGTTCAACGTCTGGCATGCTTACGTTCCCAGGGAAGGTCTTGATTGTTGTAAAGTTGATCTTTTGTTAAAACATGTTGTCAGTCGATTTCTTAACATCCTTTGCACTATTATAAGTCCACTGGACTAGTGGGTGTCTTCTTTCTACATTTGTATTTCCTGTATCCTATTTCATCTGCGTGGCTACTGCAGATACACTTCAAAGATGCTTTTGGCTGCAATTGATGAACGCCATCGAGGAACTTATGATTTCATCTACTTGCCCATTGATTTCAAGGCAAGTACAATTTTTCCCTTGAAGCAGGTGGCTATTAAATTCAGTATTCCCAACTTCTTGTGCTATGTAGTTAAGTGGTATTCCTTCCTTTTCAGAACAAATGCAATGTGGGATATGCATTCATCAACATGACCGATCCTTCCTTGATTATCCCATTTTATCAGGTATACTATCGATCATAGTAATTGGAAATAACTTTTCCCACCCTACACCTGATTCTTGCTAAATTAGACTAGAACTGAATTACATTCGCTTGTCTTGGTAGGCATTCAACGGGAAGAAATGGGAAAAGTTTAATAGTGAAAAAGTAGCCTCCCTTGCATATGCTCGCATACAGGGAAAAGCTGCTCTTATTGCGCACTTCCAAAATTCCAGCTTGATGAATGAAGACAAGCGATGCAGGCCGATACTCTTCCACACTGATGGTCCCAATGCAGGTGATCAGGTACAAGATGTGCTGCTTATGCATAAGCAAGCATTGACATGGATATTAGCATGCATTCCTTGAAATTGATCTGTTTAGCATAAGTCTTCTGTGGGTTAAGAAACTAGAGAACTGATCTACTATTGTGCTGGATCTGACCTGAACCTAAGCTTGAGATTTTAGTTCCCCTCACGAGTCATATAGATTCACATTGGAGGCAGGTCATTGGAATGGTAGGGTGGCTGTTGCAAATTTTTGCGCCATCTGTCATAAGGGCCATCCATTGGTTAAATCTTTGTATAGGCAGTATTGGTTCAATACGTAGTACTGTGCTTTGAGCATATACAATACATGATTTTCAGCATGTGGAAGCACAAGTCATTAGTTTTTTATTTATGTGATGAGACTTTAGACTTGATTTAGAAGACGAAGAGGAAAGTGTCACTCTGGGGCCTATTGTGTGGATGATAGTGGATTTTTATGTTGTGGTGCAGCACAAGGCTTACGGTTATCTGAAGTTCTTGGGTTCATACTGTTCTAGTTAAAAGTTTTTGGGACCACCAAACTTTGTGCCTGAATGACCCCATCTTAAGTCAACCTTCAAACTGTAGCATCAATAGAAAGTACAGTAATTTAGACTATGGGTAATGTTACCATTCCACTATGCATTTTTTCCTTTTATGAACTCATAGTTGTGCTGGATGGGCTAGTAGCTAACCTGATCTTAATAGAAGAATTAAGTGCAAGAAAACATTTTGTCTCACTGAGAAGAAAAATGAAGAGGTCACGCTGATTTTTATCTGCAGGTACCTTTCCCCATGGGTGTTAATGTTCGACCAAGACCCAGCAAAAATCGGGCAACCACAAGTGAGGAGAACAGCCAAGAAAACCCACAGAATTTGCTAAATGGGGAATTGTGTTTTAACGGAGACTGCGCTTCAGGTTCTGTCAAGGAGTCAGATTGAGCAAGCTGATGCTACTTTTTTGTGGGCACTAACTTAGTAGGATTTTAAGTAATTTTGGTGATTCCACCCAAATTTTACTGATGTATATTAGGGCGGTTAATAGAGGAATGAAAAGACACCCAAGAGAGGGGGGACAGTTTTGTTGTGATTTTGGAAAGACTCCTGAAATAGTGATAGTACTTGATAAGAGCATTGTATTCCCATTTGCAATGGGTGTATCATCACTTCGAGTCTGCTAGTAGAAAAGGAGCATCGGATGGAGCTTCAAATTTTGGATATTGAGGAAACTAAGTCCAGATATATATATATATATATCTATATATGTATGTGTATAGGAGTTGTGGAGCGACTGCAAGATATTTGCTGCACAGAGGAGGCTTCTCTTGGCATTTTGCCTTATCCCTCTGCGCTTCGCTTGGAGAAATTAGAGAGCATTGTTAAAACATTTTTGACATGACGAAACTGTTGCGGTCTTGTACCAATTTCCTGGATATGGTTCCCCTGGGTTGTTTAGTAGCATGGTTGTCATCAGATTGTCAATATTTTGTCCCCCGGTTTTTCGCAGATCTGATTTTGTCAAAACGAATAAGTGTTGACATCTTGTAAGTTGTAACCCCTTTATTTTATTTCTTGTTTTTTGGTTTTTTGGGAGAGAATATGTAGGTCCTTCCCGAAAGGCTGTCGTTATCTGTCTCGTGTTTTGGATATCCCAAGTGCCACTGACTTCATTCAGAAAAATGGGTCTTGCTTTACCATTACAGTAGTATAACGTTGATCTTTGCCTTTCTCAACTGCGGTGCCATGTTTGCTCACCTGTAGAATATTACGAGCCACTACGTGAGAAGCCAAGAGCCAGAGCCACCGCGCAAGAAGCGAGGAGCCCCAAAAAGTCGCATACGTTGAGATCGGGGTTTGAACCAGAGTTTTCGATCACAATCTAATTATATTGACTCGTCCACTAATAATTCACTCAAATCCACCCATCAACTTTAAATGGGTATTTAATTATATCGATTTAATTGATGGGTAGTGGGTTGATTTAAGTCACCCATTTAATTCATTTAAAAATAATTATATATTTAAACTTAAATTTTAGTGAATGTTATGGAGGGAAATTTGAATTTCCTGCTAATGTGATAATAATAGAATGGCGTTATTTCTTGTCAAATAACATGTGAGAGAAAAAAAGTATTTCAAGCGAACCATAAACAGATAATTGAGTATATCTACTATACTCATTTATTAAATAGGTAAAAACGAGTTGATTTAATTATGGCTGTTACCCAATTATGACTCGCTCAAATTTACTCAAGTCACCCATTTTGACATGATGCATCGATGTCCTCTCTAAAACAACTACTACCTTTGTGAATGATTGATTATATCCTTGGAACTGGTTTACACTTTACATATGCCTTCCGAGAGCAAGATGGGGATGGAAGATTAGATGACCGCCGAATGATGCCTCGACTCAGCAGCATTGTTGAGAATTGAGATGTACCCGGGGAATGCAGTCCATGCATATTTCTTGCTTTTGTTTTCCTCAGGAGGCAGGGATTTTTACTTCATAGTTGGGGTAGAAAGTAGAAAGTCCAAGGTAACACAAAATCTAAAGACAAATTATTATGTTCGCACCCAGACGGTGGATTTTTCTGTTGGATCGAGAGCTTGGCTGTCCTTTTCGGCCGCCTTGTACCTGAAGAATTGCGAGACAAGAAATGAGTGGTTTTTTGCGCTACGAAGTTTTTACCATCGGTTCCCGCTCCATTGAATGCACGTCAAATTGAGATTTAACAGAAAAGTCAAAACCCCCTCTTTCCCCCTCTTTTTTTTTTTTTAAATAAATTTTTTCTTGTTTTGGTGGATAGGGGTAGAGGCTGCAAAATGGGTAGCTCACCCAGGCTTAGGTGAATCATAATTAGTATAATTGGTCAATCCATTTAACAAATGGATCAAAATAAGCCAACCTATTTATACCAAATTAAGAAATGGGTATGGACACATCCAATTATCCATTTATAACTCACTTGAAAATTTACTCTTTTTTTTTAAAATTTTATCACATGTTGTTTAGCAAGAAATATGACATTTTTTTATATTATTAGATTTATAGGAAATTCAAATTTATCTGTCTAACACCCATAAAAATCGAGTTTAAATATATAATTATTCTTAAATAGATACAAATGGTTGAGTCGAGTCAGCCTATTACTTACTAATGGAATGGGTTTAATTGAATACCCATTTGGACACATTCAAAATTAATGAGCAGGTTTGGTTAGATCAACATAATTGATAATTCAGTTGTAATTGACACCTAGTATGTGTGTGAAAATTTTTTAGTTTCAAAGACATCAATACAACATTGACATACGCTGGGTTTATTTGGCACATGTACGTATGTGTTCATTCTAGTAATTAACGGAGCTTGAAGGAAAAATTTAAAAAAAAAAAAAATGATGTTAATATCCAAGAAGCAAAATTGAATGTAAAACCCAAACCCAAGCCCACCATTCCATCACCCCTTCGGACCGGTGGTGTTTACAAGCAAGCAAATCAATAGTCAATACCGGGTTGAGACCTGAGAGTTGTGTTACGTGGACCATGACATGACCACCACAATGGCAAAATCCTCCGACCGAAAGCGAGGAGGTGAACCCCTCCAATTCCATTCGCGCGCGCAACACCAACCAACAAACCAGGTGTAGCGGCGGGGATCAACAAACTTATTTTAAATTGTCAAATTCTTCTTTTGCCTACAAAGACGCTGCCCAGGCACAACATCCAACACTTTGGCAAAACAAGCTGTCAAGCAAAGGAAGGAAGACATATACACACATAACACATGCTCCCTCCATCATTCAGCTATTCTACACTATGGCTCGCTTCAGACTAGAGAAGCAGACCTAACCCATTCAAAAAAAGCCTTAATCATTAATCCGAAAGAATTGAATTCTGCGAACAGCACCATTTACTTTGGCATTGTCCTACACTTTTGTTTGTGAAGTAGTTGCCTGCATTTTTTAAGAAACAGTAAGGTGGATGCTTCTGTTCAAAGGCATTGCGATTGTCAAGGAACAAGTGTCTTAGCAGCCAAGTTCTCAAGAGTCAAAATTATTCTCAAAACCAACATAAAAGGCATGTCCAATCCAACAAAAAAAAAACCACCTGAGGAATGAATGCAGGCGGAACCAAGTCACTTGGGGTACAGAATGTCATAATGCCCGGGTCGATATAGCAAGGTAATGAATGGATCTATTGCCTCTGCGCCAGCCTTATTAGGACTGGGAAGATCATTACTAACAGGATGGAAATCATGATGATTTACGCTGACACTGCCATTGTCACAAGAGCTGCGGTCAAGATATACCACACGAATTGGAACTCCTAGTGCATCTGACAGCGCTGTAATGTGAACATGGTCACTCTCTTCACCCATTGGTTCAACTGCTGACTTGCAAAACTGTTATTGAACCAGAAAGCAGCAGATAAGTGTCAATTGGTGGGTAGAGACTTCAGAAGAGACGAATCAATATGTCAAGCTATAAAGTTCCCATGAGATAGCCTGCTAGGAGTTCACGATACTATAGAACATAAAAAAGACAGAGAAATGCCTTTGAACCATTAGCTGGATTCCAGTTCTACCATATGACATCCTATAGTTTATCTGATGTCATTTTTTATTTTTGGTTAGCAGAATTGCAGAAACCTGAATATCACTTATGTCCTGCCTGATTAGAATGAAAGAAGTAATCAATACTTCAATAGCAATTTGCCTTCACTTCAGGTTCTGCATATTAAGTCTTGATTCATAAGAGATGCCAAAAAATACTTGTGACTGCATCGCCTCTAGTTGTGATTACTAATATACTACGCATTCTCTCCATAATAGGAGAACTGATTCAAATCAAATAAGTAGCATACAAGCTCCAGAAAACAAACCTGCTCGACAGAGGCACTTGTTAATCCTAGTATAAAAGGTTCAAAAAACTCCGATCTTTTCCAATCTCACCAGACGTAACAAATCTGAAGAACATAACAACTATACAAGAACCAGTATCAGAACATGCCAGATTTTTCTCTTTTAAAAAAAATGTTTCAGCAACAAGACCCACCATAGTCAGATATCGACTGATCCCGACTTCTCTGCACAAGTTCATCAAGGCTGCAACCCGAAAAGATGAAACATTCTTTCATTAGAAACTGAAACACAGAGAAAGTAACAAAATAAAATAGACCTAAAAGATTGAGGATCACTATCATAAACAAAAATGTGCAGCTCAAAACAAAAACCGGAAAAAAAAAAAAAGAAAAAAAAAGAGAGAGAGAGAGATCAAGGGATTAAACCTTATTGAAGTTTCACTTCCTTGAATAACATTGTCAAGCTGCTCCAGGAATAACTGAAATTTGTGAAACTCAAAACTTTATAAAAATTGCAGTACTCAGATAAATAGAACTTGGATACAAAAAGAAAAAGAAAGTCAGACTAAAGCGCATCAACCAGAGCCCGAACTGCTCATTAGCTCTCGACTTTATGCAACCCTAGTTCTCAATCAAAATTAAAACAAATGATTCAAATAAATCTAATACTCCACATAAGTCAACAGAATACCATTTACAGCTCATGCCCAATGACTTGTCACATATAACAGGTCATCATCAGGTACAAAATAATAAAGGTAATGGGAAAAAATCATGCTTGCAAGGCCTACGGACGAATTGAAATTCTAAGCTATCAACAGACAGTACAAGAGCAAGAAAAAAGGTCATACTACAAAATAAAATAATCTTACAAAAGGAGTTTTAAGGAAGATACATGAATGTTTCTAGGAGAAAAGCAAAAGAAGAATTCTGAAAGAGAAATAAATAAGTTCATTACATGTATGAAGATTTCTGTGTTATGTCCCAATCGGGAGGTTGAGGCATCAAGGGAAATAACTGACTGGAGTGTGCCATGAAGGGGTAGAGGGGACAGTGGGAGATAATTTTACGGGAAGACAATATTGGTCTCCACATCAGGGCCATCCAATTTCTCAGGGAATATAACTTCAAGATGCTCTCACATACTTGTGACAAGCTTAGTACGTGATAGTTATTCTGACAATTATGACAGCTAGAACTCTTTTATTCAGTGTATAAGAGTCAAAATGCGTGCACATCACTAATGATATCCTGCTCAAGAACTAGAGGTAATGGAAAGGAGGCAGTACAGACACCCAACCTGATAAAAGACAAACTTATTAGGTAAACTCAAGAAATATTTCAAATCACAAAGTGTATCAGCAGCCAAGGGTGCCAGAGTGAAAAACTGAACTTCGAACTAACATTTGCCATCATATTGGAAAACTTTATTTTCAGAATGATCAAACAACCTTGTAATGCTCAGCTCAGTCAAAAATAACTTCTAATCCTCAGAAGTCCTACATATATATATGATAGAACAGAAATCCATGGTTTCGTAAAACACAAAATAGATTACCTCAAGTAGCAGATCCAAAAAAAATTCACTTCAGCTACATAAAACAATGCAATTTTACCTCATTAAAGTTATAAGGTAGGCTTTGATGCCTTGGAAGAGTTAACATGAAGCCTGAGATTTTGTGTCCAGTCAAGAATGATACTTAATAAAGAATAAGCTACACTTTGCGTTATAAACTACACAAAGTTCCCTTTATTACTGTTACTTTCCTTGGAATTAGCTAACTATTCTACTATTTATTCTTAATATCTACTCATATACAGAATAAAAATGCCAAAAAGTGGCACATCGATCAACTATTTTATTTCATGAAAATAAAAAACCTTTTCCCAGTCAGAATTCCATTTGGCTGCTAGGTCACTGTTTCAGTACTCATATGCTCAAAATTTGTTCATCTGTTAAAATTGCCTGAAGTGCCTATATAGGTAACTGTACAAAGGGGGGCTGAAAACTATTGATACCGCAAAAAAATCTTCAAAAGTAAATTCTGCATAGCCCAGATTCTGGAGTGTCATTCTGCATTGTTCGACATTAGCTTTGATTCGATCAATTTCACCTTGATCCTGTGATTCCATAACATGTTCCTGGATTTTGACAATTAAGAATCATTTAGCATTCCTTTTGCAAATCACCGGTATGGAGATCCTAGAAGGGCATCTCCAGATGTCAATAGAGCAACATACAAGGTAAGCAAACATGAAGCTTCGGAAAAAACAATTCCCATCACCCCGTGTTCGCCTGATCGCAGCATATTGCTCACTCAGTACCTGCACAAACAGTAACCAGGATAAGTGACCAATCAGAAGCAGGAACAAGAAACTGAAGACTAAAAATTGTCAGAACCTTTATCTTTTCAAGCAAAATTGGACTTCCTGACTTGTATTCATTTGCTAATGAAGAAAGTGGCTCCTGCAATTACATGCTCAGTTAGAAAAATAAAACGTTACATATAGGAAATGCAAGTTAGAAAGATACAAGCACCACCAGACAATTGTTACTGTAGCATATCAAATAACTGATGCTAAATGCTTAGAGAGAATTATTTAAATAACCAAACTAAAACACTTACTAATCAGAAAAATTACAGGCAATCTTTGGCTAACATTCCGACCAATAACAGGCAATCTTTGGCTAATATTCGGACCTTGGCTAAGATTGTCATCAAGTATAATCAAGTTGCAATTTTAAGATTACTAAACTAACCACGTCAGCCACACATGAACCCATACTTCATATTGTCACTATATATCTACATCTATCACTAAGTACTTTCAGACATCCATTTGACTCATTAAAAACGGCTAAACTTCAGTAGGTCCAGTGGTTGTGCCTGCACTTCTAAAATCAGCAATTGGAATTTTAAATATTTCAGAGACTACTCACACCATATAGTTCCGAGTTATCAACCTCTTTTGATCCTCCTTTTTTGTTCTCTCTCTCTCTCTCTCTCTCTCTCCCCCTCCCTCCCTCCCTCCCTTGAACATCTTTTTTAATCTTAAAATTCACTTACTGCCATTCAAAACTTTAAAAAAAAAACAAAAAAAAAAGGAAACCTCCAGATTATAATGCAGGCAAAAACTTAATCACCATCTGCATAGAGGTGGTGGACCAGGCTGTGTGACTGTTTGATTTACCATCTCCAACCTATAAGAGCCAAAATATTTGCACCATATGGTTGTATAAAGCAGCTCATATATCTAACTATGTGTGCATCACCAATATGACCAAGGGATATATGAGCTGTTGCCTGGGAACATCTAGAAGATTTAAAAGCTATTCAGTTCTAGCCAATCAAACAGAATGTTATCAGCAAACGACAAGATAATCACTCTTATGGTTATAAAAATGATGATCAAAGAAATCAAACCTCCTATACAATGATCTGAAGAACCAAGAAAGGTAGAAACATATATTTAAAATAGCAAAAAGCTTCAACATAATTTTGCTTCAAGGTGTTCTTGCCTTGTCACCAACAAATGGGATTTTCTCAGCTTCGTCAGCTTGGATAGCAGATTGTTGCTGCATAATGTCATCATCCTTAAAGTTTGCCCAATCATCAATTTCAGAAGCTTGTGTGGAGGTCACCTTCTCTGTTTCAGCATCCCCATCACACGCCTTCAGATTTTGCATTTCCACTGGAGCAAAAAGGATGAGAAGTCTCGTATATTTGATCCTGATTTGGAATAGACAGCACAGTTAGACCATCTGCTCAGCCTATGCTGCTGAAGCCAGAACTCAATTAGGAGGAAAAACAAGACCTTTTCTTACTCCCTTTGATTAGCTTGTAATAATAAGTAAATAACGTCCTGTAATCATTTAAATATAGAAATTTGTCCCGGTGAACTGTGCTCCAATACTTGTTCACGGCCAACCAACCTCCCATGCCCAAGTGGGAAACTAGCAAAGGGTAGGAACTTTTTAAGCTAAAAATATTAAGAAATAGGGGAAGAAGGATCGGCAGCTACTTTTCTTTTACTGGACAGTAGACATAAAATAGGTCTGATGTATGTGATGATAACATGGTTCACAAAATTAGTTTGACGAGTAAAAAGATACTTGTCAAAGTACTATTGTGGAACATAAAGAAACATAACAACATCTATATACTGAAATCCAATCTCTATGACCTTAAAAATCCTTAATATGCTAGCAGGAAAGAGAGGAAATAAAGGTAACTCCTATTGTGGAACAAAATGGCTGCTGATAGACCATTGCCTCCACTCCTTTTAAGAGCTTTGAGTCGAACCTAGAATAAAAATTCAGATGAGGTAGGACACAGGTACTGTTCCTCTAACTATACCACATCCATTGATTTAGACACAATCCAGCATAGCTCTAAATGAAATGAAGTCCAGTTTTAAATACCCAGAAAATTTGCCATGAAATAAAGCTGTATCTAATGAGTTACTGTTTGACTGTAACCAGTCTGGGATGTCACTTAAGCCAAATCAAGTCACAACCTGTAACTCAGCATGAACTCTACATTAATGTGCACCTGAAATTGATCTTATTGATTTGCTTATTTTCGTTAATGTTGCAAAAATCGACTGGCATCTCAACATTCAGGATATTCTGATGCAGAAACAGATGTTCAGTCAAAGCAGCTGCAAGCATAAAAGTAGCATAACTCTCGAAGAGACTCGAAATTATAAGTGCAATGCTGGCATATACCAGGGAAGGATTTCCACCGTGACTCTCTGTGCACTATTTGACATTTTATATAGATGTGTTTCTCAAGAGGTAGGTTTTGGCTAAACAGGAAAGATTTCATCTTTGGTCAGTGTTGGCTGGCTTGCTCTCGTTTGTTGTCAGGGTGCGCAAGTGAGCTGATGATTTTACACGAAAGCAAAACTCAGCTGCTTGCCACTGAAAATGTTATGGCCGCCTTTGAACACTTACTAGTCCAAATCTGGAAAACTAAATTCAGATCGGCAGCAGTAGTGCAGTAATTTGAATTCAAGAACCTGGCGAACAGCTCTTATATATAACAGTACCATACCGAGGTGAAACAAAGCCCAAGCGAAACTAAAACAGATAAGTACATCATTATCGTCCCCAGAGTATAATTAAAATCATGCCGATTGCTACAAAGTTTCCGTTCACGAAATGATCGCCCCTTCCCCTTCCCCTTCCACTAGACAGTTATTTCACAAGATCTTATATATGACTATGACTCTGTCCAGTTGTTCAACAAAAGAATTAGCAGATAAATACTCAGCTATGCAGTAATCACAAGAAATACGGATATGGAGGTATCCCATGAAAGAACATCAAGAGACAAAGCGTGCGCTGGAAGAATTCAGGCGACTCAAAGCTGTCAGGGAAAGTAAAATTACCAATTTTTTTTCTCCTAAGAGAAACTACCACCTTGATTACCAATATTCCAGAATTTGATAAAAAGAGATGCGCTCATAAAATCCCAGACCAATAAAAAACAAAACAGACAGAAAGGAAGAGGGAAGGAGAAGGCGAGTGGTTATGCTGACCAGTAAAGTAGAAATTGAATCTTGGATTTAAATTCGTAATGTGGGCGGTGGGGTTTAATCCGGATTTGGTTCCCTCTTAGTGAGCAGAATGCCTCGCCACCTGGTCCAAGTCCCCCTAACCAGGGAGCCAACCGATAAGAGCAAGGGAAAAGACTCTACACACCCCAAGCTGCAGACGAAAGAAGATGCTGGGAAAGAGGAAGCCCAACTCCTCCTCAACTCTCCAGCTCCGGCTGCTGCCAATCGCGATGCTACAGTGAATTAGCGATAGCAGCAGTTGAGAGTTTAGTATTGCAGTGCAATCCGAATGTCGGTTTCTTTCAATTGTGGATTGGACTCAGTGACTCCGACTTTCTTTCCCAGAGTCTTTGAAAAAAAAAATAAATTTTTCCCTTCAAAGAAGAGTCAAAAACTGTTTGATTTTACATGTTATTTTCTATTCAATGAGGGTTAAGTATTTATCCAAGGGCTGATCGTAATTGTTTCAAGACCAAAACTTCTATCCGTTTCAGTTTTGACTTTAATCTCTGCACAAACTTGTAATTAGTGCGCAATTCTTGAAATTTCAACCTTAGTCATTCCTCCAAACACCTCACATCTTGAAATCTTGAAGATCTAAAATATCATAAATTTTAATCACCTCACATCTACTTTTGATTAGCTATTTTGGCAACAATGTCGCAAGCGTAATTGAGATGTGAGTGAAAAATCATGGCAATTGTGAGAGGAAATGTGAGTGACGGAGAGGGATACTCTCAAGGCACCTGTTAGGGATTTGTACTAATGCCAACTTTTATTATTATAATTATTTAACCATTCATCCTCTTTTAAAAAAGTTGTCCTCGGATAAACGTGCAAAACAAAATGGCTTCCTTGTAATTATCTCTCCTCCTAAAGGAAAAAATGGAACTCTGATTTGTATTAAAGATAATCAAGCTTTAATTAAGCATGGCTCTAATAAATAATAATAACACAGATTAACACGTGCACTGAGTATATGTAATTAATTAAACATACACATGCATGCGTATATATACACATATGTGTGTGAGCATTATTTTATAGAAAAATAAAAGGAAAGACTAAAAGTGAAAATAAATTAGAAAATATGAAAGCAAGCAAAAGATGTTAGAAAAATAGATTTTTTTTTTTTTTTGGCTAAGTTGAAAACTATAGCAGTGTAAAGTTGTGAAAAGAGTTGTAGTATATGTATATTATTTAAAAATATGAAACAATAACATTTTGTTGTTTAGATGACTGTATTGAGTTTGAATATACCCCTCCAACCAGTCTCGAATTTAGAATATTTCGCATATTTTTCGTACCCCCGATACCACCTAATCCATTCCTCCGCCCCCTCAAGTTTTAGGACTTTTTGTACTTGGCCAGAGTCCCAAGATTTCCTTCAATGTCTTCACAATTAAAGACATCGAAGGAAATTTAAAAGGCCGCGGTATGTTAAACACCAGTAGTAGGTGACAAAACGATACTTGCACTTCAGTAAAAGTCTCTGGGATCCCTGTTATCATTTTGTGTTCTTTGAATTTTGAAAATGCCTTCTATCATCTATTATTCCTGATTTTCTTCTACCCCTTATTCATGTCCAAACTCATGCTTGTTGCTCTTCCTAATTGAACAACTCTTCATCAGCTCAATATAATATTGTGCCTCAATTAATTATTCTTCACTGTGATTTTATAGCATCACTTGAAACCTAAGTCAACTACCATCTCATATGCACCTATCACAAGGATAACTTCAAATCATGCTGAAAACTGTTAATATTGCAAGCAATCATCACCAAGCTGGACAAAAATCTATCTCTCCATACATAGAACATATTCAAATATTTAATTGACCGCGAATTTGTAAAGAAAAGCAAAAGGAAACACACCATTACCTCAAATACTTGTGCCATATATATATATATATATACACATGTGTGTGTATGGAAGATAGTTTCCTATTAAAATATAGAGTGCGTTTGAATAGTAGATTATTTGGGATAATTTGTTGAAAAGGATACTCTAACATTTTTTTGATGTAATATGTGTGAGATAAAAAGGTGATTCGAATTTGAATTATGACGCAAATAAAAATTTTTAGGTAAATTAGAACAATCCATAGCCCAGAACCTGAAGGAGTGCCAGAAATGTGTTTTGGACTACCAACATTGAAATGTATAGATGGTACCAAAGATATGGAGCCCATTGTTGGTCATGTTTTGGGCTTAACCGATTAACATCGACGCACTACCCGCCTACAATGACGGGGCCGAAATGTTTCTTAAACTCGCAAGGCCCAGTCGCTGACAATGCTTTCGAGGCCTGCAGAGCGGAGTTGACTGAATCTCCTGCAGAGCGGAGTTGGCTACTGCGGCTTTAAAGCCAGCGACAATTTCCAGCCAATGCGCCTTTAGTTAGATGTGGGGCTTAATTAATTAGGGATCAGTCTGACGGATACTTATAATTAAACCACCGTTCACATGTACTTCAGTGAGAGATTTTTGAAAAATAAGGTGAGCGAGGGAAGGTATATAAATACAAGAAAGGGAACTAATTATCAGCGTGCATATACATGCCAGGTTAGAGTGGGATTTGCTTGCGTTAATGAGTGCAATTAGACAAATCCATTAATAATTAATTAGTACTAATATTTACTTGAATTAAAATTGTGTATGTCTGTGTACATTATTACAATGTTGCCTGTATTAGTTAGTGAGTTGTGTATTTTGTGCACATTATTACAATGTTGCCTGTTTTAACTATGGAGTTTTCTAATGGGTGCCCATTGGACATGCTTGAATACATCTAAAATTCACTTAACCTATCATGTATATACACATATTAACGATTAAAACCCTTCATTGCATTCATATGCTTTCCCTATTTAATCTTACCTAGCATTCCTTATATTTATTTACTTCTTCTAATTAATCTCACATGTATTCAATGGACATCCATTAGACAGACCCTTAATTAATTAATTAATTTTTATTTTGGTGTCCTTAATTTGTGGAAAATCGTCAAGCATTGATTCATTACGGCACTACCTAATTGATCTTAAAAAAGTTCATGATCTCATGGTAACGTGCTCGCACCTTCAGAACACCCCTGAATACAATTATAAAAAATGAAGAGTGCTTGATGTATTTAGTGATAAAATTGTTGAGAGATATAAGCATTGTGATTTAGACTGGTGAAAGGAAAGGAAAGCTAATATTATGATATAGTGGGTAGTAGGTGATCACTAGCACTAATTATCTTAATTATCACTGTTGTGTTGTACGTTTATAATTGTGGGTGTATTAAATTATTAAGTAGATGCACAAGAACAAATATTATGCGTATAATAAAGAAATGTAAATACAGACCAAATTATTAATGTAAAATGTATGTATAATAAGTGCACAAATTGTATGAAAATCTTATACAGGGCCTTCTCGACCGTCACGTGCATGCCGTACAACATGCAACACCACCATGGTCCATGCCTTACCTCAACACAGCCCTGCAGCTGGGTAGCCGGACGAAACATTCACCATGCACGCTCCCACTCCTTCGGACCCCAGTGGCAAGCCACACGTGGCGTGGGCTCTATAGCAGAACAGCAAATTAAGAGGAGCAAAGGCAGTGGAGAGGAGCTGAAGCTGCAGGGCTAGCCCTCATCAAAGCACTGGGAGATGGATGGACAGGGGCCTAAATTGGAGTTGAGAGTGGTGGGCTGGTAAGGAAAGTGCAAAGCAGAGACGAGAATGATGCGGTAAACGCAACCCCCACTGAGGACATTATTCTGGTACTGATGAAAGGATATGTTCCAGGAGTGAAGGATGGTATTCAGCCAAAAAGGAGAAGACAGAGTGGGTCTCTAACGCAGCAAAGTTTGCAGTTAGCCTTAAACGACATGATGTTGAATGGAAGCAAAGCTTCCCGCGCGCTGTGGATCTCACACTAGTACAGTTATGAGGCTCATTAGCCTTTATATATATGATGGACATTGGTCCAGCCTGTATATACGGATACTGATTACTTCTGCCGTTTTGTAAAAAGAAACAAAAAAAAAAAAAAAAGGGAGGGAAAAACATACTCCCACTCCCCAGAAGTCAAGACTCAGACATTTTATTGTCTAACCAAAAGTTTCAAAGTGTAGGAAATGACGTAAAAGTTATACTGCTAGTATAAGATTATTAATATGTACGTGGCGGTGGACAGCAGGGCGAGATGACTTCCTCCTTCGCCTGCCAGCCTGATAAACGCCATCAATGGTGGTCAATCCCCAAGACGTTTCGTTGATCAACGCCGGCACCTAACTAGAAGACTAAATGCGTACAGCGACGGCGTACGTGCAAATGGGGTGTACTAAAACATTTGGGGGCAGTGAGTCAGTCAGAGACTCACATGGTGGCAGATGGTAAATAAGCTGCAACTTCTTGTAGTACATACATGTCCATGCTCCAAATCAGGCTGCTGGTCAAACAAAGCTGGAACATGTCCACACTCTCAAACACAGCATGACCTAATGCTTGTCGAACAAGTCATTTTTCTTATTGCTTTTTCCCGTTGATATATTATTTATTGGAGCTCCCAGCTATATCAATTTCAATTATTTGTCCATGTCCTCATCAAATTGTTTTGCCAGAGCATCTATAATTTCAAAGACTGTAATTCTAATTACATGCACTCTTACCTCACATCCTACTAGCACATACCAGCACACTTAGTAGTATATATGTATGATACCACAAACAAACATGTGGTGATCAAGTAGGAATAAATAGAGAACATCATGGCCTTATATTAATTGTTACAATAATATATATGTACCACACTACAAGATTTCGAAAAGCGATTTAAATATTTTCAGTTCTTAATTACTTGCAAAAATCATCTTCACCAACTGCAATTTTGTCTCTAGCCAATCATGCGCCCGCCCTAAACGAATTGACGTTTCTTGCTACAAACTTAATTAATGGCTTAATTAGTAGCAGGAGATACATGATTAATTAGCACGAGTTGACGATCAGTTGTTTTGATCCCAATCGATCCTACTAAATCTTTCGCCAAACCATTTTTGGTGCCTACGATGAAGCCGGCTTGTGTCAATTAGCATTCGAGCACCGCAGCCGCGACAGCACGTTTACATATAGCATGGTACTAGTCTCTCTCTCTCTCTCTTTTTTTTTTTTTTTTTAATTACCCAGAAAATCCACCAACATTTTGTGTGTCTTAATTAGTAAATCAAGTGCTAAATCTTATAACAACCCACCTTTTCTTAGTGGACTTTCATCATTTTCTTTTCTAATTTCCATACATCATCTATTGTTGAGTGAAATTGCAGAATTTAATCCTTTTCTTTTGGGCAGGACGCAATCTTGTTTTTGGTAACACTTTACATCCATCATCAAACAGCACATTTATTTCCTTCATTTTAATCACTTATGTCGAAAGTTATATAGATCAAAAAAATTGTTTAAAACGTCCATCACATTTTGCCAAATAATTTTTTTTTTCATTCTTCACTTGTAAAATGTTAACTTTACATCCCTTACAGTTTTAAATTTAAAAAATTTGATCCTAGATTAAGTTTTCGACCACTTTTTAGGTCGAAGTCATCACTTGACTCATATGCAATGTTTTTTATGTATAAAAAGGCCAGATCCCACTTTTTTTAAGTGGTAAAATGAATTAAAATTAGGTTAGATCTCACCTTTTAGGAAAGAAAAATGAATGTAGTTTGAGTCAAATGGTACTCTTTTAAAGGCAAAAATAAATATACCTTGGGTCATTTGTGCAACTACAAATTGGATCTAATCTTTTTGTCACGCAAACAAAAAATGACTATGTAGTCATGTGATGGATTTAGGGTAAAAAGTGATTAAAAATTTAGGTTGGAACCAAGCTTTATCGACTTGATTTTGTAAAAGACGTAAACTTACCATTTTACAAGTGAAGGACGTAAACATTTATTTGGCGAAATGTGAAGGATATTTTGAACAATTTTTCCATCAATATACATATGTGTGTGTGTGTGTGGAGTACCTTTTTTTTTTTTTTTTTTGGTGTAGAATATCATTTTGTTTTCTAGTAATATAATTTAAGTCCATAACTACAAGAGTAACTTTACTTATCTTCAAACTTAAAGGCAAATTGCAATTCAATATTCATAATCGAATAACTAAAGCAATATACATATGCATGTGTGTGTGTGATTTTTTTTTTATTTATTTGGTTTACTTTGATCGTCGTGTAGATACAATTTTGTCAGATATACAAAGTTTGGAAAAGAAAAGAATATAGCAATTCTTAGTTATAATCGTTAGAACTCAAATGTTGGGCAACAAGGTGGTTGAATCAATGGAGAAGAGTTTTGACCGGAAAAATATCATCGATTGAGAAGAATGAATGGAAATACTTCCTATTTAAAGAAAAGAACAAGAAAATGAAAAAGTAAAAGAAGCGGTGCAAGCGGGCAGTGGGTACTGGTATAGACATATATAAAAGCTTAACCTTCCCAGTTCAGCCTTCCTCTCTCTCTCTCTCTCTCGCTCTCTATCTGTCTATCTCACACACCGAGTTCAAAAGGATTCCATCCTTTGCTATCAAGAATGGAATGCAAGTAGCCAGTACTAGTATATTTATGTGCAGCAGTAATAGTAATAATAATAGATCCAGCGCCACTGCTTCTTCTATGTACTACCATAGCCGTTCCTGGACCTGGGACTGGCGTGCAAACTACACCACTACTAATTGATTGCTATTTGTGTATATTTGTATAGGCGATGATATCGGGGCAGCATCCATATCTATATATAGCTCAGCCAGTTGTTTAAGTCTTTAACACTACACCCCCCCAAAAAAAAAAAAGCTCCGGCCGCGGCAGGACTCACTAGGCAGAGAACCGATCGTCCAATCAATACGGGCTAAAACTTGTAGTAATTCAATTCAGAAGAGGCCAGAAAAGAAAAGGAGAGAGTGCTGGATCGAAGACATGGAAAGCGGCCGCTTTCCTTGGAAGCGTCGAAAAACGAAGGCCAGGATCATCATCATCATCATCATCATCACCATGCGTCCGTCGGTGGTGGTATGGCTTTGGAATCCGAAAATGAAACTAGTTCGAGGGTGTGGTTTCCTCCGAGTACAGTCCCGACAGCACACACCCACTTCCGGAGTCCGCCGTACCTCCTACCACTGTTACCCCTTTCAGGCAAGAAGATCAAGGTAAACTAATTAAAGCCCTTATTTTCCTGTCATCAATATGAATCTTACATGCTGCCTCCTCTTCACCTACCTTATCTAGCTTTAGCTTCAAGGTTTTAACTTTTTAATTATCGATCGAGTGTGCAGTTTTTACTTTTTAGTGTCAAAACCCAAAACCTATCAAATCTGAGCACTGCCCTATCACCCTCCAGCCCCAAACATAGGGTCCCCCCCCCCCCAAAACCCCAAAAAAAAAAAAAAAATACTGAATACCAGTTCTATCAATGTACATACTATAGCATGGAGTGCTATATACTCAAAATTGTCACGGTCAAAGTTTTTTTTCTTTTTAAATCTGGGCGTATGCGGTGGCGACCATATCTATCTAGTATAGAGCTAGCTCACAAATATGTAAAATCTTCTGTTCCGCGAATGATGAGTTCTCCTTTGCTTTAGGACTTTCTCCTCTAGGGACTCAGGTTTGAGAGAGAGAGAGAGAGAGATTTGGCTTCTGGTCTTTATCCTGTTGTTTAGTCTCGAGTATATCTGTCTTGAATAAAAAGACAGCGGCAGTATACGCGGTTTAGTTATCAAAGTAAGATACAGTCGGAGGGGGAAATTAAAAAGAAAAGAAAAGAGGAAAAAAGAAAAGCAGAAAGAAAATTAGAAAACATTATCCATACGTATCTTGTTAAGTCGAGGTAGGAGCCAGGTTCAGTGCATTTAGCATGTTACTTTCCGTAAAGAACCCTCTCTCTTTTGAGCTTTACCCAGGCCTCCAGCATCCACCCCTCTGGACGTCTCTCTCATCGCATCAAAAAAAAATCAAAAAAATCAAAAAAATCAAAAAAATTAAGGGACTGGGACTGGGACTGGGACTAAGACCGATATCGAACTACCAAGTCATCATCCATCTACCACAAAGGGACAAGGGACGAGGGCTTTGCTTCTCGTTCTGCTCTTCCCCGTTTTCTACCATGCAACACATGTCCTTATATGATAGGCCGTAGTGTATATACAAGGTGGCGAAACCACCACCACCACCTCCTCCTCCACGGATACGCTTATCAAACATGCCTCCCTCCCTCATGATCACTACTTCTCATATTCTCGTGATCTCCTTATTGCATGTTGTCCTCAAATCCAAATGGAATCACCAAATATCGAGTCTCCCTCTCTCTCGCGTTTCAGGTTTTTCATATGGAAACTTTCATGCTTCCTTCCCAGCCACTTTCCTTGCCATCATGATACCTATTACACCACCGCAATATCATCTATTTTCTTTCTCACATAGAACTCAACATGTGTATGTATGGGTATGCCCATCAACCTAATATCAAGTAGTTTCCTATTTTAATTGGTTCATCGACGTATTGGAGTACAAAATATGATAGGAAGGCTTGCTACATCTTACAGTCTTATCATATGTGCGAGCGCGCATCTGTCCATGTATACGTATGTATGGGTATGTATCATACGTATGTGTTCCCGCGAACAATAGCTGCTGCTGCTGCAGTCTAATTAAGGTACGTAAGTATAAGCCCATCTAGACTGCAGATTGCGTGCAATGATGGACGGAGTGGAGTATTCTTCTTAAACTCCACTGCAACAGACTAAACTCAAAAGCTACTAATTATTGGGGATGTGTTCTTAGTAAAAGACTTTTGACTCTGGGTGCACTTGATCAATATTTTGGTAATATGTAAAAGGATGATGATGAGATTAAATGAGTGATATATGCACATCACAGGCCCTTCGATCAGCTTCCAAATTCAATAATTGTATCCTATAGAAATACATTTGGCATTTGGCTCCCCAACAGAAAATACTTAGATGTTGTATATTACTTCATGAATGCAATTCTATACCACAATAGGTGAGGGGTTCAGTAGAATCTTGCTACGGACTTACTCCTTTACTTACAGCGAGTGCTCTTACATGATCTCTTAGAAGCCATTTGGTTCGAATTCCACAATCACCCATCATTATCGACATCGCAGGAGTAATCAATCAATGATAATGGTTTTTTATAGAAACTCATAGTGTATTTGTTAGTGTGGAATGAGTTTTCCATTTTAATATTTTTCTTTTTCATTATTTCTTTTTGTCTTTTCTTTTTTCACATTTGTTGAAACCAGTAGAAATGGTGGCATTTTGTTTTTTTATTTTTATATTGAAGGAGAATAAGATAGGTAATTAATATGTCATTTTTTTTTTAAAATTTTTACATTTAAGGAGAATAAGATGGGCAATTAGGATGATTCTCTAATTAGAAGTGATTAATAAAAAAATCCATAGAAGGAGCTTATCACTCCCATTGATTTATTCACATTGGTCCTAAGCAAATATCGTGTATTGAATTTGAAATTTATAGAAGGGGTTGAAACCCATTTACCAAACATCTCCTTAGTCAGATGAATCTGAGTAATGTTTTCAACAAACTTAATGTGGCACTGCTAGCATCGTTATATGTGGTACTAGTGCAAATGCATTGTGTTATGACTATATTAACAAAATGTCGGGCATCAAAACAAGGTCGGTGTTTAGCATGAATGATGAAGACACTTCAGACTCCAAGATTTACATGTTCAGCATAGAATGTGCGCGTGCGTGCGTGTGTAAGAATATTGATTTTATGCACACTAGCTTCTGTGCCATTGGCCAATTCTAAAAGCATTAATGTGTAGTTTAGTAATGATATATGTGCAAATAACGGATGCATCATGAGCAATAATAGTGGTAGTAATTTTGGAAGAACAGCGGGAAGAAGACATTATAGAGGAGTGAGACAGCGGCCATGGGGGAAGTGGGCTGCTGAAATACGGGATCCCAAAAAAGCAGCTCGAGTTTGGCTGGGGACGTTTGACACGGCTGAGGATGCAGCACTTGCATACGATGAAGCTGCGTTGAGGTTCAAGGGCACCAAAGCCAAGCTTAATTTCCCTGAGCGGGTGGTCCAAGGAGGCAACTCCCAGTCCCAGCTTCCCTATCCCACCACCGTCTCATCATCATCGTCATCACTGTCTCGCCAGCAATATAATCCGAACCCACAAGAAGCAGCAGAGACGATGATCAACACGAGTAATGATACCATTCCCTCTGACATGATGACGATGACTAATTACCCTCATCTTCTCCAGTACGCTCAGCTGCTTTCCAGTAGCGATGCGGAGCTGCCTTATTACACCTCGGCTCTCTACAATCAGCAACAACTACCGCAACGTAATTCCCAGATCACATCCCCTTCAGCTCATGTCACCCCAAACCCGGATCAGCAGCAGCAGCAGCAGCAAGAGGATTTTTCTAGTTTTCCCTCTCATCAGTGCGACTACCAGAGCTTTTCTAGCGTCAATTTTCTAAAATATGGCAAGGATTTTGATCCTAATAGTCCAGATCAGTAGTTGCCTTGCCGATGGACGGTCATGTGGATATTACTAGTACCAAGAGAATGAGAGAACAATTTGTATTGGCTGCTAGTTTTTTAATCCAGTGTGTACCAACAGCACTATGTAGTTAAAATTTGGACGCAAGTACGTACCAATGTTTTGATGGATGATGGATATTGATTTTCCAAATTAGAACCAGTAGCAATTTTTTTTTTCTTTTTTCAGTTTCCATTTCAAGAGCGTCCATATATGTGTACAGCTATTGGTAGCATGATAAATTGTCAATCATAATCCAATTAGATTAATTGATCCGTTCAATTCATTTCCTAACAAGTGGACTTGCGCATACAATGAATTTTGAATGGATTTAAATGGATATTCAATTGAACCCATTTAATTGGTAGGTAACAAATTGACTCGACTCCCCCATTCATATCCATTTAAAAATAATCATACATTTCAACTAAACTTTTGATTATAAATGGGTTAATCCAATTGTGCTTATTATTTCATTATAACTCATCCAACCTTTCCCAAATCACCCGTCCTAACACCTCTGGTACTAGAGCAGTAAGTGCACCTGGGCAAAGGAGACTAGTAACTAACTTTAATCCCTGTGATACCAACAATATCATCATGTACCAAAATGATTTCCATCACCGTTTTATTTACATCGACCATTTTCTCTACCATCAGAGGTTTACTGTATAACCAATCTTGGAATCTTTTGGACGGAAGAAGTAGCGTTGGGAGAACCATTTCCAGATGGAATGCTTGACTTCAGATTAGTAGGGCCTAATGCGATCGCCAAATACTTGACGATTTACATTCAAAAATATATATTTACTATATGACCAAAGTATGATTCATGTGAGACAAAGAAATTTGTTCAAATTAAGAGATTATATTGTTTAATTCACTGCTCAGTTCTCTTCCCCTCTGTCACATTCAAGATTCGATACAGTTGAGGGTGAAAAGAGTATGGAGAGCTATGGGAAGGATAAAAAGAAAAAAAAAATTTATTGATCAGTTATATGTAATATTCATAAAAAGTAAAATTTCTTTTCTTTTAGGTGACGGCTTACCTGGTATAACATTTGAAAGCTAAACTGGGAGTAGTGGAGCATGAGTTGATGATAGATGGAAAATAAAAATAGATTTCCCAATTTTTTCATAAAATCCACCATCATTATATTTAGGGCAAAACTTAGAAGGTATTAATTTTGTTTCAACTGCTTTTGATTGTATAAAAGTTGATTTTAGAAAATTAGAATAAAAAATTATTAAAACAGATGCTTCTGATTTTTTATTTTTTTGAGACTAAAAAAATCCAAATATGAAAAGCAGTTGAGAACATGATAAAAATAAATTTTTTAAAATCAAAATCTAAAATCAGGTTTTAAAAATCAGTTGAGAACAGTGCTAATTATATCAAAGACTAAATTGTTCCTACACTGGTACTATATACACTAATAAGTCTAAATACATATTATATCATCTTATTTTGAATTTAAATTCTAAATTTTGACATCGTGGCATGTGTCTAGATTCACTAGTATAGTATACTGTCAGTTCCTATACTAAGGATTAATTTTTTTTCACGTTAACAGCAAATATAGTAGCAAGTCTAGATGCATACAATCATCATCTCAATTTAGATTTGAATTCTAATTTCTGCACCCGTGGCATGCATCTAAAGTCGATAGTATCTACGCTATAAGTGTAGGAACAGCTTATCCGTGCATTAATTTTCATCGCAAAATTTACCATTCAATTATTAATGAAGCCTCTCAAATAACCCCTATAAATTTCAATCTGTACGCAGATTCAATTTTTTATCCGTTGTAAACTATGACGAGTATTCTTTTTAGTTCCCTCACACTTGGACATTCATGTCTTTGAGAGGGGGGAGCCGGAGGCTTTCTTTCCCCAATTTTTCTGCCGTTTAGATCTCTTCCCCATTTTCTTATCTCCCTTGGCTAGGGTGGTTAATGGGTTCTCATTCCCTACTTTCGTTTTCGATTATTTGTGTATCTATTATATAACTATCTCGACAACTATGAAACAAACCAGGGTTATATAACCCAAACCAATAGTTGTGACGATGAAAAGTTTAGTGCGGGCGACGAAAAGATGTTTTTTCTTTTTCGGGTCTCATTTTTTGACCGAAGGATGTGACCTAAGGAAGAAAAGAAAGCAGCAGTAAATAACCTCATGCATGATGCAATGATGCATGGATGATAGCTGACCAAAGTCGCGGTGATAAAATATCCAGGCAAAAAGTTGGCCAAGAAGCTTAGCAGAGGAAAGTTGGAAGGAACGTAAAGAATCCACATCCCCACCTTGAATATACAGGGAAGCCCCCCCTGGACCTTGGCTCTTCTTACCCAGTCACTATTACAGAATCACGCGTCAGTGGCAGTGGGCGCGCGGTGGCGGTGCACATGGATCTATCTTTATCGCTCGCTCCCAAGTTGTATGTATGTAATCATTCGTGCATTCATTTCATTCTGTTGGGTTCTGAGCGATGCGGCCCGTGCCAAGCAATCATATACAGCACAGGATCCTCCTCCTCCTCCTCCTCCTCCTCTTCCTCCCCTCCATCGCCATCACTTAAATATTTAGCTGACAAAAAAAGGTCTTTGCGGATGATCTGGCTGGAGCCACAACCTAAAAAGAAAGGCTGCGACTTTTATTAGTTGTTGGACCGTACGCATCATCATGCAATTGCATTTTGCATGCACGCAGGCTTAACAGTAGTAATTCTCAAAGCTGGTTTATCTTTTATATTTGGCCCCACTCAACTTCACCATATTATTCTCTACGCTGGTGGGGCGTTGGCGGCTACAATTAGTCGCATAGAGGAAGACTGAAAAAGGAAGTTCCGCAGCAAAATTCCACCCTTTGAAACAAAGATGTATAAGTACTAATCCAATAATCTTGCATGTTGTCCCAGTTCTTCCTCATTCGTGCTTGTACCTATTTTTGGCTAGTTAACCACCTGGTTATGCATACTACTACTATATCAGCGCTTCATGTCTTTTATCACCCCATTGTGTTCCTATATATCATCAAACTAACGAACAATCAAATATATAAATAAAAGATAACTAATCGTTAGATATACACAAAATAAACAGTAGACATTCAAGTTCGATAAATCAAAGGACATTGGATTGAATTCCTACAATCGAGAGACCGTCGGATGTGACATGGATGAATGTGATATGGCATCAACACCTAACGTTCAGTTCATTCGATCAACACAAATAATAGTCCCAACTTCAAAATCCTATGACATCCCGCCCCATTCATCATCAAAGATCTCGTGGGCTGAAGCTCTCTCGTGTCATAACCAGCACAAATCTCTATTCTATTCGTTTTGCACCTGATTAATGGGGGATTATATGCAAGGACGTCTGGGTGTAATTGCAGTCTTGACATTCAAATTATAAGTTTCCCTCTACCTCTCTTGTTTCAAGATAAAGATTTTTTTTTTTTTTTTTTGGGGGGGGAAAAAAAGTGGGCATGATATGGCTGCAGGAGCAGGATCGTTCAGAATTGTTTGGCCCATACCAACAAGATCATGAGCGAATAAGGGAAGGGAGGAGCTTTTCAAAGTTAATCAAATGTGCCCGACTTTTCCGGATTCATAGTCAAAGGATCATGAATGAGAGGTCAGTCAAGCGACGGAGAAAAGATAAGGATCCTGTAAAGCAACCATGCAGCATTATTTAAATGATGATGATAGAACAAGAATGCAGGTGGGTTGTAGAGAGACGCATGCGGCCAAGAGGATCTTGTAGGCCTCTCTAATCAAATGCTTCAATCCCGAATAGAAATTATTAGCCCATAATTAATTAAAAAAAAAAAAAGCAGATTAGATTTTGTTGGGCTTGCTTGCATGCATGCAACAGTAGGAGTACTAAAGTGTTTTTAGTAAAAGCTCTGTGTCGAGTGAAATACTTAGTACTTTTAATTAGTAGAATAATATAAAACTACTGCCCAAATGGAACCTCAGCATTATCACCGTATTATTAGTAGCATCTGATTCTGAGATTCCTGCCCTACCTGACGTAGATGCTTATCCGGACGGACGCAGGCGTGAACTTGTTGTGGGGACCATTCTTCTTTCCCCCGCCCTTCCGCCTCACGGCTTTTGGTATGAAAGGCCCACGAATCAATTGAGGTTCCCGTGTGAACTGAACATGTCTTTCTTTTTGGGAAAAATTCTTTTTTCAATTAAAAAAATTAGAGACCCCTCTTAATTAGTACTACTACTACTAGCGGTGTAGTATTTTGCAATGGAGCAGAGTGCATTCAATGAGAAAAGGGTGCAGGAGCACACTTTGTTGTCCACCTAATCTCTCTGAACCTCTAAGTATATATGATGGCATTGACAGATTTGCTTTACATATATCTCTTTAATAATTTGTCTGAATCGATGCAGGGATTAACAATAACAATTAAGAAGAAGGAAATAAAAAGTCACAAATAAATTGGCGAGACAAGTAGTATCCTGTGAGTTGATGATGTGAGGCATCCAGGTGGTGGAGGGAGTGAGTGGTGGTACACCACAGGCAGGCGGGCAGGGAGGACGAGGAAGTAATAAGTGGTAGTAGTACTATTCTTGGTTGTTCTTGATCAGTTTTGTCAAATTTTGCGGCTAGGCTTAGCTTCTTGGATTGCGTGCTTTCAATTTTGGCATACGCATCACCACCGGCCACCCGGTGAGCTAGCTAGCTCCCAAAAGCCCCAAGGCGGAACGAACGCACGCACGCACGCTTCCTTTTTGCTCTTTTTGCACTTTAAATCTTGCCAACGGACGATGGATATCCATCCTCCCCATGTCAAGCATCCAACCCAGCTGCAGTTACACTTTGCGGTGTATATCTCTATTTGTTTGGATAGGGAATTATTTATCAAAATTTATTAACATATTTTTCATTACTTTTTATCTCATATATATTACATTAAAAAAATAATACAATATTTTTTCAAATAATATACTATTCAAACACAATTATCATTTCAATGAGTACCTAACGTATGCGGCGTGACCGGAAGAAGAGGGCCTTCTCGAATGACTGACCCATCCAAACAAGGAAACCAAACTCCATTTTAACTCTATTTGTCTATGGGCCTGTTTGACAAGTGGCAGCTCTTTTCGGTGTTTGTTTAAAATTTTACTTTAGAATTTGTTAAAAAAAAAACATTTGAAATGATAGAAAACTTTTTTTTTTTTTGGTAAATGATTAAAAGCCTCTGTGGCTAGACTAGTATACAAAAAAATCTCCTATGATTTCAAACCATACATTTTGGTACCTCAGAGTGGTTTGAATTAAAGTGGAAATTGAATGGAAACCGTTAAAAGTAATAATTTCGAGTAAAATGATATATTCACCCTAATGAATATATCATTAACTACTTTCCTAATTTATTTCTCATTATATACACAAAAAAAGTGTTAAATTTTTTATTTTAAATTCTTACAATACACATTCTAAGAAAATATTGCAATTGTAAATTTCAAATTTAAAATTGTCAAATATTTTCCTAATTTTTCTTCACCATATAGATAGAAAATGTGTTGAAACTTTTATTTTAAATCATTACAATACACAATATAATAAAATATTGTAATTGTAAATTTTTAGTTTAAATCGTTACAATACACACTAATAAAATATTGCAATTACAAATTTCAAATATAAAAATATCAATTTGTTTCCTAATTTTTCTTCACTGCATAAAGGTATTACTATTTTCTTGATTTTTCTATTTTGAATTCTTATAAAGACCCTCTAAAAAAATATTAAAATTGCAACCTTTGTTTATTTTTCTTGATATTTTTCAATTTTCATTTAGCTTGTTTCCTACAAATTCGAGGTTAATTTAGAGTTTCATTAGGGGCTAAGGGGCAAAATAGGCGTATTAGGTCAAAATTTGTGTTGAAAAACTAAAATCTAGTTCAAATGTGTTATATTTTAACGATTTCTGTCAATTTTTACATTAGTTTAAATCATGAGATACCGAAATATATGATTTAAAGCTACAGGGACCTTTTCTGTGTATTAGTCAAACCACATGAGGTTTTTTTTCTGTTTTTTACCCTTTTTTCTTTTATATATTCTTTTTTCCTTTTCTCTTATTTATTTTTCTTTTTGCTTTTCCTTCCTTTCCTCTTATTCTCTCCCATCCCATTGCACCTCTCCAACCGTCCCTTCTCATTGCTTGCAGCGGGCCGCCGACACACTTTCACACTACTTTTTTTCCCCTTTTTTCTCTCTCCTGTCCCCTCCTCCCGTCCTCTGCTCTTCCTTCCTCTCCTCTTCCCCTCATCTAGAAGTGTAATCGAACCGAGTTGCGATCGAAAAGTGCACTACTTGAACTTGATTCGAGTTACAAAACTTGTAATCGAACTCTTGAAAGTCAAGTGCGAGATTGAACTATATTTTATTTCACATTGCTTGAGCTCGTACTTATCGAGTCTAGTCAAACTCAATCGAACCTAATCGAGTTTAAAAAAATATAAATTTATATTTTATATAATTTTAGATATGGGATAAAATAGACATTTTATACTAATATATATATATGTACGTATGTATGTATGAATCTTGATTGAGCTCAATTAAACTTAACAACATTTTAAGTTTCATATATTAAGTTCAAGTTTGAACTCGAGTTTTGACCGAGTAAACTCGTGAATTATTCGATTAAACTCGATTCATTGGCACCCCTACCCTCATTTGCTCTCACCTGCCACCTCCTCCCTCCCCTTCCTTCCCTCTCCCCTAGGCACAATTTGGTTGTGCGATCGGATTGAATATCCGCGGATCAAAAGAAATGACATCTGAATTTGGCATATGCCGGATCGGATATTGGATCCGGAGCGGATCATTGGGATTTTCGGGTCATTGGGGTCAAGGTGCACACTCCTAGTTTCAAAAACATGATGATTGGGTTTGCTATGACCAGGCCTTTTTGTGAGCTTGAGGATGAATGGGTAATGGGCCATTTCGGAATTGGACACTGCAATAGAATATTTGCAGGGGTGCCTCCAGTGTCTCCCATCCCTGGTCTACAAACTAGTAACCAATGAAGTGAATGACTGCACCACACGTTGGGCGGAAGGGTGGTGGGATTGGGCCAAAATTGCTAGAAGATCATGAAGGTCTCACTTCAAATACTCCACCCAACTTTTGGGAAGGCTAAGTTATTAGATTTTGTCATATGAGGTTGTGGATGGAGTTCCTGAATAGGAACGGACCTATACTAATGGGTTGGTCCAAAAGCCATGAAATCTCCCGAGTCAACCCGTCGGGCAAGTCGTGTCGGGTTACACATTCCTCCACGCAAACGCTCATCCCACTGCCACCACCACTGACCGCTGGCCACGGCTCCATTATCCTCTTCATCATCCAAATGCCAATTCTAATTCCAATTTCCAATCCTTAAAAACCAAACCTGAAAAAAAAAAGGGGAAGCGAGCAACTTGGAGGGGAGAAGGAAACCTTTGTCACCAACGCCCGCCTTCGCCGAATAAAATTGCTGTAATCTTCCTCGTCTTCTTTACTAAGTATCTAGTGCGTACGTAGAAGTTTTAATTTGGCAATGAAGAATTCTCTCTTTCCATGCTTATTCAGTCCTGATTACTTTGGCTTGCTTTGATTGAAGGATTGCTAATCGCATGCTGCCAGTGACTGGATGAATTGGTTACTTATTATGGGTCGAAATCTAACATTAGATGTTCTATATAAATCTTAATGGGTTTTTTGTATCTTTGTTAATTCTTCCGTTTTTTTTTTGTCGAAAAAATAAAATTGATATATTGTGAGGCAAGTTGAAATTCAATAAGTCCGTCCCACTTAGTTGTACGTCCCTTTTTTTCTTTTTTTCTTGATTTTCTTATCTAGTAGTAGTAGTAATATTAGTTTTATGCACCGAGGAATAAGTTCTGATCTGTTAATTCAGCAGAATATCTTCACGATTTTATATTTCGTTTCATTTTTGCTTCCGAGTGGTATTTCTTTTTTTAAGTTACTGCAGAGAGTTTTACTGTCCCTACAGATAGCTTATCCGTTCTTATTACTACAAGACGCAAGTAGCGGGGGGATCATTGTCAGTTTAATGATACGAATTTAAACTTCAAAGTCCTTCTTTTTCCATTGTTCCAAGAGGCGGAGCATGTTAAGAATTTGCAATGGTTGCCCACTTGCTTGTATTGCTCCAAAGATCTAAGTTTGGTGAGACATTACCTGGTTTAACTTCTTTTGGGTCTTGAGTTATAGGTTGTTCAAGATATATTTGTGACACTGGGCCTAATTTCATGTTGTAAAGGACTTGACCCATATGACAATTTGAGAAAATGGAACTGGAGGTCTTATTGGGGGATATGGTTACAGAAAACGCAGCTCAGTTCGTTTTTGTAAAACTGATGTTTTCAGGTGTTAGTCTCTACAATCATGAAACAGGGTTATTGTGCCCTCATGCGACTAAGTCAATAGTTTTGCTGGTGGCTTTTGCTGCATATATAGTTGGCTTAGCATAATATCTTGAGATCGATCTGTGCATGAGGGAAGGCAAATAAAAATGTTTTTCTATCTCTTTGTTGACTAGTTGTTTTACTTACTCTTATGAGATCATTTGCTGTATGATATACGTGAGAGTTCTTTGGTTTTGCAAATTCAGCTTCTAGGATGGTTGACATGCTTATAATGGTTGATTTGAAATATATACATAATGTACAGATTTTTGAATTGTATCTCACTCTATCAAAAACACTTTGGTTTCTCCCAGAGAAAAGTAATATTACATTTGAATTTAGCAGTGCTGTTTACCTAATTTTTCTCATTTATTGAAAGAGTTACATGATTGGAGTCTTAAAATGCCACTGTTATTTGCTAATATCAGTCCTTTGTCTTGTGTATTTGCCACTATTGGCCTATATAACAATAGTATGTGGGCACTGGTCGTGCTTTGTGTGAGGCCAAAACAAACTAGTAGGATCATAGCGTGTAGCAATATGATCTTGTAATACTTACAAGTTAACCAATCAAATTAGCAGACAGAACGATTCCAAACTGGTAATTGGGAATTCAGGCTGAATGATTGTGATCCTCTTGTGGAATCTGGAAAGGGTTATCTAATCTACCGTAGAATTTACCAAGAAGGAGGAGGAGGAGGAGAAGAAGAAGCAAGCATGTACTTGTGCCATAGTACTAGTAGTAGTAGTTTGTCAGCCTCGCCGCTGTTGTTGGTTAACACTGTTGATCGTCCGGGGCAACAGCTAAGGCTACCCTTGAAATTGAATAATGGTCATGTGGTTGGGCTGTGGCTGCATAGCTGCTCTAGGACTTCAATTCCTCAGAGAAAACCCACCACCATCAAGTGCCAGGCAATGGGAGAAAGCAGCTCACAGCCGTCAGAAGAGGCGGTGGTGTATCAAGGAGTTTATGGTCCCTGGACCGTTGAACCCTCTGATGTTCAGGAGGTAAATTTAGTCTTCTTCTTTTCTGCTCATCCGACTAATATCATATCTGTCTCTTTCACTGTATCTTAAATGCTCGTACAATACTTGCTTCCCAACAATGTGGCTAGCTTACTAGTTAAGCATTGTTTTCTGTTCAATTTCCAAACATTAACCAACAAGGATATTTCGATTGCACTCTCTGTGCCTTGTGGGTTTCATAGGGTTATACTTCAAAATTGCAAGCTTCCAGCATTTGAATAACTGAAATTGTATAGCCAGTTTATCATTTTTACAATGATTGTTCTGCTCATCAGTTCTCTCCATTGATTTTGGAATTTGTTAGTTGTGACTCTAAGAAGTCAAAGAAATCATGTTTAAGTTTCAATTTTGAGTATGGCTTAGTTATTACTTTTTATCTTCTTTTTCATCTGTGCATCCGCATTTCATTGATGATACCCTTGTGGCAGGTGATTCTGTACAGATCAGGGTTAGTAACTGCTGCTGCATCATTTGTTCTTGCATCATCTGCAGCTTTCTCACCTGGTGATTCTGCAGTCAGTGGTTTTATTAAGACAAGCCTTGACCTCTTCTATGCTCTTGGAGCTTGTGGATTAGGCTTGTCACTCTACCTTATTCACATCTATGTAACTCAAATCAAGCGCATGCTTCAAGCTCTATGGGTTCTTGGTGCTTTTGGATCTTTGGCTACTTATGCAAGCTTTGCCCAACCAGCTGGAAAAACTTTAGTAGATTTTGTAATTGAAAATCCAACAGCTATCTGGTTTGTTGGTCCACTCTTTGCTGCCCTCACTGGACTTGTCTTCAAGGAAGGTATTGTTTCAGTACCTCTCTTGATAAACTAATTTCTCTACATTTTAGATAATTAGTTTCTCCTACTTATTGAGTGCTTCTTTAAGGTGCAGAAGAATTCTTTTGATAACCTTCTATCTGCAAACATTGTATTGAATTGAAGTAAACTTGTTGTGAGATTGCGATGCCAAGCTTGTTTAAGGTATAAGTTCTTGCTTAGAGAAGTCCATTAGGTATGCAAAACTGTGGCCAGGGATAAATGGTAAAGTTCAAATTTTGTAGGGGAACCTATGATGGAAATTTAACAGATGTTTCAGCTGTAGACATTCATGAGGTTCTGAAAACCATTTCATGAGACGATTTTGACTTCTTAAATTAAAAAAAAAAAATCAAAGAAGAGAAGAAAGTTAAAGAATTTCAGATAAAGGAAAGAAAGGATAAATAAATATACAAGAGAAACAATTGTGTAAAAAAAAAGGTAGAAAATATTGGGGGTTGGTGACTTGATATTCTTTAGCTATTGTTGTCTCATTGTAAATGTGAGAAACTGAGGTGCATTACTTTGGAGGTGTGATAATTTTACTTATTTGAAATTGTGCAGATTATGTGTTGCATTCTCCGTTTTTCTTTTTGAATAGAGAGTTGTGAAGATACCGCATAATCTCTTGCATGAAAGTCGCTTTCCCTTTTCAGAAATGTTCTCCTCTATGGGGATCGGAAGATCTGATTCTTGCTACAATTAAACCAGGTCTTTGTTATGGCAAACTGGAAGCTGGTATTCTCACCTTCATTATTCCTGCAGTTCTGCTTGGACACCTGGTACTTCTTATACATGAAATGTTGCCTGCTATATTTAGATTGTCCTAGATTACGACATGCGAGTTGTTTACTAAGTTATAGGACTGAAGTTCTTTCCTTGGCATAGCAGCCTACAAAACCTCTTCCATTTCTTGAGGTCAAGCCTTAAGCCGTTCACCTGAATGAAAGGAGTCGGGGATTGGTCGATATTGTCGGCAGCGTGGCTTTAGGAGGTTGATTACATTAGAGTTTTATGGTGTAGGGAACAATATTAAACGATTTGGTTTGTAAGGATGGGAATTATTGAAGAGAATGTAGATGGGGTGCTCCTGTTATTGGCAGATATTAGGCTGTTAAGATTGAAATTGAACGCGTCAGCCCATGACAACAGTGTTAAGAACTTGCATTACTTTTGTTTTAGAACTTGTTGGTGCGCTTGGCTCCTTGTTATTGTTGCTTAAATGGTTTGAATGTTGACTGATCGTCATTGGTTTTCTCTACTTGGTGTGCAGACAGGCGTGATGGATGACGGAGTAAAAGTTACTCTACTTGGAGTATGGATGGCTCTCTTTGTGGTGTTCGCAGGCAGAAAGTTTTTTCAGCCCATTAAGGTAGATTCTTCATTCTCCCTCTCTGATCCATTTGACATTTAAAAAAAAAAAAAATCCCTGGAGTTTGCTCAAGAGGTGGTTATTTCTCCGTTTTTTAGAATCTCATGTGGTTTTGTGTTCTGTCCCCTTTTCTTCACTTTGTAGGATGACATAGGAGATAAATCCGTCTTTGTGTTCAATAGTTTGCCGGAAGAAGAGAAAAAGGAGCTTGCCGGTAAACTGGAGCAGCAGATGAAGTCAGAATCTTAATGGGGCAAATTATACACGCAGCCACAAAGTTGAATAATAATCATCGTAATTTGCTGCCTCCCAGTCCTCTCTCTCTTTTCTTCACCTCACCCCCCCCTCCCCCCAAAAAAAAACAGATATTATTTTCGCGTATCTTTGTACACAATGCCCTGATGTATTGCTCGTTATTAGCAAATAAGGACTGTAAGGATACCCAGGCCAGGTGTGGTATAATGGAAAAGTGGAATTTGCAATGCCCAACTGGGCACACAATTGTCCTCGTCTCGTATGGTCCTAACTTAACGTTTCTTGACTTCTGGACGTCCAAACTGGCCGGGACATATATCACCATCATAGTACGTACGTACGTACTTGATTACTGTTTCTCCTCCTATTCTTGCCTTAAATCTGGTAGAAACAAGTTGGCTACAAAACAGTTAAGTCAGTCTTTTTTTCCTTTTTTTGAATTTGATCGTAAATGTCTAGACATCACATGAGAATGGATAGGAATATTTGACACAAAGATAACGAAAGAAAAATTGGAAAGCAATAGATAGAAATATAAGAATTGACAATTAATTAAAGCGTCTTTGAAATCTTATCACAGGGTTTTGAATTTTACCAAGATAATTACTTATCTAGAAACGAAGAGAGCTTACAAAGAGCTGACAAATTGCACCACTGATGGGATAAGAAATGAGCAGCAATACATACAAAAAAAAAAAAAAAGAAGAATTAATGTTATATACGCTGCTGCCTCCAGAAAGGAAACAAAGGCAGGCTTGGTCTGTATTGTATGTCTTGGTTCAACAAGCACGCAACCAGGTTGATGGTCCGGGTCCAATGAATCATGATCCAACCGACCGGGTGGAATGGAAGCTCTAATTTCTAAAACCCTAACAATCCAAAGTTGGAGGAGTTGAGGGGGACAACCAAAAAAAAAAAAAAGGAAAAAGCAACGTAGTCCGGCTCTGGTAAAGTACCAAACAACGAATCCGTTAACGGGACCAAAACATCGCATGCATTTCCTGCCAACTTCTTCGACTTCGCTGGTACGACTACTCGTCTCTGCTCTCATTTCACCCTCCTCCTCCCTCCTCCGCCGCCTTCAACCACCCATCTCCCTCCTTGCTCGCCGCCCCCTCACCGCATCAACTCTCCCAATGCCCGACGACCACGACTCCCTCCTCCGCAAGGCATTGGCCGACAAGCTGGCCACCATCCAAGCCCAAGCCAACGCCGTCCGCCAGTTGAAGGCCTCCGGAGCACCCAAGTCCGATATCGACGCCGCCGTTCGATCCCTCAATGCCCTGAAACTGGACAAGGCTTCCCTCGACACCCAGCTCCAATCCGCCACCAACAACAGGGACGCCTTCCGTCAGGCCCTCCTTAACACCCTCGAACGCCGTTTGTTTTACATTCCCTCTTTTAAGATATATCGAGGAGTCGCTGGTCTTTATGATTATGGGCCTCCAGGCTGTGCCGTCAAGTCTAATGTCCTCGCTTTCTGGCGTCAGGTAAACCACCTCTTCCGCTTCCACGTTGCTGCACAGTTCTGCTCTTTTTTCTTTCTTTTCGCTGCTGCATTGGCATTACAAGTGGTAATACCTGTATTTTTGTTTCCCCCAAATATTCTGGAGTTTCAGAAGAAGACCTACAGCCCATTTTGTGTCTCCCCCTTCTTCCCCACCACCCCCCCCCCGGCGGGCACCCCCCCCAAAAAAAAAATCCTCACAAGGTTAGCTGTGATTATTGTGATTTTGATATGGCGCAGTCTTAGTTCTGACGCCCTCACTCTAGTGCACATGCTTAACTTAGCAGCTAAAAACTTTTGTGCCCTCACTCTAGTACTGTAGTACATGCCTAATGTTTGTGCTTGATTACGAATTTTTAAGGAGCTTCATTCAAATGTCTTGCATATACCGATCAGTGTTGATTCAGCTAATCTACTGATTCCTCTTAAGTAACATTTTGCATATCCCATAAGAAGCGAATGATCATAAAAAGCAAATTCTTTATCGTTTCAACTGAAACTGTTCAAATTCTCGAGCACAACAATGACTGAATATGTGCAACAAATACGAAATGGTCATCACAGCAATTGAGAAATGAAATGGACCTTTAGCTTTCCATTATGTTGATATGGCACGATGTCCTGATGTGGCTTCGAAAGATTACCTGCTAACCTTTTTCATCCACCCCTGATCTGCCACTGGTAAAAAAATTGAAAAAAAGTGACAATGTTAAATGGATTAACTCAGGAGCTAATTACTCTTCTTCTGTTTCAGCATTTTGTTTTGGAGGAGAACATGTTGGAAGTTGATTGTCCCTGTGTTACCCCTGAAATTGTCCTCAAGGCATCAGGCCATGTTGACAAGTTCACTGATCTCATGGTTAAGGATGAGAAGACCGGCACCTGTTTCCGAGCTGATCATTTGCTCAAGGATTACTGCAAAGAGAAGCTTGAAAAGGACTTGACCATCACTGCAGAAAAGGCTGCAGAGCTGAAACATGTTCTTGTACTTCTTGACGATCTCTCAGCTGAGGAGCTTGGTGCAAAGATCAAGGACTATGGAATAACCGCACCGGATACTAAAAATCATCTTTCAGATCCTTATCCATTCAATCTCATGTTTCAAACATCAATTGGCCCTTCTGGCTTGAGTCCTGGGTGAGCATCAGGTTTCTTAATTTTCTCACTTGGGTAAAATATTAGTCTGGAAGTCCAGTTGTCTGCTAGAGTCAGATATATGTTTTCGCAAGTAAGATCTGCTGTTTTTAGGAGCACTTGATAATTGAGAGTTTGATTTGAAGTTTATGGAATATCGTTAAATCTTTAAACACATACATGCACACATTTAGCTGACTATTCATGCCTTTCAAATGAGGGTTCTCTTATTTCAATGTATAATAATTCCTTTTCACAAGTGCTGACTATTTTTAGGGGTGAATATGTCATCCTTAGGTTTACATTCTTCTCATCTTTTTTCTGTTTCATAGGATTTTGGTGGTTAATCTGCTAATTCTTCTGATTTGGATATTATACAGGTATATGCGCCCTGAAACAGCACAAGGTATATTTGTAAACTTTAAGGACCTTTATTATTATAATGGGAACAAGCTTCCCTTTGCTGCTGCTCAAATTGGTCAGGCTTTTAGAAATGAGGTATCTTTCTTTTCAAATGGCATATCTGTTATTCTGTTGGTTGTAGTTGCATGCTAACGGTTTCGAAAAGTCCCCCCCTGTCGCAAAAAAATAAATGAACAAATAAAAAGCATGCTGTTGGACATTTTGTATCTATACTATAAATTCTTCAGTTAAACTAGGCTTTGACTTTAGTTTTACTTCATAATTTAGGTTCAAGCATTGGTGGATTGATGCGCTTTCTTTCTTAAGTAGTTAACAAATATCGAGAGCTCTGGGTGATCTGAACATGGAGTTGCCCACAATTCCCTTTCTGACATCTTGTATTTGTTTTTGTCCAGATATCTCCAAGACAAGGCCTCTTGAGAGTCCGTGAGTTCACATTGGCAGAAATTGAGCATTTTGTTGATCCCCAGGATAAATCTCACCCAAAGTTTTTGAAATTGCAAGTTTGGAGTTTCTAATGTTTCCAAGGGAAGGACAAGTATCTGGGCAATCTGCAGAGAGACTTCAGATTGGTGAAGCAGTTTCAAAGGTTGGTTCCTGTTCCCCGATTGTTTTTCCTTTCCTCCACTGCCTTCCTGTTCAATTGCCAATGTCCATTTAATTAAGGATGCACATCAGTTTACTTATTCCTTGATATTTATAAGAAGATCATGCATTGGTAGATATTCTCTAACCCTATTTACTATAGGGAATTGTCAATAACAAAACACTTGGCTACTTCATTGGGAGAGTTTATCTATTCCTAACACGGCTGGGAATAGACAAGGAACGGTTGCGCTTCAGGCAGCACCTTGCAAATGAGATGGCTCACTATGCTGCAGATTGTTGGGATGCTGAAATTGAATGTTCTTATGGTTGGATTGAATGTGTTGGAATTGCAGATAGATCTGCATATGATCTGCATGCTCACTCGGTAAGAACATCAGTATTTTATTATACAAAATGTCTGTTTCCCCCCTACTTCTCATTTGGAGATTTTCAATCTTTTGGATATAGCTATGGTATTCATGACTATCTATCTCCTGATAGCATAATTGTTTTCTTCGAAGTTTTTGTATGGCCATTTGAGATACATGTATTGAATATCTCTTGCTGATTGGATGCTCCATTTTGCTGTGATAGGACAAAAGTGGTGTAGCTCTTGTGGCTCAAGAGAAGTATTCAGAACCAAGAGAAGTTGAGGTGACCTTTTTTCTTTTTTTTTTTTTTTTTTTTCGTTTTTGGCCAATGATATTTATGGTTCTTTGAAACTTTGCCACTGATTGACTTGATCACTGGTGCTTATGCTAGAAATTGATTATAGCTCCAGTGAAAAAGGAACTTGGCCTTGCATTCAAAGGGAGCCAAAAGATGGTCACTGAAGCTCTGGAGGTATCTCTTGCTTTCTTTGCCCTCCTCCTACAGCATTTGAACATATATATATTGCCTAGATGTTTATGGAAGTGATGTTTGCTTGTAAATTCTCGAGCTGAAAGCATACCAACAGATGAATGAATAAAGGGAGTGCAGATTCCAGGTTTATGAGCCCAGCAGTATGAACCTTGAACAAGTAATTCCAGTAATTCAAGCAGGATGATTCCAATAACTCCTTTTTCCTAATATTTAGGCAATGGATGAGAAAGTGGCTCTGAAGATGAAGGATGATCTGGAATCCAAAGGAGAGGTAGAAGTTTACATCTGCACTCTTGGGAAAAACGTAACTGTTAAGAAAAACATGGTATCTATTTCCAAGGAGAAAAAGAAAGAATACCAGAGAGTGTTTACTCCTTCTGTGATTGAGCCATCTTTTGGGATTGGTCGGATCATATATTGTCTTTTCGAGCACACTTTCTATACCAGGCCAAGTAAAGCTGGGGATGAGCAGCTAAATGTATTCCGTTTCCCTCCTCTTGTGGCACCCATAAAATGCACTGTGTTCCCACTGGTTCAGAATCAGCAATATGAAGAAGTTGCAAAATTCATCTCCAAATCACTGACTGCTGCTGGAATTTCGCATAAGATTGACATTACAGGTAGGGAGCTGAATAAACCATACATTACTGTAGCAAAATAAAGCATTTATCTTGCCCTGATGTTCCACATAAAATGCATGCAATGGAAAGCTAATGACACTCACAATTCCACATGTTGGGGATGCTTGTGAGTATGCTCAAGCTGTATGTATGTAATCCTTGTAGGTACTTCCATAGGGAAACGTTATGCCAGAACAGATGAACTTGGTGTACCCTTTGCGGTCACCGTCGATTCAACATCATCAGTGACAATTAGGGAGAGGGATAGCAAGGATCAAATTCGTGTTAATGTGGAAAATGTGGCTTCAGTAGTAAAGGAGGTGACTGAGGGACAGAGCACATGGGATGATGTTTTAAAGGCATACCCACTTCATTCTTCAGGGTCTGCAGACGAGGAGTGACTTCTGAATTTGGTTGGCTGGAATTTGAAGCCACAGTTTTGTTTCTTTTCATTTGTGGGCCTCTTGGCTGTATGCGTCGAAGTTTCTGCTTACACCTAGCACTATTATTTTCCTCAATTGGAGGTTTGTTTGCACATCGACATGTAATTTTTGGGACAAGCTTAAAATTCTTCCACCGTTCACTTGGTGGAAATAGATTGCACGACTATACTTTGAGCAGTGTCTCAGGATGAATGGAAGCTGGGAAGGAATCAGGAATGTGCATTCTTGTATCCGGATTGGGAGCCTTAAATGTGTGTGGGTAACCCAGGCAAAATTAATGGCACGAACTGTTAAGATGTGATGATCAGTTCTAGGAGTACTAAACTAACGGGGGTTGTTTGCGAAAATAATTTAATAATACTCCTGATTATGCTTTTAAGTGGAAAGATACATTATTGTTACTCTCTGTGGCAATGGATCAGACCAAAAACCCTTTGGTTGAGCATTATTCATGAAGTCATATGTGGATTCAGGATTGAATTACTGAGGAGCTTGTTCGAAAAACATAAACTTTGGAATCAGAGGGGCAAAAAGAAATGGACACAAATCCACTTTTTTTTTTTTTTTTTCTGTGCATTACGATCATGAATTCATATGTGGATTGTCACCTCTGGGTTTGGGAATGAATCACCGAGCAGCTGGTTTGGAGCTTAGAAGAGCAGAAAATTGGAAAATAGAAGGCGGCAAAAGCGCCGTCTGTGGGAATCGAACCCACGACCACATGGTTAAAAGCCATGCGCTCTACCGGCTGAGCTAAGACGGCTTTGGGATAACTGTGGCTGGTTTAAATCTTAAATCCTCGAGTATGAGAGAAGAAAACGACTGCACCCAGAAAGTTAAACAGCCAAGCCAGCCAGAGCAGGATTCAGAACTCTCTCTCTCTCTCTGCCGGGGGATTCGGCTCGTTCTCTGGTTTTAGGCCTCGAAAGCGAAACCCTAGTCTAACCCAAAGCAGGCATAAGAAGAAGAAGAAGAAGAAGAAGAAGAGACCCAATCAAGAAGGATGTTGAGAGTAGCTGGGAGGAGGCTGTCTTCTCTCCCCCGGAGGAGGCCGCCTTTTGCCGCATCGTCCGCATCTCCGGCCTTATTCAATGGCTCCGGCCCCCTCCATTCATCCGATACCTCCAGATCATCCTCATGCCACTCTCCTTCTAACACCTTCTCTCTCACTTCCGCCTTTTTCCATCAAATCAGAGGTCCGGCTTTCTCCTCTCCCCAGCCCCCCTTCCCCCTTTTCTCCTTATTGGCTTTTACCCTCGACCTCTAAGCATTCCCTGGAATATTATGCTGTTCCTTTGTTTTACGGATCTTTCTTAATACTAGTAACTTGCATTTTCTGCTTTTCTGTTTTCAATTAATTGATGGGTATCTGGTTCGATTGCTTTATGTTGTTAATCTTGGAGCTCGTCTTTTACCTCCTAACCATTGCCGTGCCATTCGAGCAAACTCATAAATATGATCTCAAGTTAATGAGGAGGAGTAGATTATGTCTATTTCAAATCTGATTGTCACTTATTTTTATGCTCTTCTTCATTAGATTTCAGAATGTTAAGAAAAGAAAGAATAGCGAAAGCAGATGAACTGAAATTACTATTTGAATGCGGTGGGGTGTGTAAAATGACAATAAGTCATTCTCTCTCCCTGGTTCTTTTACATACTTGGCTCGCTATCTTTGAAAGTTGTGCTGATACTTGGTCTTTTTAGCATCTTATTTTATTGTTCCTGCCTCAACCTCATTCATTAAAGATGAATTGCCTTGAATAACCTATAGGCTGGAGTTGAACCTCATTGAGGACATTTTTGTTTATATTTCACAATCTTGTGGGGTCATCTATCTCAATTCTACCAATCTTGGCAGAGTAATGTCCATCTTGAACACTATTATCCATGACCTGATGAGCTGGACCTTTATCAGTCATTTTTATCCACTGGTTTACATAATGAACATGAAACGCCTGTTTGCTACATGCTTTGTGTACAATTTTTAATTTCTCTGAAGACATGACATGATGCTTTGGGTGACGTTATATGAAATGCTTGTTGCTACATGCTTTCTGCACAATTTTTATTGTTCTGAAGGCATGGTTTAGATATTTTATATGTACTGGTTTTGTAATTAGGGTGTGAGAGGACTTTTTGTTGAGCTAAAATTTTGGACAGAGAATTTCTCATCTGGAAATTTAGTTCCCTCTCAAAAACAGAGAGAGAATAAGGGGAAGTGGGCTTGAGTAGTTGTCAACCATCAAACATTTATTTACTGATGGATTTTTTTCAAGTCAACCATTATCTTACAAGTCAAGATAAAGTGAATGCACAATTCCGTTTGGTTCTTTGGATAGTTTTTTGACTAGTATCAATTTACCAGCTGCTATCAGTAACTTTTTAATTATTGGCAATTCTCCTCCAGGGCTTTCTTCTGACTCTCTTGCCTCAGCGCATGATATTGGTGTAGTTCAAGACCTCCCAGCTACAGTAGCAGCCATTAAGAACCCGAGCGCAAAAATTTTGTATGACGAGTACAACCATGAGCGTTATCTTCCTGGTGACCCCAATAAACGTGCATTTGCTTACTTTGTTTTAACCGGAGGCAGGTTTGTTTATGCCTCATTGATTCGTCTTCTGATCCTTAAGTTTGTTCTGAGCATGTCTGCCAGTAAGGATGTTCTTGCACTTGCCTCTCTTGAGGTGGATCTATCCAGCATTGAGCCTGGCACTACTGTCACTGTCAAGTGGCGTGGGAAGCCAGTATTCATTAGGCGTCGAACCGAGGATGACATCAAACTGGCTAACAGTATCGACGTTAGCTCCCTGCGTGATCCACAAGAGGATGCTCTTAGGGTGAAGAAACCTGAATGGCTTGTAGTTATTGGAGTATGCACCCATCTGGGGTGTATCCCCTTGCCAAATGCTGGTGATTTTGGTGGCTGGTTTTGCCCTTGCCATGGTTCTCACTATGACATCTCTGGTAGAATTCGCAAAGGACCTGCACCATACAATTTGGAGGTGCCAACATACACTTTCTTGGATGAGACTAAGTTACTTATTGGATGAGGGTATACCATGAATTTCTACAAGACAGTGTAACTGGTTCTAATGTTTTGGCGTGCTTAAGAGTCAAGACCAGATAAAGCACAATTTATTTTTCTCTCCCTCATGGCATTCTTCTCTTGTTTTTTTTTTCTTTTACTGGTGCTGCTCTAGTTATAATTTACTCGATGAGGATTCTGTCTTTGCCAGTCCAGGCAGGGCCTTGCCATCCCGAATAATTCAGCTGGCTTCTGTTGGGAATATACTGTCAAATAAATAGGTTGAGATGTATTACTATATTATCTGCTACTAGGTATTTTATCTTATCAGCAAACTTTCGAAGATTTTTATAGTCTTCTGAAGGTTGACAGTGTCGCCTTCATATCTGGCAATTTCAGTATGATGTTTTTCTTTTTTTAAGTTACACCCTTGTGTTGTGGAGAATATACGTGATTTAAGACCTATTTCTGCTTTTAAGTGAATATGATGAAAGTATTAGTGAACAGATGCACGGGATCAGCCTCGGATGAAGGGCCTGCAATGGGGTCCATGGTTCTAAGTTTACCCCTGGTTTTTGGTTGAAATAGGATCTCAAAGAGGGATGAGCTGCCACAGAAGGTAAGGCAAGTGGGCTTGAGCAAACCTGTGTGAACTTTTATGGAGTTAAAAAGTAATAGCTTCTGCGTGTGTTGTTCAAAAGAAAAAGAGGAATGACGGCCAAAAGTTTGGGTGATACAGCTCTTTGTGAAACGAAAGCAAGTGTTACGTTATGCTACCCCCTTTTGTATCATAGTCCAGAGCTCCTGCGAGACAAACGTAGTGTCCCATCATACCACCATTTTGTATCATGAGCGACGGTTCTTAGTTTGAACGAATCTACATTGCGGGTTCAAGAGAGCACACTATTTTTCAAGTTATGCAGTGGGGTCTTGAATGAATCAGATATGCAATAAGACGTTTATGTAGCTCGACTTGATGTTACAAGTGATAATAGTATGTAACAGGACCAGATGGGATAACACCTGAAGAAACCATCACAAGAGTTGCGATTGAGCGTTATTATAATTGAAATAAATGGGGTACATATTGAAATTCAAAAGCTGATATCAGCTGGTTAAGCCAATCATCTGCGTATTATGATGACATCCCCATATGGTTCAAGGATTGTACCGCGTGCCCACCAAAAGAATAATGGTGCAGTAAAAGCTGTTCCGCCACAAACAAATTTATCTCCATGCTAATGACACGGACTGAAGATTTGCTCCCGGGAAAAAGATGGATGATAGGCTTCTGCAGCTCCAACAAGTGAAACTAATTACGCAGAGAGGAGTCAGAAAACAGATTAGGTAGAGGCTATCGGATATCTGCATTCAGCAATCCTGAATTGCAACTAGTGGCAGTTTGCCTCCATATGTCTCTGGAAGTTGAGTCTCGTCAATGTCACGTAGCAAGGTTGATCCAAGTTTTTTGTCCTCAACGAATATAATCTGCAGATGCATGGATCAGAAACGGAGTTAGCTAACGATGCCCAGAAGACATTAATCCACAGCCAATGATTATATTTCCCCAGATATTATGAAAATAATATGAGGTTATGCACATTGACAAGTTTTTCTCCCAAGGATCGGCAACTCAGTATGCTAAGCATGGAACTAAACCAGGGAAAATGGAAAATAATAATCAAGCACAGGACTTGGAAATGCAAAAGAAATTCAAGTATCCTCCACATATTCAAGAAGGCCACAAGCTTTTATTATTATTTTAATTTTAGTTTGAGTCTCAACTCAAGCATCTAATTGTCGCTACAATTATGATCCCTCTTCTGCAATTTGGGGCTCTTTTCCTTGTAGTGGTGTTTGTGTTTGTAGTGGGGATATCCGATATTGACTTGCCACCCAACTGTCGGCACATCCAACCTCAAATTACTCAAGATATTAATTGGGACGGAGGAATTAGGATAATGTGGTTGTAGTTTCCCAATTCCTTCCTCCTACCAACCTGTCCCACATGCCAAATCTCAAAAGAAAATCGAAAGGACAGGATGAGAAAAAACCAGTACCTTCTTCTTGGTTTTCCTGTCAATAAATGGGTAGACAACCTTCCATGCAGTCATGAAGATATAAGGCACATGGACTATGAATAGCTTGCCTAGCCTCTCTGGATAGCAATCCTGAAATTCGGGATGAGCAAAAATAAATTTTTTAGCTATTTATGTTGTTCACAGTATACATATTACAGTATTAAAAAAAAAAAAGCAAGGAGTTGTTATTCGATGATAAGCCAGAGTGTAACCTGCAGAATGGATAATGCTGCTAGGTAACCACGAACATCACTATTTGTATACCCCCATCCTTCGAGGTCGCCAATGCAAACAAACTTCTCCTGTCCACTTGGCATTCTGCCATTTTCAAGCAAAATCAAGAAAAAAGTTAATTGCAAGAAAGTTAAGATAATAACAACATCTTCAGTTCTTCACCTTAGAAATTGTTTGTGTCACATAAAGAGAGAGAGAGAGCACCCTGAACTGATGGAAATCCTTTAATATGTTATGCCACTATTTCATTTTCCACAGAAGAAATGGTATCATGACCAAAGACATGAAAATTTCTATCAGCTGAAGTGTATTTACCTTGCACATATTTTGTCAAGGCTGAAAGTAACAAAACCTGTAAAAAATGAGAGAGAAAATTAAGCAGAACATTGAGAATCCCTAAAATATATATGCGGCATGGTACATTAGATGCCTAAGTGATGGGCAATCAAGACAAAGATGGTTGGCCTCCGAATCAAACTCAATTTAGTTAGTAGATGGAGACATTCATTCAGACAAGGAGTAAAAGAGAATGTTGCTACAGAAACCATTACAAACTTGCCAAATTGAACCATGAATGTAGATTCTTGGTTAGTGCATACGTTTGAACTCTTCAAGATTCTTGGGCTTATGACGTCCACCAAAGACCACCACAATGGGGCGCCCCAACTTATCATGTCCTTGCATGAACAATTTCTCGTGAGCAAGCTCATTTGGAATCTCTGATGGAGAAATGGAGCCATTTGGAACAAATTCTTTTCTCCAGCTCAGGTACTTGAGAAATAAAGTTGAGGCCTTGTCAATGTCCAGATCACGAGCTCTGAGAAATCTCCTGATCATAAGGTCATCCATGTCCTGCAAAAGGAGTTCGAGAGCAGTTGTGAATGATCTGTAAACTAGGCAGAAGCTAAGTTGGAGTAGGAAAAAGAATTCGCACGGGATATGCATCACCAAATTTAGCACGAAGGCATCCATTTATGAGTTTCAGTTTCTTCTTTGCATAAGATGGGCACATCTATTGGCATTTCGTTTCAGCCAACAGTCAGCGGAAGTGCAACGCTATATCTATCTATCTATCTCTATCAGTCGAGTCGACCTTAGCTTGATTGAAGAAGTAGGCAAAAAAGCCTTCATTGGAAATGAAAACTCCGTTTATAGAAATCAAATCGCATGGGAGTTGAAAAGAAAAGAACGTTCTATGCTTTTGATTTGTAAAGTTTCTGCTCAAAACAAGCACTCGAATCCCCGCGAACTCCATAAAGTGGCTTCCTTTTGGTTGAGTGCAATAAAATGATGATGGGGAACGTCATCAATTCTTGGAATTAAGCAAATGTAAAAGGTGAATGAAATCTCAACCAGGTAAAGGGGGAAAGAGAGATTAAGAAGAGGAGGAGGAGGATGAGGAGTTGACTACAGTACTACCCCCTCATCCGAGAGAAGAAAGAGGTTTGACCTTGTAAGAGGGATCCTGTCTTTGGACCAGGTCTCTCATGATCTTGATTTTAGTCCTCTCGATCTCGTCCCTTTTGGAGGTGTCTTGCTGATCCTTTTCTTCTTCTTCTTGCACCTGATCCTCGAGAGGTGCCAGTTCATCCCTCTCAGTCTTAGTCTCTTTTTCCTCTTCGGATGATGATGTGGACGACGACCAGATAGAAGAAAATTGGAATTTCTGGCGTAGATAGGAACTCATATTTTTCGGTTACTCTCTCTCCCAGCTCTATTGGACCCCCAAAACTTGGGGAGAAAATCAGGAGGAAATGTTCAGCAGCTGTTTCAATTATTGTTGTTGTTGTTTTGGGTTTTCCAAGTAGAGGGTTTGGAGGAGGAGGAGGAGGAGGGGTCCCCCAATAATAATAATAATAATATGTGGTCCTTGGCCTGATGGGGAGGCCAAAGAGGAGGAGGAGGAGGAGGAGGGAGTTGGGAGAAACTTGAATGATGGTGGCCACAGATATTACTATCAGGTAGGATAGCAGATATTATAACTGAGAACACAGGGAAGTCAGCATGAATGAGGAAGAGGGAAAGACAGAGAGATCCTTTTTTTTTTTTTTTTTTTCCTTCAGGTTTCGCGGGTTGGGTCGGGGGAGTGCCGTGGTGACAAAGGCGACAAATGGTGGAATTGTCCAGTTAGTCAACGTTGGAAATAGTTGGAAACTTCCATCCTCTTCCCCGGCAGGACCTACCATCCCCTCTCCTTACTCCTCCTCCTCCACCTGCAGTCAGCCAGTTGCATACACTACTATTGCACTACTAACTACTAGTACACGAGCGCTCTCTCTCAGTCCTCCACCTGCCGCCTTTTGCCACTTTTTATCTGCTCTCGTGTTTTTTTTTTTTTTAATTATATTTGACTACTACCACTTGAACAAATCCGTAGAAATGGAAATTCAGGAAGAGAAAACTTTACCACTGCTAATAATAAAAAAGAAGAGATTATTCTTGTTTCCTTGTCCTCTCTGTTGAAAGCAATGCAGTGGCATGAATGAAGAAGAACATACAGTACAGCCCCGATCATTTCCGACATGGCTTCTTTTCAAGTTTGGTGTACTTAACAAAAAACAAAAAACTAAAAACAAAAAGTGATGGTTTGGACTGCCTGACGCTCTCAGTGTAGAGCTGTAAATAGAACAAATTGCTCACAAGTTCGACTCATTTAAATTTATTCGATTTCAATAAAAACTTTAAACGAGAAGAGTTCAAATACAAAATCTGACTCGATAAGTTATCGAACGAATTCGACCTATGTTCGCAAACGCTTGCTAATATTCGTTAAAGGGAGTAAACGCTCGCTAGAATAGTACTCTTAAGCAGCTTCTAAGTTTAGTTCCTTTATTCCGTATTTGATTTTCTAACTCCACCGAAGAGGATGGTTGATTTAATTGTTTAGAAACATTAGACAAGCTTGGTTTGAACTCATTTAAGATAAACTAGTTGATGTCAAGCTGAAATTTAGTTAACGAGCCAAGTTTAAACAACTTTTTTAGTTCGTGATTCTTGACGAACGATCTCAAGTAGTAAACGAATAAAGTTTAAACAAGAAAAACTTGACTTAACTTGGCTTGTCTATAACTCTACCAACCAACGGGACTTCTTTATGGATCCCACATTAATGATTTTGGCTGGGGAGGGCTTTTGTCTCCATTTTGTCTCTATTTTTCTTTTTTGTGATATTTGATGATAAAATGGATGGGATTTTAAGTACAGGGTGTGGATTTAAAACCTCCAACTCATCAAAAAAAAAAAAACCGAAAGAGAGAGAGAGAGAGGTTGGGGTGGGGATTGGGTGATTTGTGAATGTGTGACGCAACAAGTATTTAGCACTAGTAGCAGTAGTCATCGTCGTCTCGCAGAGGGAAGCCCAATTGCCAAGAGACCAGCATCGCACAAGAATACTTTTCATGGGCTTGGCCTTCCGACTACTCGGCCACATATAACAAAATGAACTTGCTACCGCACCCGAATAATGCCACGAACACCCGGAGCGCGCACGCGACCCACGTCATGCCTCCTCCTCCTTTGTTTTTTTTTTTTTTTTGGGCTGCATAACAGAGGACTGCAGTAAGTGTGTAACTGGTTATAGACTTTTACTTATGCGATTGACAAATGACGCATCCTTATGCTGTTGATAAATAACAAAATTTATAAAGGATTTTTGTTAAACAAAATAGACTACTTAAACGTGTTGACAATTTTACTTTTGTATTATTAATAAATAACATATTCTTATATTGTTGATCAATCAATAAAGGGAATAATTTATAAATGATACTTATTGAGGACTATAAATCATATGTAGCATCGAAAGTTTTTTCCCCCCCTCAAGAAATAACACAAATTTAGGGGTGTTCAAACTTCCAAAAAGAAAAGAAAGAGAAAAATCGGTCGGTCCAATATAGTTCGGATATCAATTAAATGAAAATGATATTCAAACTTTAAAGTTTGATAAACGCAATAGGTGCACAAATTTGATTACTAATTTATTGATTAAAATTTAAGAAAACAATTTGAGAATGGATATTATAATTTGATCTACCGACCAAATTTCGAATTTTATGCCTTAATACATATTTTATATACTGCCTACTAATATTTATCATGGACTAATCTATTTCTATTACTTATAAGCTATAACCTATGCTTCCGTATGAACAATTTGACTAAATATAAAATTACGAGATAGTGGCAGAATTGTCAATAGATTCAAATAGTTTTTTTTTTTTTTTTTCAAATGGAATACTTGATACAAACACCAAATGATATACCTTCAAATGGGTAAATTGCCTATTACTTTCATTGAGAATGACAGTGTGTTGTTACCTCTCACCTTCGGGGGGCCAAAGTGTGATTAACCCTTTACTTATTGGTTACTTACACCTCACCAACCCCCAGCCACGTTTCCCTTGGCGACTTTGCAACCAGACGATGCCTAGTTGATGGATTGCCAATTCTATACACACCAAAGGTGTAAAACTAAAATCTGAATTCTAAAATCTGAATCTATTAAGTGATTGCATTTTTAGTAGTGAATTTAATATATTTGAATGTATATTACAAGTGATAAGTGATCACTTAATTTTGGGACCAAGTTTTGCCAAGAAAATTCATTGTCACTTAATTAATTCAGATGCTCTATTTTCGGTTATGAAACAGTTCAAACGTGTTAAGATCTAAATCAATTATGTGTAAGTGCTGAATTAACTTATCAAACGGAGCCTAAGACACCTTAAATAATCCTCGTTTTTGATATTAGTTAGTTTTTCATATACCGATAATATGTAGTTTTTTTAAATCACCAGATTTAGATTTAGATGATGATATTATGAATTTTATTTTAAAATTTAAATCATACAAATATGACATATATTCGTAACCGTTAGTATAAAAAAAAATCACTACAAAATCAATACATAAAAAGTTATTCAATATATATTTGGTGACCGTCTGTCTGTCAAGTTTGCTGGCCGTCATTTGGCAATCCTAATCCCAATCATTAAGCTTGAATTTGTTGCGGAATTATATTTTTATGGGCCTTTTTTTTCTTGGGAAATTTATAGCATCGTGAAAGTACTACTAATCCCAATTACGGTCATTTATTTTTAATTGTACCCCCCCAAAAAAAAAAAAAAAATGAGGGTACACTAATACGAAATAAAAGCGCCCCACACCGGCCCCAAGACCTTCCTTCTCTGTCTGTTTGTTTTGGGCACCGCGGATCGAAGCAAGTCCTCCTCCTCAAGTCCTCCTCCCAAGGCGGCTACCAAATTTACCAAAACCCAGAAAACTGATACACCCTCTTCTCCTAAATCTTCAGTTTTTATTGATGGCTTCCATTTCCAAGCTTTCAACGCCACCCACCGCTTCTCATTTCCCAACACCATCTTCTTCTCAGCCATCCCCCAGAATCCGATCCTTCTGCTTTTTTCTTCCCAACAATACCAATACCATCACCAACACAAACACCCTTTGCCTTTCCTCCTCCAACCTCTCCGTCCGTCCCACCCGCCCTATCATCACCCCTTCCTTGCTGTATGTCTTCTTCTACTGCCTTACATATATGTCAATTAGTATCTTTTCTTTTCTTCTTTGCTTTTTTTTTTTTTTCTTCTTGCTTATTCTTCTATATTTCTGCTAAATATTATGATTCCTCGTCATATCAGCTTCGCACTGGACTAGCAATTTTTCTATGGTTTTGTTTTTTCCTTCAATCAATCATTGTTATACCAGGATGGATTTGTACACTTCAATCCCGACAGCGCTTTGACTTTTCTTTATTTTCTGGGTTGTCTGTTGATCCATTCAACGTCCTTTCTCTGATTCATAATCATCATGCTGTTTATTTTGCTAGAATTTCTATTATGTTTCTCTAGCTTATTGTTTGACTTTTTTTTCCCCAATCACTCAGATCCCTCTTTCTGGTTATTAGTAAAGCATAAAAAGTTATTGCTCTTAATATGAAGTCTTCTGATCATCATCATCATCTTCTTCTTCCTTTTCCCCTTCCAAAAGTTCCATCTTTTTTTGCTTCCTAGTGTTTGAACACGCGTTCACAAACTATTTCCGTTTTAGCACTGCAACACCTCTTAAAGATGGCATCTTGTCTGCTTATCAAGTTCCTGTCAAGTACAATAGACGATGAAAGATCAATCAGATTTCTCATGTAGTAGCACTTCTAAATGAGATTATCATGTAGTGCTGCTTTCTTAGAGTTTTTAGAACTATTTATTGTCTCTCAATGTGAAATATCCTGATACAGCGTTTTTTTGATTGGCAACCTTCATTTTTTACTTGCTCTTCTTTTAAATAAAATTGTCAAGCGGTTCAATGTTCATCAGCATTAGTATTATTTTTTGAGTATTAGCATTAGTAGTATTTCTTTTTCCTAATAAATCTGTCCTTCCCAGATTCCCAAATACCACCACCACCACAACTATGTCTGTTATTTTCATAAGCTTATTAACTTTTACAAGTCATTCTATTATTCGTGTTCTCTTTTTAACAATGTTAAATAGATCCTTGATTCTTGAACTTTTTTTTTTTTTTTTGGTTTTCCAATGATTTTAGCATGAGAGGACCTTTTCTCAATTAAAGTCCTTAAGGTATTTGACCTTTTAGTGGTCCACACTTGAGCAAAATTGACAGCGAGGGTGACACCTTATGTCCCATTTAGCATAGAGTTCCAGACGTCCAGGAGGTTGGTAATTTTTAGGGGTTTGCTTTCTTTAAAATTCCCTCTGCCAAATGAAAGGGAGAAAAGACTTTCAAAGATGAATTTCAGAATAGAAAAGATAGGATAAAAACAGAGAGTAACCTAGCGAAGCCCATATCAGTTTTGGGTTTAGTGTGTTTCCTTGACCATCGTGGGTATTGTAATATGCTACTGATTCCATTAGATAATAACAGCATACCCATGCACATTTAAACTTACTTTTGTACACTATTCTCCCTGTTGGTGAACTTCTATTGCTCCTGCACTTTGCACTTGATTTTTTGGTCTTTACACCAAGTTTGTTAACAGTGTCAGGTGCTCCCAAATTGATGGAAACGGGAGTCATGTCAAGAGAACAACACTTCATGACCTTTATGAGAAGCAAGGGCAAAGTCCTTGGTATGATAACTTGTGCCGTCCTGTTTCAGATCTGCTCCCACTGATTGAGAGTGGTGTCAGAGGCGTGACCAGCAATCCAGCGGTAAGTTACCCATATTTGTGTTTCTTGACTTAATCATATGTTCAAAACTCTACTGTTTCTACCATCAGGAAGAAACATTAGTGGAGAATTTCATGATCTAAAAGAAAAAAAATGGTGTTGATCTTTCCAGCAGGTTTCATTTACCTAATAAGTTGGTGATATCTTGATTGCAGATCTTTCAGAAGGCTATATCAACTTCAAATGCCTATAATGAACAATTCAGGTAAAACTTTTGACTTCCCCTTCCAAGCATCCAATCACCATTTGCCCATGGTTTGCTGCTATTTACGTCTATTCTGTGTTGTTTCAGCAATGGCCGATTAAACTTCTCTTTCTCTCCTTCGTTTTCTCTAATGGTTTTTTTCTATGGGGACACGGACCAGGGAATTTAGTAGCTAATATTTTTTCGGAACTGGAGGAGTTTCTACTGAATATGTACACACAGACACACACATGTATGTATGTATGTATGTGTGCATGAGAGAGAGAGTGTGTGTGTGTAGAAAGGAGATTGTTGGTTATTTGACATTTTCCTTTAATGTGGTTATTTGATATTTGTAGTAAATCTTCGTGAAGTTGGGAATTGCTTGGTTCTTATATTGCATATTACTGACGTTAACCGGGCTTGATCTTTCTGTTCCAACATACTAAGATCAAATACACAAATTCTTTTTGCAGGGAACTTGTGCAAGCTGGAAAAGACATTGAAAGTGCATATTGGGAACTTGTTGTGAAGGATATACAGGACGCATGCAAACTCTTTGAGCCAATTTATGATGAAACTGATGGTGGTGACGGGTATGTGTCTGTCGAAGTGTCACCCGGACTTGCTGATGATACTCAGGGGACTATAGAGGCTGCAAAGTGGCTTCATAAAAAGGTTCAGCGTCCTAATGTTTACATCAAGATTCCTGCTACAGCTCCATGCGTCCCTTCAATCAAGGAAGTGATTGCATCAGGAATTAGCGTGAATGTGACGGTAGGTTGATTCTTTTTCAGGTGTCCCTTGTTAATAAGAAATAATGTGCTGATGTAACATGTGTGTTTAGTTTGCACGAGGTCCTTATATATATTAATGTACTGTTTTAAAGTTCTTATTGGCTTCCAACAATGGTGGTGAGAACCTGCACTGGCATCATTTAGTTTATCTTGTCCACCTCTGTCATTATCATTACTAAGTGGTGAGACTCCATTTTTGAGCCTGGGGATTGGTTTGACTTTTGTAAAGCTTGAAGTTACAATAGGAGGTCAGAGACAGTATAATCTAGTTCTGGGAAGTTTACTCTCCTAAGATGATCTACTAACTAAATTGTTGCCGTACGAGGAAGCTGATAGAAAAGAAGCCTGAGTTGAAGGAGAGCCGCCCACCATATGAACATTATCTTTTTACTTGTGTTACTTACTATACTTCTTGTGCTAAGAAATTATTTTGGGTGGTTGACATTTTTTTTTTCTTGTTTTTGGACAAACAGCTCATATTCTCTCTTGCTAGATATGAAGCAGTTATTGATGCTTACCTGGATGGCCTAGAGGCCTCTGAACTTTCTGATCTCTCTCGAGTTACAAGTGTTGCGTCCTTCTTTGTTAGTCGAGTAGACACCCTTGTTGACAAGATGCTTGAGAAAATTGGAACTCCTGAAGCTCTTGATCTCCGTGGGAAGGTAATTATATGGGAACTTGTAGGTCTTGCAAATTCTTCTGGGTTATGCTGCTACTTGTGTGGAATCTGTGTCATTGACTGACACCTGTTACAGGCTGCAAATGCTCAAGCAGCTCTTGCCTACCAGCTCTACCAGAAAAAGTTCTCTGGTCCAAGATGGGAGGCTCTGGTGAAGAAAGGTGCCAAGAAGCAAAGGCTGCTGTGGGCTTCAACCAGTGTGAAGAATCCAGCATACCCTGATACTTTATATGTGGCACCTCTCATTGGACCTGACACGGTATGTTAAATCTGATCACGTTGTATCTTGTCGTTTCTGGTATTTGTGGACCAAGGGAAGGCATTTGGATTGGGAATCTATGATCTAATTGTGTCCAAAGTCTTGTGGATGAGATATGCCAATCCATTTGTATAGATAGTGTGGGTTTATTAACCATTTTGACAACGTAGGTCTCCACCATGCCGGATCAAGCTCTTCAAGCATTCATTGACCATGGTGCAGTTGGAAGGACCATTGACTCAAATGTGTCCGAAGCAGAGGGTATTTATAGTGCCTTGGAGAAGTTGGGAATTGAGTGGAGCTACGTGGGTTCTCAACTTGAGCTCGAAGGAGTGGATTCTTTTAAGAAGAGCTTTGACAGCTTGCTCGACAGTCTGCAAGAGAAGGCAAATTCTCTCAAGCTAGTGAGCCTGTAAATGTGCAATGTTGAATTGCAATTACGCTTCAACAGTGAACCAAAATATTAAATAAAGGGATGCTGTAAAGACAAAATACTAAATGTTTGATGTGTGCGGTGTAAGAGGGGGGAGGGGATTGTGTTGAGCTGAGCTGTGATGATAGGATGTATGACTATTATGCTTTAATGTGGACTTCTTGTCGTGCCTTGTAATATCCCCAGACGGGGTTCATTATCCAGTGGCTTTTATTTGGGGTGGTGAATTTTATTGGCCAATGCGCAGCACGTCTTGCTCTGCGAGAGAGAGAGATTTAGTTCCAAAAATTCTGGCAGAGGGTCACTGTTAAACTCTCCTGCGATGCTTGTAGTTTTCTTGTCGTGAAGAATGGATAGAGAGCACCGTCTCGTCCCAAGTATCAGCTTCTAAAGAGAAAAATACTACTATTATGTTCGTTTTAGTTTTCTAACTTGTCAAGTTTGGTTCATGAAATGAAGGATGGAAGGAAAAGGGAAAAACAAATAACAGTAGCAATAGAAGTGAAACAGATGACAAGAGCGGAGACCAAATGGTAATTGTCCAACCGACTCCATCTGAACCATACGATAAAGTTTGGGGGTATAATGGTGAAATTAGTTGTGAGTGGATACTACAAAATCTGAGGTCGTTATCGTCCCGCAAAGCGTCTCCTTTCCTCCTCCTCGTTGCAAGTTGTTCTACGCTTAAAAATAGAACAGAAACTGATTGTTCTTTCTTCCCGTCTTTGGAGGAATTGTAGCAATCACATACCGATCAGTAGGAGGTAAAAAAGGTGAAGAGGAAAATGGCGTGCATTTCTGCCGTCGTTTCTGCTTCAAATGTTAATGTTGGTGCTTCAGCATCTCCAATCCCATCCTCATCCTCATCCTGGGTACGTTAAAGCTGTCCACATTCTTCTTCTGGTTTCTTGCGGTTTCACTTAATGGTAGAAGTTGCTTTGCTTCCGAAACAAAGAATCTAATTTCCACTGAGGTCAAATATTTTTACATTCCAGTGGTGGCACCGGCACAGGCCCAAGATTCAGAGTATCACAACGCCCATTCCCAGTCTCAGACCCACTGACGCGCATCCCCAACCTGCTGGAGGTTATTTCCCAGCTGACCCTTTGTAACTGTTGCTTTTTCTTGTTCATTGTGGCCCTTACCCCCTGTACCCGGTACTATACATCTGAAAATTTGCTTAATCTTTGCACTACTGGCACTACCTGTAGTGTTACTTTTTGGCTCCTTCTGCTTCATTTATTTTCGTTTTGCAATCTTTTTTAAGTACAAACTACAAAGCCCACATTAACTGAAGAGTCTCTTCTTTGTCCTTGATGATTTCACGTGTACTACTAGGATTTTCTCTCGCTGAAGATGAAACTCCAAGGCCAGACTTTTCTCCTCTTGTCCATCGACGGAAAGTTGTCTCGTCTTCTGTTGGACTGTTGATGGCCGCCACTTGTTTCAATGGAGCCGCCCCTGCCCTGTCTTCTCAATTTGCTGACAGTAAATTCTCCACTCCGCCCTGCATCCACTTACCCCTTTCCTTTCTAGTTTCTGTTTCGTGCCAAGACATGATGGTGATTGAATCAAAGCATTATTTTTTACCTGCAATTGTTGTTTTCCCAGGTTAATCGACCTGCTCTAGAGCTGCTTTTTTAGCTGCCTTGATAACCTGTATCGTGCAATTTCTTACATATGAATTTGTTTCTTTTCATGTTGATTTCCAAAGCTGCTAAGTTGAGCTTCCAATCAATCACAAGTTCCAATGCCGCTGCATTGCCTTGATAACAACCGTACTACTTATCCTTATTACCATCTGCATCATCTGAATGTGTGACTAGTTCAAACCGTGAATGTGTTGTCTTGTTTCCTCATCCTTTATCCGTTTCTAGACTATTCAGGGCCTTTTCATTCTTTCCATAATCATCTGATTGATATGTGCATCCTCTTGTAGATCTGAAGACTAATTATCAGCTCACTGTTTGAGCATACAGTGCCAGCATTGAGGGGAAAGGACTACGGCGAGACAAAGATGCGGTATCCTGACTATATTGAAACAGAATCAGGTCTACAGTACAAGGTCACCCCATTCGACATACTTTCTTCTATTTCTTCTTCCATTGCTCACCTTGGTTTTTAAATCTGAGCTGACAAACATTGCAGGACCTGAGAGTAGGAAGCGGGTCGACACCGAAGATAGGAGAGACAGTTGTGGTAAGCCAATTATATCTAAAATCTGTATGGAGAATAAGCGCATAACCATCTAAGCTCAATCAAATAACCTTAGGACTCTTCAAAATGAAAGCTTTGTTGAAGATAACTCTTCAAGACTGTAACCGTTCTTTCCTTAAAAGGCATACACAAAATTGAAGTTTTCTCACTCAAAATCACTGTATCTCTCACTTTAATCGTGAGGAATAAGTGAGAGAATATTCTGTTGCATGAGATAGTGCAAAATTTGTAGTCTTCTTGTCACTCATTTGACACTTCAAGTTCTGATAAATGCTGATAGTTCTTTATCATTGAATGTCTTGTAGGTTGACTGGGATGGTTACACTATTGGATATTACGGTCGCATATTTGAAGCTCGCAACAAAACGAAGGGTGGTTCCTTTGAGGTATAAATTTATCCCTATTATAGAAGACCAGGTCATGTTTGCTCTCTAAAATATTTAAGTTTTTGTCCGATACATCATCTGTCACTTTCAATCAATATGCAGGGCGATGATAAGGACTTTTACAAATTTAAAGTTGGATCTGAAGAGGTAAAAGTCTTTTGCTTGCAAAAAGATTGAGACAAAGAATTGTTAAAGTGTGTGCTTCTGCTTTTATGTACCTTACACAGGATTTCCTTGAGGCATATAGACAAATAACTGTTATTGATTCCATGAAGATGCTTAGAGGTGCATCAACTTATTTTTTGCATGCAAGGTTTAGTTGAGCGAAGACTCCTGATTGTACTGTGGGTTTTTTGGAAAATATTAGGTCATACCTGCATTTCAGGAAGCTGTGTCAGGCATGGCACTTGGTGGTGTCAGAAGGTATTATATTTTTCGACTGTACTAAATAGATTTGTCTTTGTCTTCTTATTCCATCCAAAAATATGACCAAAGTCATGATTAGCTCTACCCGCTTCCCCTGTAAGAAGAGGGAAAGAGTAGAAATATAAACTGCTTATTGAAGAACCTACTGCCTGAATTGGCATATTCAAAAAGTTTAGATACAAAGGAATATGAGAAGCTATTGACTGTATAGGCTAGAGTGTGTGCATATTCAGCATTATTTCGAAGGGAGGACCAGACTAGTTTTGACAACAACAGCATTTGCTGTGCTACGACGCAAATGATCTCATCAACATTTTTTCTAGTCCTTTCTTTGCACACCCTCTTGCACTCTTATTATATTGCTATTAGTCTGTGGAGCAACTGCCTGGTTATTAGATATTTTAAAGGTTACTTTACTGAGATTTTGGTTCCTAAAGCATATGCTCGAATGGATGAATATCTTCTTTGTGTATGCAGAAGATAGGTAGCGAAACCAGAGATCTAATTTGTGGGAGGTTTACTCCCATAATGTAGCCACTTAATCTAGTATTGCACCTTCACATGGTGGCCATCAGAACACAGCTTTTATTTACACTATGATTAGGACTTCCTAACTACCTTCTCGTAAACTAGCCAAACACTATTATGTCCAACTGGATTGGAGAATCAGTTTAGCTGATTTAAATGCCTATGATAGAAGAGATTCACCTTGTTTTCTCGGCTTTTTCTTCTCCCTTTCATTGATGCAGGATTATTGTTCCCCCAGAACTGGGATATCCTGACAATGACTTCAACAAGAAGGGTCCTAGGCCAACAACATTCTCGGTAACGCAACTACTTTTGCAACTATACACACGCACGTCTTCTATGAATGATTTCCCTTGCTTTAATGTGTCTATAGGGGCAGAGAGCCTTGGATTTTGTGCTGAGAAACCAGGGGTTGATAGACAAAACTCTCTTGTTTGATATTGAGCTCTTGAAGATCGTCCCTAATTGAGGCCTCATGTTGTTGATAGATTTGATTACATACAGCAGCACCAAAAGGCGTTTCTTATACAACGATATTGAGACGTAGGCGATACCAGGAGGGTTGCAACATTGTATATCATCCTTGGACTTTGGCAAGGTACTGTGGCTAAGACACGGAAGAAATGGTACCTTGAATTAGTTGACACAGTGGCAATATGCTTATGTCGTGTACGAGACCCTCTTACAATGTATAAGCGGAAAAATTGTAGAACACTTTTATACTCCACGGAGAGAAGCTTTGGCTTGCCCACCATGTAGTTGTTCTATTTTTGCTTTTATGTAAATCTTAAAATAGAAGAAGAAGCTACTGTACATTTAATTCAGGAGTGTAACATGGAAGTGCCATGTGAAGATCTAAAGTAATGACGACAACGTCAGAAAATTGTCTCTCTCATTCTCCGAAGGATGAAGCTGTCTTCTTAAATCTTACTACTAGAACTATATGGAGCGTTAAAAGCACCAAGTGGCAGTGTCAAAAAACCTCGTCCAGATTATTCAAGTTGTTGATATTAGAATTGGATAAATAGAATCGTTTCACCACTAATGAAGATACAAAAAACATTCAGGAGAAAACCTTGTCCAGAAGCAGAAACGCGACCCTGCATTGATTACAGACATCAGGACGACACAAAATCAGAGAAGCTAAAAGTCTTCCCAGAAAACATGATAGACTCGGACTGCCACTTTCTTTGAAAGACCTACATGGTGAGTCCTTGGATTGAAACAAGTTTTGAAACAATCTCAGCTAAAGGGAAAACTGGCAGCCTCAGAAGAGCTTAACATAAAAGCGAATTTGAGCAGAGAGTGTTCATTTAATCCACTAGAAGCTGTCGGCGCTTGTACCGTACCATGACTTTGCCTTTCACACCCACAACCATGGCATTCCAGTCAATCTCCGGAAAAGGTGAGATCAATTCCAGTTCAAAGTTCCTCAACAAGTGGCTCCATATTGCTTTTATTTGCAAATACGCAAATGGCTCTCCTAGACATCCGTGCCTGCCACCACCGAAAGAGATATAAGAGAATGCTCCTGCCACCTTGTCTTCATCTCTTCCTGGAGCAAATCTGTCGGGGTCATAAGTGTCGGGATCTTTGTAAACGTGTGGGAGGCGATTGGCAAAAGCAGGAGATGTGGCAACTATATGGCCCTTGGGAATATCATACTCTTTTCCATCCTTGGTAGTCACACTGAAATCACTGTGTGAGCTGCGTAGCAGCATGATCAGAGGAGGGTGGAGTCTTAGAGATTCTTTTATACAACGGTAGAGGACTTCCATGTCAGATAAGATGTCATGATCAACCTTATCTCCATGCTGCTTCATCAGATTCTTCTGCTCATCCAAGACTTGCGACATGTATTTCTTGTTGCAGAGGAGGTAAGCCCCAGTCCAAGTGGAGGTGATGGAACTGGTGTGCTGGCCTGCAAAAAGGGCAGCGATGAGCAGGCCAGTGACCTCAGCTTCAGTTGTTGGGCGTCCATCTTTGTATTTGGAGTCCATAAAGCACTGTAACATATCATTCTGTGTCTTCCCACTTTGTCCACGAGAAGCGATTATGCTGGCAAAGATCTCTGCAAGCTTCTTGCGAGCCCTGTCACGACGGCGGTGGGCAGGTATAGGCAGATACGGAAAGATCACACTGATGGGGAGCATACCATTGTCGAGGTCATGGAAGAGAGCAGAGACATCATCAAATAGTTTGTTGCGTACCTCCTCTCCCAAAAGGCATCTACTTGCGGTCAGAATAATTAGGTGCTCCAATTCATATTTCAAGTCCACTTCGCCGCTGTCTCCCCATTTTGAGAAATAATCCTTCACAGACGAGGTAATGAGAACAAGGAAGAGGTCAGAGCCTGATAGCAAAGTATCTGAGGCACTACTAATGCTTACTCTTTCACCAAGTTATTCATTAGTAAATTAAAAACACTCTAGCACCTGATTTGGTTCCCTTTTTTTTCTGGGTCAAATAATTTTGGTCATCTGTATGACTCTATTTCAGGGAATATGGCTGCTTTTGTGCTGTGTTTAGAATCTTTTAGACTCTCTCAGGTTCTCCAATAAATTTACACACACGGTACAAATCCTTCAGTTAAGACAGGAGAGGGTCAAAAGCATATTAGAAGGCAGAAAACACAGAGACTTGACCAAGCAAGTCAAACAGAGGGAGTGGAGCTTGATATTCAGGTTCGACTTCAATCATGGTTTCCCTCCTTGAAATGACAATATAATCCTCCATTATTAATCTCCAGTGCATAACCAAATAAACGATGCAACAGTAGAGTAATTTCCACTCACGCTGAATATAAAGCATCATGCACAAGTAAGAAATACATACTACCACCATTAAAGAAAAGTACCCCATCAGTAGAAAAGAAGGAATGGAAGAACAAAAGAGTAGATTCAACGCACTAAACTACAGGGGACCATGTGTTTTAGTCCGAGTTACCTATCTAGGGAGGCCTCCTTCGGAAGTTAGAATCTAGCATTTTGAGTGAGATTAAGCAAGATGAGATGTCAGAAGCTTCTTGTTCAGGAAGCAGCTTGTTTTAGTTTAAGGACTTTTTGCCTAAACAACACGACAACTTCAAAGTTGGGAATGGAAGCAAACCTGTAAACACAACCCCCCCCCAGTTCCCAGTTCCCGCTCCCCACCACAACTAACATTAACGAATGAATAAGGATGCTAGAGCATTTCTAACACTAGCAGATTTCCCCCAACAACCACCCCAGTGAAAATGTCTGCACATCTACTGTTTAATTAATACCCCTGAAAGTAGTGTGGTACCAACCCAAGCAGCCGCCTCTGCCGCCTCACACCCCAACAGCAGGAATAAAGTAAAAGAAAATTTTCAAGGGAAAAAAAAAAGGTCTGATCTTTCCTGGTGAAGATCATTCAAGTAAGTACTAATGCAGTAATAGAAGGGGAGCAGGATGGAAAATAAGAAAGGAAAAATTAAAAAAAAAGAAGAAGAAGAAATAAAAACCTGAGCTTCGAAAACCATCTGATCCACATAGCCCTTCAACTTGGTGACTCTGAGGGACTCGGTGAAGAACCTGAACTGCTCTTGTCTGATGGAATAGTCGACATCGAACACAACGCCGGGCCCAAAAGTAGGGACGTTAAACTGGTAGACCTCCTGCTGGCTGAGATCGGATTCGGAGGCCTTGAAGAAATGGGCAGAAACCTCGGGGCCGATGAAGAAAGTGATGTTCTTGTTGAGAAGTCCGAGGGTAAAGACGCTGCCGAGCTTGGGATATTCCTCCCTGAGCAACACCACGGGCCCCCTCAAGAACCGGAGCAGGCCTCCCAGGAGGGGCCAGGCGTTGACGGCGGGGGGAAGGCGTTTGCTGGATCTGGGGATTATCAATGCGGATACGAGTTTTGCGACCAGCAGGGTGGCCAGCAGCAGGACTCCCACATTCAGGAATTTGCTGCCCTGTTCCAATATCATCCCCTCCATCTTCTCTCTATCTCTCCCGATTCTTTTTTTTTTTTTGGTGAACAGAAAGAGTCTATGATCAAATCCTCTGCAAAGAGAGACAGCAACAATGTTACAAAGAGAAGGAAAACCCAACCAAATAAACCCCCCCCCCCCCCAAAAAAAAACCCAAAAAAAAAAGAGGTTAAATGCAAAAACAAAGGAAACAACGATTATGCAATAAGGAACACCCCAATCCAACCCATATACTTGGATGCAAAAACAACTGAGAGAGAATGAATGGGGGCCCTTTGTTTTGTGTGTGTGTGTGTGTAAACCAATAAAAGAAAAAAAAAAAAAAAAGGAAAATCAAATAACACACCACTGGAGCAGTAATCCGAAAGGAGTGAAGGGGTGGCGGTTCAGATGCGAGATGAGGATGGAGTGTGAGTTTGGAAGGGGACGAGACGGAGGATGGGAGTGGGAAGTAGGGATGAAAGAGACGCGTTTGAAGCAGTACCAGTACTGGTGGTCTACTGCTGCTGCTACTACTACTATTGACTGCTCCTCTCAGTCTCAGGTGATTGAATTGACCATTTGGGCCGCTGTTGTAGGGAGTATTGATTGTTATATATAGATGCATTATACTTTCGGCTATAAACATAGGCTCAGCTGGCTCAGAGGTATCGGAGTTTGTTAAAAGTCGGATCCCTTCCGACGAAACAATGGGCCTAACTCTCATGAGCGCATGGTTTTCCATTTAGGCTCTAAACCCAAAAGTAACGCACACACACACACACACAACGTGTACTTAAAACAGTATGCGCCTAGAAATACTACTACTAGTAGTACTTAACAAAATGTGATATAGAGGTAGTGGAGTGGAGTGGAGGAGGAGGACAGAGAACAACAACTCAGAAGGCATATTATTGAATCATAAGTCCACAGATATTTGAACTTTTAAATTAAAGATGTACCGGTCTCATAAATAAATAAATAAATCATTTCCAAGTAGGTCTCAATCCAGACCATCATTACTGTTATGGGTATCTCCAATCCAATGATCCATTTGTCAGTTTGTCACGCAATACGGAGAAATATATATTCATAACACAACAACATGACCTGCTCTTCTTAAGAGCACTCCAATCTCGTTAGAGGGAAGAAAAAAAAAAGGAAAAAACACATTGAGAACGTTTGGATTGCTTATATTTTGCTAAAAAATTTTGCTTACATCATCGACACAAATTTCAATTACCTTTTTATCTCAGATACATCACATCAAAAAAGTACTACAGTAGTGCTACAGTATTCTTTTCAACAAATTATCCTAAAAAATCTACTATCCAAACGCACTCATTATTATTGACTTCGCGGGGGGCATGAAGATAAAAAGAGAGGATAAAAAAAAAAAAACATTAACGACAGTAATAGTTTACATTGGCTATAGAAGTTTAGAAGTTTCATTTTGTTTATTTACAATATTTCCAGTCATTTTTCTCCATATTGACAAGCTATAGTCAGACAAGCAATCAGCCAACAAATCTTTAATCTGATTAATGTGGCACTAAACCACAGTGTTGTGAATCCACAACAGAATGGATTATCATTTTTTGAAAATATAACGATTAAAAAAAATCTGTAAAAACCTCTAAAAACGAACTCTGGTTTTGAAAGCATGCTCTGATACAGGGTAATAATTCGAATTGAATCCATCCAAACTTTTATTATAATAAAGAAAAATACTATTTAAGTTGTGAGCATTTAGTACTCTACAAGTAAAAAGTCAACATAAAAATGAAGTGAAAATGTTGTAGACTTCTTGTCCTTGTTAGACCACAACCAGGTATCAGTTGAATACCATGCGTTGCGTTGGAGTAGTGAAGCCAGGTTGAGGCTGTTGCTGGTCGAAATTTGCGCCACAAAATTTGGGTCGCATCTGATACCTAGTTCGTAGTTCGTACCATGTAAATGGCCTCTTAAATGCCCATGAATACAGCAATAATTTAGCACAGCACCTTCACAGTGTTCACACTTTATGAAAAATCCAAATGATACCTACCACGCTCATGAAATTTCATCTCTAGATTCCTCCTGCTAACAAGTCGGTAATTATAAAAACGACCCTGCCGATACATGAAGGGGAAAAAAAAACTGTATTATACATGTGCTACTAATACTTGTACCAAGCAAGGTTTTCAAAATCGGAATTCTATCTTGGATCGTTTTTTACTTTGCAGGATCGGATCGTAGGATCGGATCGTGGGATCAATCGATCCTACAAAAATTGTAAAAAATAATCTTACTAGTAATTTTAATATTTGCAATTCACATATACAGCAATAAATAATACAACTCATGTACAATCAATATAATAGCATTATTAATTGAGGTTAAAACTTATTATGTAAAATATTTGGGATAATCCAAAAATTAAATAAAAATTTTGGAGCTACATATGACATATTGTAAATGAATATGATTAAATTAAAAGTATTGTTGTGAGGCCCCGATTTTTTTCCCAAATTTTTGAAAAATATTAAATAATGTTAATTATAGTGATTATTGTTTGCCAAGGTGTTTATATGGTTTGTTTTCTTTCTTAAAGTATTTTGTTTTAACTATGTTACAAGTCTAAAAACCCTAGTTTGCTTTAAAAACCCTAATTTTCGATAAAACCCTAATTTGAGTGTGAAAAACCCTAGTTTGATTTCGTAAAACCCTAGTTTTGAAAATGAATTTAAGTTTTACGTTTAACTACGAGTTTGTGATCTCTTTGATTTTATGTGTGTTAATGCATGATTAAGAGGAGGGATTACGATTCCTGGGTGATTAGTGGCCTAAGTAAGTATGATTAAGCTTTGATAGGTTAGGTTAAATTGAGTACCTATGGACTAATTTGATAGGAAATGAAATCATGTGGGCAAGAGTGAAAAATAGCCTAAGTTGTTGGGTTGAATTGGCATGACAATTTTGACCAACCTTTGACTAACACTAAATATCTACATGGTCTCATCTCTTAGCCATTTTATAGCTTGAGGGAGCCGGCCAAGCAAGGAAAAAAAGAAGAAGGGAAAAACCGTGGGAAAAAGAAGGAAAAGAAGAAAGAAAAGAGAGGAAAAAAAAGAGAGAGAAAAACAAGAGAAATCTTGTGTTCCAACCATCCAATCTTGAAGTTGAGCTAAGAGGGTAAGTGGACTAACTTGGGAGCTTGCAATTGCATCAAGAACATAAGCGAAGAAGGTATTTTTCTTCTTATATGTAAGTTGGAATTTTGATGAGAATTATGAAATTGTTGGATTTTGTGGTTCTTTTGGCTTGATTCATGCTTATACTTAGCTTATGGGATGATTCTACGGATTAGATTGGTTGATTTCGATGTATTTATGCCTAGCCATGATTTTGAGTTAGGGTTAGGGTTAGGGTTTTGATTTCAAGTTCTAATGTTAGAAGTTAATGCTTGGATTGTTGGTTAATTAGCATGTTGGTTTAAGTTGTTGTGTGGGCTCTTGGATTCCCACTAGCAAGCTCATGATGTATGGTGTGTGATTATATGGAATTGGTTGATTGAAATGGACACATAAACCCTAAAGGGGGGAAATCGGCTTGAGGGAGGAATTTGGGGCAAATTTTTCTGTTTTGTTTAATTTCTTGGACTGTTATATGTGTGTGTTTGTGTGTGTCGAGGGCAATATGGGATGTGTAAGGGCTGCATTTGCATGTTTGTTATCGCATTCGAGTCAATGGATTTGCATACGTGCGATTTGGTTGCATTTGGGCGTAAAATAGAAAAACAGGGTTGACCGAGTAGCAACTTTGGTTTCATTTTTCGTGTCAATCCTTTGTGATTTGGCTTTTGTCCAAAACGCGAAAGTTATAGCCCTTCGTTCTAGCTTTCCAACGCATCTAGAATTTCTTGATTTCAATTTGTGAACGCTGAGTTATGGTCGTTTGAATCGAGCCTGTCGGGAATTCTGACATTAAAATTTCTGGAACTGTTTCCCCATTTTTGACCTAGAAAGAGTGAATCTGGGCAGAAATTGTCTTCATGAAAGTTATAACTTGTTCTCTTAGCTTCGAAACGGCACCTCGTGCACTTCAATCCGACACTCGTACCATGAGTTATGATCAAAATAGCTCAAGGTGTCAAATCTGCCTTTCACACCTTCTAGTGTGTGTTTTCCGTTTTGAATCTTATCTCGTTCGTTTTTCGTTTAACGCCCATGCATGTGCTCCTTTTGCTATTTTAAGTGTTTATAAATGTTTCTCGAGAGTTTTAGCATTGAATATATGCATGTCGCGTCATTTCACGTTTGAAAATGGATTTTCATATCTCAAGTGATCATGTGGACACCGAGACGCTTGTATGACCTCCCGAATTTTCTCGCTTGCTCTCGGTTATTTGGTGAGTATCAAGTGCATGATTTGTTGACTTACTTGACCTGTTACATGTTTAAATTGATCGTATTATTAAACTTGGCGAGGTGTACGTGTACTTTATCTCGTCCGGCCTCTCTTACTTGACCTGACTTGCTTGCCTGTATTTGTGGTACTTGAAATGACTTGCCTGACCTATACTGGTACTTGTTTGATGATTGAGCGTTGTCTCATCATCTTACTTATTATTTAAACCTGTTGGGAATGCCCAAAATCTCATTGGTAAACCTTTCACCTCGGGCCGACGAGGGATTGGTAAATCATGAGTTTTTACATATTTTTGTCGGTTGGAGTGCGCTCGCCGACTACTTACCTGGATATACTCGAGTATTACCAAATTTTCTATTTTGACAAGCGGGCCCGGTTGGGGGGTGAAACGGTGAACGGAGATGGTTGACAAGTGGAGCTCTACATGGATAAGAAAGTTGACGGAGTGTCAACTATTTGGAATGTGATCAAGATTCGTGGAACTTGATTCAGAGTCCCTCAGATCCTTTATTTAATGTGTAATTAAATCGTATTTGTATTCTTGTTCAAAGTCCTGGTTACTTATCTTGTTTAATAAATGTGTAATTTTCTTGAGCCCGCTTGTTCGCATGTTTTCTTGGCCTCATTGAGCGTTAGCTCACCCCAATTTGTTTTCCTTAACAGGTTTCGAAGTGTGGTATGTGAATCGAGGAAGTTAGTATTTTTGTAGGATTTCCTCGCTTTGTATAAGATTGAAATTAATAGATGAATTTGATGGTTTATGGTAATTTGAGAGTTTGAGTTGTAAGTTGAATTTAGTAATGTTATTATTTGTGGTTTGGATTGAAATGGTTAATTACATTTACTTTCAAGGGTTATTAGTCATTCGAGAGTTGGGTAGGCACCAGAACTCTTTGGTCTCTAGGGGAGGTGGTCACAATTGTTCTTTCTTATTTTGAGTCCAAATGCAATTACTGGACAAGGTAGTTGGAAAAATTGACTTTATATATATATATATATCATTTAAATATTTATTAATAAAATAATTAAATACCAAATTTTAAAGATTCACCAATTTTTATAATTAAGAAATTAGCATAACATAATTATGTGGATTCAAAGCTCTATGAATCGAGTTTCTAATGCAACAAATAGCATTCTAAATTTTCTATACAAAGTTATGATCAAAGTATTAAAATTTTTATCATAATATCTTTAGATGATAGGATCGTATCAAAATCGGATCGAAATCGAAAGCCATGATCCGGATCGTAGGACCGTAAGATCCTACGATCCGGATCGCGATCCTGACAACTATGGTATCAGGGTCAGGTTTGGTGATGAAGTGAAACAGCTGAAGGCATCCATTGGACTCACTAGAGCAGACCTGGAAAAACAAGGCCGGAACTTTTTCACAACAAAAAAGGTTGGTGAGAAAAGGAGCCCAACGAAGCTCCGCGAAAGCAAGCACGCGGTGTCCATGTAAGCCAAGTGGGCCCAATTCTCCTTCTCTGGGCAGGAAGAAACTGGGAGGCCCACAAGAAGTGCATTTTGAAGTCCAAAGAAACACATCATGGTTATTGGGGTTTAGTACCTGTGGACCTTCCTGGCAAGAGGTCACGGATCTCAACTAGAGGCCCAAGAAAGTTTCAGCTGGCAAAAAGTCAAAAGGATCGTATCCGTATCAATAATGGTTTTGTAATAACAATAATAATGCATTTAATGTAATGTGGGTTAATTAATAGGACTAGTTAGTGGATAGTAGTAATAGTAATAGTGGGGATGGTAGGTGGCGGGGGTAGCGCTGTAGCAGTAGTAGTAATAGTAGTAGTAAGGCCTTTGGTATTCATTCAATATGTTAGGATGGGGTGTGAATAAATATACGCTGATTCGGTTGCACATCATAGTTAGCATCGCTCTCGGATGGGGGGGTTGGTTGGTTGGATCACCATTTATTGCTGCCTTTTAGTAGTAGTTGTACTGTAATACTACCATGTACTACTATATCTGCATCATCTGATCTGCTGCTGCTGCTGCTTCCTATGGACATTTCACATCCATTCCAAACTCCATTTATTCCGTTGATGTGTGTGTGTGTGTGTGGGCATTTAATACACACACTGACTGCTTAGCTGTCTTCCTAATTCTAATTGGTTCATGTCTACATCTAATGCTCATTCTTCTTCTTCCTCTTCTTCTTCTCCCCGCTAGTCCCCTCCCAGTGCTTTGTACCAATAAATGTTGTGACTTGTGCTGCGCTGTTTACTCAATCTCTGTGTGTGTGTGTGTGTGTGTTAGCTAAGGCTTTGGCTGCTTTTTTCATACCCAACTGCTTTCCTTACTTGGGCAAACTCCTTTTCCCTCCAATTTCTTCTTCTTTCTAGAGAGAGCTGTCTGCTTGGAGTTGTTGAGCGATAAAACTTGCATTCCTCCTCTTTAACCACCCTTTTTAAGCACCTCTCTTAACCTTATCAACCAAGTTGTACGAGTAACAATTGTCATTTTGATTCTAGTGCAAATTCGTTCTTATTCTGCCTAGTCCTCCCCCTTTTTTTGTCTCCTTTTTTTTTTTTTAAGGCGGGGAAAAGAAAAAAACCATACAGCAGTAAGTACGTCGCTCCCTCTGCTACTCTGCTCTCAAAAGCCTCTACCCTCTTTTTACCCCTTCAGTTCAGAGGGCTGAGTAGCGCAGCGTGGCTGGGCACCTCCTCCATCACCATGGCCGGTGCCACCACCACCACCGAGATCAAGTCGCCTGAAGTTCTGCCTGCCACCACCCCACCCCCATCCAACTCGGATCACATTTCCTCCGACTCTCATCGCAGGAAAAAACTGGGCGTCTACTTCATTGAATCAGATGACAGGCGGACTGCTTTTAGTGGTGGCTATGTCGGAGGAGGCTCTACACCTGTCAACATCCACGGAAAGCCTATTCCTAATTTGTCCAGGACTGGCGGATGGATTGCTGCTTTCTTCATCTTTGGTAATTACTTCCTCCTCTGCACCTAACTATTACATCAACCAACCAGCACCACCCAAACCCAGTCATTCTTATTAAGTTTGTAGCTTTATTTTGCGTGTGTGGAACGTCTGGTTGCTGTAATCATTTAAGTAGCACACTATAGCTAGCTCTGGCGAGACCCATTACCACACTACTTCGACATGCGCAACGCACCCTGGAGTCCAGTTGCTGAATGCCCTTCTCCGAGTGTGTCAACTTTCTTGAGCAATTCATCTCCTCCTTTGAGACATCATCCCCTACAGATACTGCAGCTTAACTAGCTGTTATGGGTTTTTTGGCAGGCAACGAAATGGCTGAGAGGATGGCCTATTTTGGGCTCTCTGTCAACATGGTGGCATTTATGTTCTACATCATGCACCGACCCTTCTCAAGTTCTGCCAACGCAGTCAATAATTTCCTGGGAGTATCACAGGCCTCCTCTGTGTTTGGCGGTTTCCTTGCCGATGCCTACCTTGGTAGATACTGGACCATAGCCATTTTCACTACTATCTATCTTGCGGTAATCAATCTGCAAAACCGTTAATTACCATTTCTCCTTGTTGTTGCATGCTGGAATCAAGCAGTCTTGGTGGACTAAAATTCATACTTCGCTGCAATCATTTAGTTTTTTTTTTTTCCCCCTTTCTTTTCAATTTCTCCAGGGTTTAACGGGAATAACCCTGTGTGCCACCATGAACCTTTTTCTGCCGAACCAAGAGCAGTGTGACCAGATTGCCTTACTTTTGGGCAATTGTGAACCTGCAAAGCCCTGGCAGATGCTTTACCTCTACACAGTCCTCTATGTGACTGGATTTGGTGCCGCCGGTATAAGGCCCTGCGTCTCTTCTTTTGGTGCTGATCAGTTTGACGAAAGAAGTAGAGACTACCAATCACATCTTGACCGGTTCTTCAACTTCTTCTACCTATCTGTCACTGTTGGAGCCATCGTGGCCTTCACAGCAGTGGTTTACATCCAAATGAAGCATGGATGGGGTTCTGCCTTTGGTTCGCTGGCTATTGCCATGGGTTTGTCCAACATGGTCTTCTTTCTTGGCACTCCCTTGTACAGGCACCGATTGCCAGGAGGTAGCCCTCTGACTCGTGTTGCGCAGGTTCTCGTGGCTGCCTTCCGTAAGAGGAATGCGTCTTTTGATAGCGGCGACTTTGTAGGCTTGTATGAGCTTCCCGGCAAAAGATCTGCTATCAAAGGAAGCAGCAAAATAGCTCACACTGATGATTTCAGGTAACTCCCAATTCTTTCGGTTACTCTGAAAAGACAAGATCATTTGCAATGTGGTGGCAATTGCCAAGATAAAATTTCTTAACTTTCTGAAGAATCAACATCCCCTCACTCGAAGCACCACAGGATCCGCCCGCGTACAGTCCTGAACCATTATGCTAACGGTTTTAGGCCCCTTAGCATATACATGTGATACTTGTTAACCAGACACTTTTGGCCTGCGCAGATGTCTGGACAAAGCTGCACTGCAACTGAAAGAAGATGGTGCTGATCCAAGTCCTTGGCGGCTTTGCACGGTGACACAAGTAGAAGAAGTTAAAATTCTTCTAAAGCTCGTACCCATTCCACTATGTACAGTGATGCTCAATTTGATCTTAACAGAATACCTGACTCTCTCAGTACAGCAGGCATATACGTTAAATACTCATATCGGTGGTTTGAAGCTCCCAGTTACGTGCATGCCAGTCTTTCCTGGCCTTAGCATATTTTTGCTACTCTCCTTTTACTATTCCGTGTTTGTCCCAGTATCAAGACGCATCACTGGTCACCCCCATGGCGCTTCTCAGCTTCAGAGGGTAGGCATTGGTTTGGCAGTTTCGATCTTGTCTGTGGCATGGGCCGGGGGTTTTGAGAGGTACAGGAGACACTATGCCATTGAACACGGGTATGAGGCCAGCTTTCTCACTCCTATGCTCGACCTAAGTGCATACTGGTTGTTAATTCAGTATTGTCTAATTGGGATTGCTGAAGTGTTCTGCATAGTTGGACTACTAGAATTTCTCTACGAAGAGGCTCCCTGATGCCATGAGGAGCATAGGTTCAGCTTATGCAGCTGTTGCTGGAGGGCTAGGTTGCTTTGCAGCCTCTATATTGAACAGCATTGTGAAATCTGTGACCGGTAATGAAGAAACTAGACGACCATCGTGGCTGTCCCAGAACATAAACACTGGGCGATTTGATTACTTCTATTGGCTTCTTACGGTTTTGAGTGTGATAAACTTTGCTGGCTTCTTGTATGCAGCACATTGTTACCAGTACAGAAAAAAGGAGCAGGGAGAAATGAGGGAATCATCAAATCTACAACCTAGTCATGGTTAACAGAAGAAGCATAGGATCTTTCTTATTACTATTTCCCTTCAAAGAAGAACAAAGGAACTTCTTTCTTCTTTAAGGACAATTTGTTATCTTCCAGCAAGCAGAATTTGATAATGGAGTCTAGTCCTAAAAATTCACGTGTCCCCCATGCCCACCAAAAAAAAAAATTTGTCCCGATCTGAATTGAATCAAGTTGCAATTCAGCTCCTTGTAATTTTCATTTGTGTTATATTGAATTCACATATTGAAATGGAATTGCTTTTGCTAAGGAGAAATGGAATTACTCCTCTAGGGATCTGGTGGAAGAACATGCAGTGGATCTCGGACTTCCTCGCAAACACTCCTTTCTCGTTAGCAAAGAGAAAGCTCTTGCCTCTTGGATCTTGATAACAATCTCGGATTGGTCGTTGCATTTCATGGGATCACAAAAAGTACAAAGTTGAAGTTGATAGAAATAGCTAGCCACTCTACCTTAGGATGTGTATAATTGTACCTTATTGGCACTCTAACTTGCTTCACAAACACTTCCAAAGAATTACTAACACTGACCGAAATAGATGCAAAACAACCAACTGCAACTCATCGTACGACAATAATCAAATTTACATGTGATGTAGATGGACAAAAGAATCTTGTAGCTATATATAGACCAATAATCATTCCCTCAAACACCATTACTTTCCCAACATCGAAGTGAAAATAATTGCATCAGCAGAGTGACCAAATCATAATCTTTTATTTAATAGGGCCCCCTAAAGAGTGAATAGCAATATAAACAAAAGATAACTACATTGGAACAAGAATGTTTAGGTTCCAGAGTAAGTCGACTACACCAGCACAGATTAAGGCTATCCATATAATGGATGATAGTCCTCGAATCAACTTCCATCCAAACAAAAATTTATTTTGTCCCCACAGGACCAGGCATGGGTTACAACATGAGATATAGTATCACACGACACTTCAAACTCTGGCGGAATAAGTCATCCAAGGATTTTCCAGTTTGTGTGCATCTGAAGTGCTCACTCTGATATCAGTTTGTTTGTGTGCATCTAAAGTGCTTGCTCTGATATCAGTTTCTTCATCTATCTTCTCGAAGCAATACACAGGTGCTTGCCATTTTGCATCCTCAAGTACTGCTCCTACTTCAAATGTCATCACATGAATTGATCTTCCTGCAAAGATGAACGAGCGGTTTACCAGAACTTTTTGCAAGAAAGAAAGAAAGAACCCAAATAGACCTCTAGATCAACAAAAGTTAAAAGACATACTTCTCCAAATCTTACACGAGTCACTGTAATTGTAGGAATCAACTATTCTAGGAAGAGATATTTTACAATACAAAGACACCAAAATTTGAAATAGCTTCAAGTACAGTGCTTTTGTAGAGGTTGTTCAGAGTACACAAAGAGCTTTAGCAACAATGCGACTCCAAATGTAAGAAAGGTTATTAATGAAAGGAACAAAACAGGAGGAGGAGTCCTGCACTTGAAATTGAAAGAAATAAGCAAAAGTACAAAGTTAGAAAGGAAGAATGCAGGCAAACTTAATCAATGGCAGACTCGATACACAAGAAAGAGCATAAAACCAATTACTCGGTCGGATGGTTGTCTAACTTCATAGCCCCTACACCACTCCAGCTAATAGTAGCTCAAAAAATGAGGGGGGAAGAGGGAGAGGACCTAATATACACCATAGAGGATGGTAAATATGTTTCTGTAAACATACCAATCAGAGAAGCAATTGAATAAAATCTGTCTTTCAAAGCAAAGCTGGATAAGAATAGCATGTGCTGTAAATCTGCTAGCTGGTAGCGTGAAACGTCCAATTAGCTGGTAGTTCTCTATGGCAGGGTTCGTTAAACTTGAACAGAGTTGAATTATTGCATGTCTTTCTCTTTTACATAGCTAATTTTATCGCTAAAACTAGTTTTCATTGGAAACACCAAATTTTTACTAGCTAACTTCTGCCTGAGTAAGAAAGCAACATAAGAATATGCCTGGGAGATAAGCTACTAGCACTTATTTTTGCCAGGTAGTGAATGTCCCAAGTTTGGATTAAAGAAATTGCATATAAGTCCATGCTTACTAATTTGTTTTAGCTAACAACAGCATAGAGGGGCATTATGAGGTAGAAAGTGAAGTTTTTTATTCCCCAATTCGCTGAACATGCACGCATGCATGATACAGCAGAATTCTGGAAAGGAACGCAAATTTTTTGCAAATAAATATAGAACGCAGTCAGGAGATGATAAACTGAAAATAAATACGGAAGATCAATTTTGGGAGAATGTCCAAATGAGTGCTGAGGAGGGGTGAGGTTCATGGTCATCGAAGGGCGCTGCGGACTTCATGAGCGGTAATAGTTGTAGGTAGCAGAGACCCACCAGTGTAAAAGACCCAGTGAACAGGCCTTTTAGTGACGACATCCTCGTAGTACCAGATGAAGTCCAGCTTCTCCCAAACATTGCAGAGGAAGCCGTCGACGTGGCGTTGGCCCAGATAGGCGGCGCCGTCGAGCCAATTGGGCCGGAGAATCCCAACGTCGAGCTGAGCAGAGCGGCATGCGGGTGGGGAGGAGGATGGGTAGTGGGGGTCATGGAGGGTGTAGAAGAAGGAGGTGCCATTGTTCCACTCGAGGTCATAGAGGATGGAGTTACTGTCCTGGAGCTGGCCGCGGATGATGTTGAAGTTGCGGCCATTGGGCCAGTCGTACCAAAGGTCGATGAGGCTGAGGGATCCACTGAAGTTGACAAAGAGGATGGAGCGGAATTGGTGGGGCCAGGGCCTGGGAGTTGGGGGATCAGCCCCCTCCTCCTCCTCACCTTCTGCTGCTATTCCTGATGACGATGATGCCATGGGCAGGGCCACGGCCACATGAGGGAAGCCGCCGCCGCCGGTGCTGCTGCTGCCGAGACCCATGATCAGCCTCCGAGTCCATAGCCATAACACCACCATCATCATCAACGTATGGCGACCACGAATCAGTCGTCTGCTATGGACAGTGTTGCTCATCAATAACCACCTCCCTGTGCTCCTTCCTCAGCTCAGAGACCTCCAATCCAACGCCAAACAGTACTCCGTACTCGTATGCAATAATGCGCCCTGAGTGTGGCTGTTTACCAGAGCCAGCGGAATGGAAACCACATCGGTCGGGCGGGGAGTGTAAATATGGTCGGGGGATTTCCTTTCTTTTTGGACCATTAGATTGACGGATAAGAATTAAGAAGGGTCGGGGGATTTCCTTTCATTTCATTTTTCGACTCCAAATTTCCTGTTTAAGTTCGGTGTTTAATTTAAATAAATTGTTTTAAATTGAATAAGGAATTTGAATAGAAAATCTACCCCCTGCTAGGCTACTACTGGTACTGCTATTAAAAAGAAAGAGGTAATTAGTTTTATCGGTGGTTGAAATTTATGACAGTTTGTCTTCCTAAACTTAACCCTTTATATTACATTGCCGCCTTAAACTTTAAATATATCCACTTTATCCCCCTTCATTGACTAGTCATATGTTAATGGTGAATTTTCCATACAAACTTTTAACAAAATGACATTAATGCTCTTGCATAATGGTTCTGGAATAATGTTATGCTTTTAATTGATGCATGAAGCATTTTATTAGAGAAACACAAAGTCACATGATTTAAAATATTACAAAATAAAAAATGGTGTAATACTAGAGAATTGAAACTTGTATTATGGAGAGAAAGGAATTTAAAAAATTCCTAAAACATTTGCACAAGTTTTTTATCGCCTATCTTTCTTGCTTTAACTTGTAAACGAATTGTTTTTTTATCATTTTTGTTTATTTTGCAACTTTTTTTAACATTTTCACGAGTTAATAAAATGCTACTTAGTAATTTTATACTGCACTCATACCTTGCTTTGTATTTTGTTTGAATTCTACATTTTTTCTAGAAATATAAAAATTCTCTAAATACAATTTTCAATATATTTGTGTTTTTAATCACATTTTTATCTCATATAAAACACATAAAAAAGTGCTCTAATAAAAAAAATTATAAGCAAATAATTTTCATTCCGAAAACACTGATTAATTTTATTTCATTTAGAATAAGTACTACTATCAGCATTAAGATAAACACATTAAGTTTATTAGACTTCTTTTCTTTCATTAATTATCTAATTTATTTTAATGCTAAGAGATCGAAATGCATTTGGCAACTATTAAAGAAATAAGTGTTCATTATGCTAAAATTATTATGTGTATTTAGGAATTATAGAAAATATAATGTCATCTTAACCCCATCAAAAAGTTGACCAGAAGGGCTAGAGTGGGTATTTGGAGATTGACGAGGTAAAGTGTCATAAGTGCTCAAGTTCAGGAGGGCAAAGTGTAATTTACCCAAGTTTGTTTATATAAATGATTAATTAGTGTGGCGCGAAATTGAGAGAACTGGAATCCTCGCTTTCCTGATCCCCTCCCTCCCCAAGTCCAGCCCGATGGTGAATCGTTTTTTTTTTCTTCCCCCTTTTTTTGGCGTAATAAAAAGATGATGGTGAATCGATGATGGATAGGATGGGTGTGACAGTGCTGGCATTTGATAAACGCTCATGTAGAATTAGAACTTATAAGGCCATCTTCATTCCTTCCTTTCGGTTTTAGGTACCCAACTCTGTCTGCCCTCACAAGACACTTACTTCAGCCCTCCCACTGTCCCAATACTGTAGTTCCTACCTGTCCTTTTCTTATTTATTTTTTTCCAAACGGTAGTTGAATTTATAAAGCCAGAGTATACAATAGGCGGACAGGGTTTAATGAGCAATGGACAAAGCTCCAAGGAACTATAAGCCTACTAGTACAGAAGACCGGAATTATCCAATTCCTCACCTTACATAATTGCTAAGAGACGTCATTTTTATCTCTGTGCACAAAACAGAAAGAGCTCTGTGAAACAAGGAGGGGGTGGGGGGATGTGCAGGGTCTTCTCTACTTGTCCTTGCACATGAATGAACTGACTCATTCATTCACCTCACCATCCTATTGCAACATGGATCCCATTCCTATTTCCAGGGAAACGAAAAAGGCAACAAAGAGCAGAGTCCTTTGGTGCTTTGCAGCAGGTCCTATTAAACATGGATCCACACCAGGCGTTAGAAGATACCAACAAATTCATTCAACCGTCAATCTCGACACCTTCACCGGTTCATTTTGTTCTGACAAGAAGAAAGTGTCCGAAAATGATTTAATTGCCGTAAACCAGTAGGTAACTAAGGGCCAACAAAGTTAGCGGAGTGGCGTCATTCGTTTCTTAGGTCCACATAATTACTTTTTCACCAACTCTCGTGCCTAACCATTTGGCAAATGGCAACCAAAATTTGCGCAAAATCTTTCATGCCTGATGTCAAAATCCTCCCCAGGGGCAGGGGAAGGAAATACAGAAACTACTATTGTACAGCGTATTTGAATTTCCTATCTAAATATACTTCAAGCCTGAGATATGTTGTTGTCTTGAAATTAGATACTGGGCCAAAGAATATATAATCCCCAGAAGCCCTAATATCTTAACCTTGAGCACATCTGTTATAATGATGGAAGGTATATTAAGGGGTATGGTGAGCAATGGAGTAGAGTCGTTCCGTCTCGTGTAGCTCCATACAAAGCGATTGAATAGGATGTGACTTGGGAACGTCAGGATAAGAAGCGCCAAATTCTTGACAGCAAAGAACCAATCGTGCCCTCCTATTTCCAAGCTCCATCCTGGATTTCCATGCCATACATCTTCCCATATCCTATACAAGGCAGTCAACACCAAGTAGCCCGAGATGGCTACAGTAACGGGGAAGTACCTTTGCTTGTCCCCAAATCCAGCAACGAAATCGGAGTCCTGGTTGAGAAGTAGCAAGATGGGGGCCAAGAAAAATATTGCTCTGTTTGAGCCCCCAGTAAGATTGACATTCAAAATCAGGCATATTGCAAAGCACATGATGGTGGCCACATTACCCACTGCGGGCATCCAAGCCCCTCAGCAGCCATTCTCTTTATCGTGAAGGTTGGCACAGCGGAGGCCCTGCGCTGCTGCATGAATCTTAACCTTGGAGGGACACTGGCTGAGCCATTTTGACCAGATTGACTGTGTCTAGGTCCACCCCTTTCAGTGACCTTTTCTCGTAGAAGCGCAGCCAACTCAAACTTTATCTCAAGTGCAATAAGCATAAAGATTGCTGCATATAGACCAAGAAGAGATGTCCTTGCACCCTCAACAGCCAGCAGCATAGCTAGTTTGTTATCTTCCACGTCCAAATCTCCAACACCACCATCTCTGAGTAGGCTTTTGTTGTTTCTCACCTGGCCCTCCAATAGATAAGTGACTGGGAAGAGAGCAACCAGTAGCGCGAATACCCATGGCAGAAGCTTTGTACTCAGGGCAGACGGGAAATGTGTAAAGACCACAAACACAGAGGTGCAGACCATGGTGATAACAATCAGGAAATGCAGCATTGCAGTCTGCAGAAAGTACTCTGCAGATATATATACTCCAAGTGCAATTCCAACAGCAATGGAGTAAAATGTCCTCAATTCAACAATGTACTTAATGGGAAGGACGGAGGAAATAGCTGCTAGAGTAAGCAAGATTGCTGCAATTAGCAGCCATGCAGGCCATGAGGGCTTTGATGCGATAAAACCATATATGGAAATGTCATCCGAAGATTGCCGAGCAGCTTTGATTACGTCCGAGCTATACGTCCATGACATGGGGATTGGTGGCTGCATCAAAATGAATAATGCACCTGCTGCTACCACCAACAACAAGCATCTCTTTGCAGACTGCATATAAGAAAGTGAAGTTAACAAACTAATCAAAAGTAAGAACAACTAAAAAAATTAATGAAAGAAATTTAGAGCAGTTAAAGTAATAACCACCACATTGCTTCTCAAAAAAATAAAATAAAATAGAGTACAATTGCAAATAACATATCTAGAGGGCTGTAACTGACAAGGGTTGTGATTTTATTGAGTACAACAAATTCAAAAATTAGCTTCATATAGAGCAGTAGATTATGTATATATCCTCTGGTCAATTGAATATAACACAAAGAAATATGGTGACAAAATTATGAAAACCACGAATTAGTACCATTGCATGTGAGAAGTGAAGAGCAACTATTGGCACGCAAGCTAACCCCACCAAAAGAATGCAGGTGCCTAATAGTAAACCATCAGATGGAGGTCTACCATTCCACCATTGAAGAGCTTCAAAAATCGTTTCTCGACAAAACCAAACAGCTAATGCAACCACACTGCCATGTGCATAGGCCTGCCATGGTTTCATCTTTGAGGCAGCTCTTGACTTATCTCTGCAAAGTCAGATAAGCGAGGAGTTTGCCATGTTATTTTAGAAAAGAATCTTGTATGATCTCTTCATTAAAAATAATATAAATATATATATATAGAGAGAGAGAGAGAGAGAGTAAAATTTCAGCAATTACTTGTATAGAAGTAGAGGAGGAGAAACAGCCAGCAGAAGAACAGCTGACACCCACAGTACAGCCTTGGATGCCATGACAAGCATAGCAAGCTTAGAACAATACAAGCAAGTCAGTATCCAAACTGCCTTAGGCCCAATCCTATTGTCCACAGAAAGTCTCCTCACAAGCGCTAAACCCAGGAAAGTAGTCATGATAACCATGTAACTTGGATACATTACATCATCCTCCATTCCATAGTAATATACATTGGAGTAATTGAAAAAGCGGTTTTCAACATAGCATAGGAGCAAAGCATGGCTAACCAAACAAGCCTCCATCAAGACATGAAGTTTCGGTGGAAGAAGAGCTAAACCAGGGACAGCCATCGCTAGGATAACACTGCCAACTATCAGCTTACAGAAGGATTTTAAAGACATGCCTGCCATCCAAATATTGAGATCCCAGTAATTATGCATCACAAACCATGTAACCATCAGGCTACCCAGTACAACGAAGGCAAAGTAGGATGATAGACTCTTTTTTGTGAAAAAACGGGCCAAATAGAATCCGGCTACTGATGGAAGCGGAATAAACTGCAGAAAAACAGGAGGAACAACTTCAGAAAAACACAGATAACCATGTAAAGGCAGGCAAATTTGGAGGTGTAACCAGAAAGTAAATCTTACTTACACAGCCTCCACTAGAACAACAAGAGTAATAAGCATAAGTGGTGGTCGACAAATTCTACTAAGTTTGACATCAAAGAAACTTAAAATTGAGATACTTAACCGTTAAGATTACAGGCTTGTATTCACCAATAATTTGGTATATCAAATAGATTGCATGCAAGTTGGAGGTTTGGAGGTTTCCCACAAGAAACAAACCATAACAGAAGAGTTTCTTCGATGAGAAAATCACATGTACCGCTTCTTAGTTAGGGATGATCACCAAATTCAGTTATCCTATTTAATTTGGTAAAGGAATGAACCACAGCAGCAACAGGCAAAACCAAACAAATAGGCACTGAAAGGTCTTCAATCAAGTTTCAATGACCAAATCGCTTCTGGATATATACATATATGTATATCTGTATACACATATGTATGTATTTATATATAATATATGTACAAACATATACATGTGTATGTACAATTATCTCTGTATAAATTGACCATACGCAACACAGAGAGAAATGTATTTTCAACAGCACATCAGAGTTCTGCTTTCAAAAATATCTTTTAGAGGGTTCCCCCTTGCACGACCAAAATATTCCCAATGGCTAAAAAGAGGAAGAGAAGAGGAAGAACTGCATCTTGACAATATTTGTCAACAAAGGCACAAAGAAAGCATCATTCTCCATTCAATGAAACACACAACTGCTAAATCATTTTATGGTTCATTCTAACAACTTAGCCCCTGCTTTCATCATTACAGCCCGAGTGAAGAAAAAAATGAACACAGGTAGCAGTGGGATCCTAGTTCTTTCTACTTCAGACAATGCACTGAAATATGTAAATGGTCAACCTCCTGTTTTTTAAAACCCGCGCATATTTCTGTTACTTCCTTGTTTGCTCTTTTTCTGAATGTATAATGTAGACTTTAGCAGCAAGATCTCCTTTTATTATTTTGAGCAACTAGATGCCAATGACAACCTCTGTAATCTTCAGTTAGCAAAATGGCTAATGGCATTTGTCCCTTCTGATAAAAGCTTAAAGGTGCTACATCACCTATAAGTTTCATCAACAACAATGGCTGATATAAGGTCATCACATAATTCTTTGTTTGAGAATAAAAGAGATTAAAAAACGAATAAACCTATCATGAGGCCATGACATTTAGCTAGTAGAGTTTCCACAGAGACAACCATATGGTCATTCACATAAACTCATGGGATGCCAAGAGGCAGAAACAGCCCTTTCCGTGATTATTAGATTTCCATAGAGCAGGAAGTTCTTCTTTTTTCAACTCTCATATTTTTCAAATGTTAAAAACCAAGGAACAAAATCTAGCTTAAAAGTCCTTTCCATCATTATTAGAATTCTATACGAAATTTCCCAAGGAAAAGTAGACAATGTTTTACGATTTTTCTTTTCTTTTCGTATATTTGTCACACAACGCCAACTAAGCCATACTGCAGTCTTTTTCCCGTTGTGGGATGTAATTTAATGCCAAAATCCATGATGTATCCCCCATAGGCGAATTTAACCAAAGTTCAATAAAGATGCCCTGCTCTTACAAGAAAATCTTTCTTTCCTCAAAATTAATTTAATAGTTTTATTTGAACCTAGGTTGGTGATGATGAGAAGCCTGAATTCAAGTTCACTCGAGTTTGAAAAAATGCAGGCCTTACAAACTATGCTGGTCAACCAAATGTTTAGCAGGACAAAAAACAAAATTACCAAATTCGTGATGTTCATTATAAATTACAGCAACATAAGTTCTATTATGTGAAAAGAAATTGGATTTCTTTCCAAGGCAAAGAAGTAGATACAAACCAATACAGGGAATCCGACAACTATAGCCCCAGCAGCACTAACAACGACAGACAAAGAAGTGAACGCCATTGAGCCGAAAGCATCAGATATCATGCCGAGTGCATAAGCACCGGCAGCAACTGCTCCTCCAAGCATTGAGATGGTGACAAGCAGATAATTCAAAGGAGGTGGCACCTGAATGTATCGGCCAAACGAATGGAAAACAACCCTGACCTCCAGACAAAGTACAACCACAACCAAAGCAAGCGCACCATTGACCAAGCGGATACTGTGGAGTTGGCGGTCGTTCTTTGTGAGCCACCAGAGCGCCCCCCTGGTGGAAGCATAGAGTTGAAAGAGAAAGGGAACGAAGAAAAGAAGAAACAAATCGCAGATAGAAGCAGCAGAGGAAAACAGGATGGAGTAATGGGAAGCAATGTGGAATAGCAAGGGGAAGAAGAGGAGATTCAGGGTGTGCAAGCAACTGTCGAGCTGGCTGAGGATGAGACTTTCATCGGGAACCTCCCCACCATGGTAGTTGACCTCCTGCTTCATCTTGAAAGACGACACGCGGGGGATGGAGAAAATCCAGTAGAAAACGCAATTGAAAGCCATTAGGTAATAGGCGGCGTTGACCATTCCGACGGCAGCGACGGTGGCCCAAGCGAAGATGGAGGATGCCATGATGGGGACGCAGGCGAACAGGAGGCGCTCCAAGGCCAGGACGATGGTGGGATACTCGATTTGGATCCACTTGAACTGGAGGGAGACCCAGACGCCTATCAAGAAGTTGGTAAGGGCGCAGGCGAAGGAGGCGAGGAGACCAAGAGAGACGGAATTGAACGTGAAGAGGAGGAGGGAGGAGCTGAAGAAGAAGGCGATCTGAGAGGCGATGAGGGAGAACCAGACGGCAAAGAACGAGCCAGGCTTGAAGTCGAGGGAGTCGAGGATGTAGGCGATCATGAGACCTAAGGTGAGGGTGGCGAGGACGGGAGTTCCACCGAGGTCGAGGAGGAAGGCGGCGCAGGGGACTAATGCAAGGGCAATTCTGGCGTTATGGGCGAAGGTCGAAGGAGAGAATCGGGAGCCCTTAAGGAGAGATCTAGAGGATGAGCTGCGGGAGCTGCTGCTGCTGCTGCCGGCGGCGGCGTAGAGTGTAGAAGCAGAATTGGGTCTAGGGTAAGCATCGCCGGCGACGCCGTTGAAAGAAGGGGCGCTGACGGAGGGAGAGATGTAGGGACGGAAGGAACGGGGTTGGAGCTCCGGCGGAAACATATTGGATCTCCCAAATGCGTAGCAGTTGTTAGTAGTAGGAGTAGTCTAGTCCTATGGCAGTGCACCAGTGTGTGTGGGGGCCGGGCGGGAGGCCTCCGCTGCTGGCGGAGGGGATCGGGCTTTTTTTTTTTTTTTCTTTTTTTTGGTGGTGGGGTGGTCGTGGGCGGGGCGCTTTCGGGGCAGTTTGACGGAGGACTGTTTTGACTCCTCACACTCTCATCTGCTCTCTCTCTATCTCTCTCCCCCCTCCTCTCTCTCTCGCGAAACGCAGTGACGTGTTTCTTGCTCCAGGAGCCGTCCGATCCTACTTAAGCGGGCCCCAACCCACAATTTTGGATGCATGTGACTTCTTCTGCAAATGGGAAAATATATAAATTAATTAATTTGATTATCTGAATGTATAGTTACTACTGCTAACTGCTTTTACACATGCTTTTCTTATTTTTGGGTCTTTGAAGAAAACATACACCCAATTTGGATCCTTTCCATTTATTATTCTCAATTTTCTACTAGTTCAAGTACCTGTATGGCTGTATCTAATAAATCAAATGTTGTTGCAGTGTGACTGAACATGTAATTAAGTAGAAGGAAAACTTAGAGCAAATCCAAGTGAGCTAAAATCACAACATTCTTCTACACTTTGGGTGTTCAAGGATTGTTCGCACGCAGACGTGATTTGCACTCGAAAATTTGGGTCAAGATTTATGTAAGTTGTTAGATTTGTCCATTAAATATTGATAAGTGACGTGGCTGCTGCCTAGTCGTGACCTATTTCAGCACAAAATTTGATTTGAAGGATGACAATGGGCTAAAAAATGAACTTTTGTTTTGATGACGGACTCAAATGGCTCATTTTTAAATTTGAGGGAATTTTTCATTAAAAAAAGGGTTAGCAATCCTTTGCCCCCTAACCTAGGCTAATTTCTAATAAAAGGGTCAAAAATCAAAATCGTCCTAAATTGCGATATTGATAAGATAATCGCCAAATTGACAAATGCGGTTTCTTGGTTTTATTTTGTTTCCATTTTTTTTTGTCGTGGGGTTTAAATTTTATAGAGAAACCAATCAATAGCCAGATAAATAAAGAAATGCAATTCACCACGCTTTCTAAATATCGAAAATTGTTCACCTAAAATTTAAAGAAAAGCCAAATTTTAAAAAAAATTTGAGAGGTGAAACCGCAAAAGAAATGCGGTTTCATCATGAAAATAGAAACCGTGATTTCAGCCATGTTTCTTCATTTGCGTTTAAAAAAAATTTGGAAAGTTGAGCAGTTTAACATCCAAATTGAGATGGATTTTCAGTGACAACTGACACTGGAAATCACATAGATGTCGATTCCCTTAAACAAAGAGGTGGATGAAGCGCTTTGGATCATTCGATAAACAAAGACAAATCATCATCGCAAGAACAAAACGGATGGAAGCAAAAACACATCAATGAAACAGATGGTCTTGCTAATCGGACGGAAAATATATCCACAACTAAAAAGCGAGAAAGGAGAACTCAAGAACGGATGTTTTCCGTAGTCTCTTATGAAGGATGCTGACTGCATTGCGAATGATTGACACGAGCCAAAGCAATCGGAGAATATCGTGAGTATATGGCCAACAAGTTCTGGGAGTAAAAGTTTTCTGGCCCTTAATGTGGAAGCAGGATGTGCTAAGAAATCGTGGTATTGCAATGATGCATTTTTGTTGATAAAAGGTCAGCCAATGAGGGTATACCAAATATGGCAAATTTTGATGGGCAAAATGTCCGCTATAGTAAAGAGAGGCAGTGCAGATGAGGAATTATTACTGTCTAGGTTCAGAAACTCAACTATCCAATTTTTTTTTTAAACGAAATTGAAGAAACCGTAAAGCTGAAATGCGGTTTCTATTTTCATTATGAAACCGCATTTCATCTTTGCGGTTTCACCTTTCCAAATTTTTTTTTTTAATTTTGCCGAACAATTTTCGATGTTTAGAAACCGATGGTTGAATTATGTTTTCTATTTATACGTAAACCGCAATTCGGCCATGCAGCTTCTATAAAATTTAAACCCCATCCGACAAGGAAAAAATGAAAACAAAAATAAAACCAACAGAAACCGATTTGTCAATTTCTATTCTACTTTTATACCCCCCAATATTCCTGAGGACCACCTGACATTTTGATTTTACCCTTTCTTAGAAATTAGCCCCTAACTTATGGATGGCAACACTTTCCCACTTTGAACTTTAAAAATATACATTTTGTCCCCTCAAGTGTATTATATTTGTACTTTTAATTTGTATTAACTATAAAAACTCTCTCTAAGGTATATCTATTTTGGGCAAAAAATCTAAATGACCCTCAAACTTTTAAGTTGAGCAACTTTTAGCCCTCAAACAATTAAAAGCCTAAACTTGGTCCTCCAACTTCTAAAAGGGCTAACTTCGGACCCTTATACCTAGTGTAGCCGGTTAAGTAATCGATAAGAGCAAGAAATATGATAGGGCCAAATGTGAAGGGCATTTTTGTCCGAAAGGGCAACAAATTATTGAACAAAACCTATGAGCAAAAATGTGCCCCTTATTATTCAACAAAATCATTCATTAAACCCATCGATCGACCATCACAACTCCAAGAAGAAGGTCGCTATCGATCGATGACAAAGTGAGAGAGGCTACGAAGATAAAATGGAGTGGGTAATCCGTCCGAAGAATGAATATTTTGATCCGTACATGCAATACGGTAAGTGATATTAGATTTTTTCCAAATAAATCATGTGCAATTTAATGGATAATACAGTAAGAAAAAATCAATTACTGATACATTGTTGTGGGGTTCAAAATAGTGAAGCAGTGGTCCAATGAATAGTAGGGTTGGGGGACCAGAATGTGGGGCTTTGTACTTAATGTTGTGGTCCCGAAATTGTTTTTTACAGTTGCTGCTGAAATATTAGTGCGTATAAATAAATTTTAATTAGCTGAATTATATTGATGTTCTATTTAGCAGCAACTTTGGAATTTGGTGTTTGAATAGGGTTTTTATATTACTTGAATTGCCCATGAATAAAAGAATAATTAATTATTTATTATGTGCATGTGATTTGGAGGCATAAATTGACTAGTCAATATCATTCTACAGCCATCGACTCAGAATTGTTCACTATAAGGTTCCACCATGGGGGAAGAATCAAATGGGGAACATACACAAGTTATGAGGGTGGAGATGTAGACTACGTACATTTGTGTGATGCGGATCGAATGTCTATTCATGAGTTGAATCAAATGGCAGAAGATTTAGGATATGCAAATGCAGCCATAATATATTACTACCTTGAAGCAGATAAAGATTTGTCCACTAGTTTGAAAGAGTTGAGCACTGATAGTCATATAAATACTTTCTGTGCGTAGGCATATAAATTCAAGGTAATGGAAATATTTTGCAACCATTTAACAGCAGAAGACATTCAAGAGTTGGAGAAAAATTTGGATATGATAGCAAAAAGCACTCCAAAGAAGTATGGAATTATCGTAGAAGAGTTGGGCAAAGAATGTTGCATTAGCAGAGATAATTGTCTCCAATTAAGTACTAAGAGGACATTGGTCATTGATGATTGCATAGGTAGAGTTGAAGCTGAAAAATTACTGGGAAATAATGGTAATAAAAAAGGCAGTCATAGTACAGCAAATGACCATGATGGAGAACAATCGCAAAAGGCAAATGGTCCCTGAGATGATGTATCGGAGGCATGGATGTCACGAGAATGAAGAGAGAAACAAGAAGTCGATCTCGTGAGTCAAGCAGAACAAAGTTTAGTGGCCGATAAGTACCGGGGACGAGCAATTGCCGAGGGTACATCATCCTGAAGTTTGAAGGAAGTAATGCTACATAAACCTGGTCGCAAACGGGGAACAACATGAAGATACAAATATCAGACTCAACCATCACAACCGAAGTGATTGACCAAGAACAAGCACCAATGCGATGTCGAAGCAAGGGAAAAAGTCGACGGGACAAGAACAAATTTAAACCGCCAAAGCAAGTCTACTAATGCGTAAGTCAAACTTGTCCAGAAGACTACATAATGATCACTCTAAGTAGTGATAATGGATCATCGAGCATGAAGGAACAAACAGAATAAGTGAGATATAAAGACTTTATATGAGAGAAGTTCATTATGGATCCCCAATTTGAGGTAGGGATGAAATTTGAGTCAAGAGCGCAGCTTTAAAGCTATCAAATGAGTATGGTATTAGGAAGGTAAACCAGCTTTGGACTTACAAGAATGATCCCACTAGGGTGAGAGCTAAGTGTGGAACCATGTAACTAGTAATGTATGCTTCAATCAAAAGCATTAGGGAACAAAGGATCGGTAGTGAAGACCATGAGAGATGTGTAATGAGAACGCAATCATGCATGGAAAAATAGGAATATAACTGCTAAATGGGTATCCAACAAGTACATGGAGAGAATAAGATCTAATATTAAGATGCCACCCCGAGAACTTAGGCGACTTTGTAATGGATTACAAGCCAAAAATTTCAAGCATGTTGCATTGACTAGAAAGTTGGGCATGGAACTTATTAAGGGTGCAATACAAAAAAATTTGAGCTACCGGAAGAGATAAAAAGACACATCCTAACAAAGACAATGAAAATAATGTTTACTCCATGTAGAAATCCCGAGCTAATCCAAGATTCATGAGACTTTATTGTCGCCAGGACCAATCAAAAAAGGTTTTCAAGACGGGTGCCAATTTTAGAATTGGATGGTTGCCATATTAAAGGTAACTATCCCGACAATTGTTAACCGCCATGGTCAGATCCAAATAATGGATACCGGCCGGATGGCGGTTAATGGAGAGGGAAGCCACCGAGCAATGGAAATGGTTTTGAACCTCTTGAGTGATGACCGCAAATAGAAAATCGTGGTCATTACACTTTATTTCGTGATCAACGTAAGGTATGAACCTCTTGAATTCTCTGTTACACATTGTTGTTTGATGTTTATTCTGTCGTACTTTGATTTTGGAAAATGAAAATTCTTGCTTTGATATTGTATGCAGGGACTTGACAGAGCTCTAGCTGATGTTCTCTCTAACTCTGACCACCGATACTGTGTTCAACATATGTATCGAAACTTCAAAAAGAAGCATCCAGGATTGGGATTGAAAAAAAGATTCTGAAAAATTGCTAGTTGCTCAACAATTGAGCAGTTCAACAAAGCAATGGATGAATTTGAAAAGTACGATAATGATGCACATGGTTGGTTGAAAAAAGCACCACACCCAAGACACTGGTGTAAGACCTTTTTCTCTAAACACACCAAGTGTGACATGCTGGTCAACAACTTGTGCGAATCATTCAATGGCCACATTCTAGAAGTTAGGAACCAACCAATTATATCTATGATGGAGGCTATTCGAGAATACATAATGGTCAGAATACAGCAAAGGAGACAAGCGATGGAAAGAAGCACCGGATTTGCTGGACGACTTATTAGAAAAATTGTGGAGGAAATGGTCAAACTAGCAAGTCACTGGCAGCCAATCTGGAATTCTCACACTGGTTATCAAGTAAAGGGACCAAGAGGGGCCCAATTTGCTGTAGATCTTCAAAAAAAAGAATGCACGTGTGGGTTGTGGACATTGAGTGGAATCCCATGTTGTCATGCCATTACTGCCATCCATAGAGCCAACAAGGACCCACACACTATGTTGGCCAAGTGTTACAGTAGAGAGCTTTTTATTTCAATCTATAATAATGTGCTGCATCCTATTAGTGGTGAAATTCAATGGCCACAGTCTACAATACTTGAGTTGGGACCCTCCATTTGCGGACTCGCCTGGAGGCCTAAGAAGGCTAGGAGAAGGGATGTAACTGAAGGAAAAGATCATGGAAAAAGATTGAGGAAGCGAATTGTCATACATTGTAGGAAGTGTGGTGGTACTGGACATAATGCAGCCACATGCAAATAGCCATCTCAATCACCAGGTGAGGGACAATTTTCATCTCAACGAACTCAACAATGTGGAGAGGGACAAGATAACAGCTAAAGACCAAAATCAAGGAACGAGGCATGCTGTAAGTATTTATTTATTGTTAGTCATTGGCAGCCAAATTTTGTTTTCATCCAATTATTAACTATTGCATTGCTTTTTTTTCCCGATAAGCAATACAGGGGAAAAAACAAAAAAAGGCTCCCCATCGCAAAGAACAACAATGTACCACATAGCCAACACAAGCATCTTGCGACCAAACAACCAGTTCATGGGCAAAACAAAAGATCTGCTAAAAGACCATTGAGTGATCAAGACAAAGGGTTTATCAATATGAACTATGCATATTTGGGAAAAAATTCACCTTTTTCTGTTGGCAATTGGAGGGGAAGGGGGAGAGGACGAGCCAAATCAAGTTCTGGATTGGGACAGGGGCCATCAACTTGATCAACAATATTATCCGCACCATCTTATGGCTTATTTTGGATTTAAATTTGTGATGTTAGTTGACTTCATTTGCAACCTTTGTTTCTGATGTAGCCAATTTTTGTTGACTAGTAAACCTTTTTGTGCCTTCAAAACTAACTTACTGAATATTATATGGATGAAATATATGGTTTACAATTTGCTTTGTGTCTAATATTGGTTGCAGACAATTTGGAATTCTCATACTGGCTATCAAGTATTATACACCGCCACAATTTGCTAACACGGAAAAGGTGTTTGTCATTGAACCAACTAACACTACTACACAGCCATAATGGCAAAAACATTCCCATCAACACATTCAGGGCTTTGTCCATTACAACCACGAACCGGCATACTACTATGCTACAATACAAAAGCCATATACAACTCCATTGAAGGCAACCCATATCTACACATTCTATTTTCCTCCTTTCTGACAATGTAAGGCTTCATCTCTAAACCGTCAATACTCACCATCAGGTTGCACCATCTCAATAGCTCCGTGTCCAAGTTGCAGCATGCCAATAGATCCTCTGTTTCTTAGCCAACCAGTCACCACTAAAAAAGCAGTAAACCAACTTACCACAAGCAACTTGATAAGAAACTTGTTCCACCACTTTTGACACCGTAATTGCTGATCCATTTCTTTCAATTTTACCCTCAATTTCGTAGCTTTTGTCTCAGATCTTCTTGCTGCATCTGCATATGCATCTCTTTCTTTTTCGGCTGCATTTATCCTTCTTAGAAGCCCGGGTATCACCTCCACAGAACGACGACACATCTGCTCATCGATCCAATCCCAATACCCATAGCCCCCCTCTCCTTCTGAGCAAACAACATACCTCCTCCCTGGATTCCTATCAGTCCATGAGGTAATCATCTTTGTGACTTTCCCACAATGACATGTAGGAAGAGGAGAACTGCGAAATCTACGCATTATTCCCCTTCTTCCTCCTTCTTTAGCTTTCCTTCTTTGGCCTTTCTTCTTTCTTTTTCGTCTTTTGGCTCTTCCTCCTTCGGCTTTCTCTTTTTTCTTCTTTGTATTTTTCAAATGCAGCTGATGAGAATTTTTATTTCTAGGGTTTTCTTCACCATTTTGTGGCTGTACGGACATAAATGCCCTTGTAATTAAGCCCGTTAAACTCATTTTCTTCTCAAACCGACTACTTAACTGGCTGAATTGGGTGAAAGGGTCCGAAGTTAGCCCTTTTAGAAGTTGGAGGGCCAAGTTTAGACTTTTAATTGTTCGAGGGCTAAAAGTTACTCAACTTAAAAGTTTGAGAGCCATTTAGATTTTTTGCCCATCTATTTTTACATTTTCCCCCATAACGTTATTTTTTCTCCCTTTATCCCTTAAGTAGTTAATTGACCCTAACATTGTTTAATGGTAATGTCAAAAAGACTTTTATATTCTTAATAGTTAAATGCAGTAATTCTCCTAACTTATTTTGCACTTTATCCTCTAACATCCTTTTTTTTTCAATTTTTCTTTTTGTCACTAAAATCATTAGTCAACTCCAATATTTTATAGCACTCATGACAAATAATGTCTCAAAAATTAATATCCCTAACATAGTAATGAAAAGATAATATAATTATAGATGTAGTCCTAATTAAATTTCATCCCATAGTTGTACTTCTTTAGATTGAGAAAGATATCTTGCTAATTTCACGTAGTAATGAAAACAAATAACAAAAATTGTTATTGAAAAATTAATATGTGAAATTATTATTAAGATTCTAAAAATGCTCAAATATTGTTAGTTTCTTTTTATGAACGTGCATATGATTCTGCTTTTTCTTTAATAGCTAAATATCTTCTTTATATGGGAGTATACATTTTTTGTCGATAATATTTAAAAAAGAGAGAAACTGGTTGGTTTTAGTTTCAAAGTTTACGTGATCATTTTTTGAATATAACATGATTAAATGCCACTTAAAATTGTTTAGATTGCTAAATTTTTCTAAAACCCTTTTTTTCTTTTTGCTACGTCATATAATTATCTTATTTTAAAAAATTGAATAAAATAATTATTTTTCTTAATAAATAATAAAAATATTAGGAATATATGTGTAATTTTACTATTAAAATATAAATATATATATATATATATATATATATTCAAACCTATTCAAATCGACTCACGAGCTATTAAGCTTAAGAGAAAATTGCTCAAATTCGAGTTGAATATAAAAATGAGCTACTCGAATTTGACTTGAATTTGATCAATATCGAACTCGAGTCGGCTCGATTTGTTTACAGCCTTTGGATAACATGACAGTTTAGGGGAGGTTTTTGTTTAATTTATATTATAATTCAATATCATACCATACAGCGGTGGTATATTACAATGAATACAAAATATGAAAATACAACAATAAAAGTTGAATGTTGAGAAATTAAAATGTTTGGATATAATTTGGGAAAAATTCGCACGGTGGCCAATATTAAAAATATAAAATATAATATATTTGGAGAATAAAATATATATTTTTGAAGTATATGATGATAAAGTGTTACCACCCTAGAGGTTGAGGGACGATATTATTACTAAGGGATAATTTTAGAAACCTCTCCTGAGATTTCATGAAATATCACTTAGCTCCCTTGAAGTTTTCAAAATCTCTCTTTATCGCCCATGAAAATATTGTGGATCCACATATTACTATCGGAAGAGATCAATTGGGTGAAATAGCATGTAATAGCTTCTAAAGACAAAAAAAAAAATTTTGATAAACCTTATATGCATGTAATAGCAACATGCCCATGAAACAATTAGCACCACTCTTCTTTTTCTGTACCAACAAAGCGTGAAATTATCTGACAAGACTTCCAAAAGTGCGCAATTGCTTGTCAGAAGAAATACTTAGAACAATATGACTTTTATTTGTATGTTACAACTATCTTTGTTGCTCTCATTTATTTCATTTTCCTGTGAACAATACGAGAACTTGGAGCAGAGGAGGAAAAAATTGCAACTTCACTAAGATGATTCCCTAAGCTTTGAATGAATGTGTGATTTTCAAAATAAAACTACATAATAGGTAAAAATTATGAGTTTGTACTTTAAATGATCAATAAGTAATATGAGATGATGTAGGTTTCATAATCAAAATAATTACATAAAAGTAAGAGAGTAATATAATTTTATTATTTGATTGTGAAATATTCTTCCTGATTAGGCTATACAAATGAATAGGTATTTATATGCATTCCTCCCATATGTGAACTATTTTCAGGTGGTGTTTTTGTTTATTTAAAATTACAAATTAGGCAATATCACTTTGTCTATTGCTGTTATTGACATTGTTAGAAACTCTATGATTTGTTAATGTTATGTTTCTATTTTGTTATTTATTTTTGGATAGTCTAAGGGTATTAAGGGAACTAAAATTTTCTCTCCTCCAACACGTATTTTTTAATATTACCTCTTGCGGAGAGGAGGTGACATTCTTAACAAAATGTCAAATTTAATGGTAATAAAAGAGAGATTTTAAAAATATTAGGAGAACTAAGTGATAATTCACCAAACCTCAGGGGAGGCTTCTGAAATTATCCCTATTATTTACCCTACAAAAATGGGGCGGTTCAAAGGGACAGTTATTGGTCCTCTAAAAAAAAAAAGAAAAAAAGAGAGCAGTTCTACTAAGGGGTAAAAACGAAAAAAGAAGCATCTCGTGAGGGCAACAAAGTGAAAGAGGATTCTGAGTGATAAAATGAAGACGGCGGCTAATGGACAAGCATACCCCCGGTGCCCTAGACAAGGATAGGTGAGCTAAACAGAGGGTTGAGATTATTCGGTGATGGAGCATCCAACGACTCACATTAAGGAGGTGGTCGTATATAAGAATCGCAAAAACCCTAACCGCCCATTTATAGGCGCCCTCGAAGCTGCTGGCGTTGGGACTCGTTTACATCTTCTCTCAGGGAATTCGGTTCTGTTTGATTCCTTGAGGCTTTCAAAACTCTCGTAAGATGGTAAGTTGATTGCAGTCGTCTATCTTATACTGCTCTCGTCGTGTTTGATATGAATCTGCTCTGCAAATTTTAGTAGTTTGTGTTCTGGAAGGATTGGTCTGATTGATTATTCGTTAATACTCTGTGTAATATGTTGTTCTTAGAGAGGTTAATTGTATGCTCTCTTCTTCTTCTTCTTCTTATTCATCTCTCTCTCTCTCTCCCCCTCTTTTTTTTTATTTTTTATTTTTTTCCGGGATTCCATCTTCTTAAGGTGCTGCCAAACGATGTCGACTTGCTAAACCCTCCGGCTGATCTGGAGAAGAGGAAGCACAAGCTCAAGCGTCTGGTGCCCTCCCCTAACTCCTTCTTCATGGTACTATAGCTACTCGTTCTCTCTCGCAACCTCCCTCCCGCCCCCCCTCCCTGCCCTCCTGTCTCTTGCCTTTTCTGTTTCAGATAATTGATTTTGTTATTTCTCAAGAAAATAAGCACATATTGTTCATTGATAATCAGCAATTTTGTACAGCCTGTTGATTAAGAAAAATAAAATTTTGTATAGCCTGTTGACGAGGTGTTTTTTTTTTCATTTTGGTGTCATATTTACAGGATGTCAAGTGTCAGGGTTGCTTTAACATGTAAGTTCCCGCGTCCCTGGACTAATACTAGCCTCATTTGCTTCCTTTCCTTGCCTGGTCCTTTTATAGCTTAATTTCTCCACCTGATTATGTGGAATTTGATATGTTCTATGTCTGTGCGTATGCAGAACAACTGTGTTCAGCCATTCCCAAACAGTGGTGGTCTGTGGTAACTGCCAGACAGTGTTGTGCCAGCCCACTGGTGGACGTGCCAGGCTCACTGAGGGCTGTTCTTTCCGGAGAAAGGGTGACTGATTCCTTTTTTATATTGTTAAAGCGAACAGCTAAACAGTTGCTATTAGAAATGTTCCGAGTTTGTTGACAGTGAGAAAAGTCAGGCTAAGATTTTGTTATTTCGGTGGTTGCTTTTGTTTAACATGTAGTTGTTAAAGAACTAAGTTTTGGATCTATAAAGACTTTGAATTCTATGGTTACTTTTAAAGTGAGAATACATTTGCTTTGGGTAATTTTACTTCTTTTTGAAGGCATTTGGTATTGTACTTGTTGGCACGTGCCTAAGTTTCATGGGTTGAAGTTTTTTGCCTTTCTATCAGTGCTTTACCGTGCTTTTTACTCGTACTAACTGATGTGGTCATGATCTGAGAATGGCTTTAGTTGCATCGTTTGATGATCCTGAGCCACTAAGCAACTGTTATCTGCATTATTGCGTGTTATCCTGTTGTAGAGAAGACAGAGCGAGAGGTAGTTTTGTTTCTATTCTTAGAGATGGAATCTATAGCAAATGCCATATAGGCAGCATTTTTTGTTGTTGGTCTTAATAAATGCTTTACTATTTCTGAAGATGCTGTTCTGTGATGCCATGGGAGACGAGGACCCAACTGTGATACTTGCTCTTGTTTCCCTGAAAGTGCTGAAAATGCACCAGGGTGTGTGCATTATCGATTGTTTAGTGGTCTTGAGTGTGTTTAGTCGGTTCTGGTCACATTGTACATTCAACTCCTATTTGTGGTTGATGTGGATATACGTTGCTTATATGCTATGCGTTTTTGGGAATGTTCTATGCGTTTTTGGGTTTTCAACAAGAAGTGATGAATGGTCATAATCTACGAGCTTGTAATTGGGAGTTTTGGAATTTGTGCAAGGGATAAGATTGTACAAGTTTTGGTGGAATTTGTGCAAGGGAGAAGATTGTACAAATTTTGGTAACTTGTAGTTTCGAATTGTTTAGTGCAAAATGATAACCAAAATGTTATTGATGCAAAGAACCCGTGTGTTTACTAAAAAATGAATACAAATTATTCATGTTACTTCGGGGCATCCTAGTTGTAGCAGAAGGTGTAAGGTTTCCTCTGGCTATCAAATTGCTGTCAATTTCCACTTGACCCGCTTGGTGTAGGGTGGGCACTGCTTTCTGGAATAAAAAGGAGAGCAAATATTAGTCTTGCAGAACTCTCATATGCTCGGATTTTTAACTGTGATTTCGACTGGAAAATTAGGATCACTTTTTTATATAGTATTGGTATATAATTGTAATTTTTTCGTACACTAATAGGTTTATGTAATATAAATATAAATTTAAATTTGAAATTTAAATCATGAACATGTGATATGAATGTGAATATGGTAGTGTAAAAAAATCGCTAGTGTATATAAAGTTAATCCAGAAAATTAGTAGTATTGGGGACTCTCGCTCGTTTACCACTCGATACATGGAAACGGGTTGTGCGGTGCATCGTACTGGAGCGCAAGGCTCCTTGTGGTTATCAAGAGATGACGGCCATTTGTCTTGGATGTCTTTGGTATCTTATCGAATTCTGGGATTTTTTTTTTTTATTGGAGCCAAGGTGTTCTAGAAAACCCAAGAAAAATAGAGGTTCTAGGATGAGTGATGCAGTTGGTTCAGGAATACCAGCAAGATGAAATTATGTGCTGTGGGTCTCATGTTTGTGAAGCATATCAGAGGGACAAACATGGCCGGCCACTGCTCACTTGTGCAAAGCATAAGAGGGCTTGTAATGTTGTTGGTGATTTCAAGCCTATTTTGCGATCAGCAGCCTTGGCGTGTTGATATAAGCTCGCTTGCGCACATACATTTTGTGGAAATTAGTGGACGTCCAGCATCCGTTTTAATGAGATTTCTATATTTGCCCCCTAAGAGCATAACCACCATTTTCTCGTTGATCCTCTTCAAAAGCGCAGCCTCTGCGTTAACGTGCCTTTGGGTGCTCAGCCAAATTGTCAATGCCCCTCACAAGTCACAACAACTGGTTGAACCCACAATACGTCCTCTTTTTCAGGATCAAAATTACTATGTGAAGTTTATCGAATATTAAGTGCCTTCAGGCTGCCGTGTGCATCTCCATGATTCTGTCGCATTTCACACCTGCGTCCTTTAACTCCATTAAAGCACGGGAAAAGCCCACCAACTCATTTGATGGCAGTAGTATTCTTTTGAGGACAGAATATTGCGGTCAATAAACTCAAAAGCCACTAAACTAGCTTATTCCCTGCTTTAGAGTTTAGAGTAGGGTGGTGGTTAATCCTATCACGTGCGCGCCTTGGCTCAGTACTTAAAAAAAAAAAAAAAAAAAAGATTGTTTAGTAGCTAGGACCTTAAATCCTAGTAGTAGCAATAAGTTATACACGAGGTTGCGGTCTTTGTTTTGAGTCTTAGTCCAAGGACAAATTCTTAGTCAAAATTGTATGAATTGAATCATCACACACGTTTTCGGATGAAGAAGTTATACTCAAGTACTCCCTCCATCCTAAATTATTTGTCATATTTCGAAATTTCAATTTTTCAAACATAGTGTTAGGATGGTGATGTTAGTGAATTTATTTTTGAAATTATCTTTAAAAAATTTGAATTTAATATAAAATATAGATAAATGTTAAAATAATATTGAAAAAAAGACATCAAAGTAATTTTGACTTTGAGAAAATAATAAATATTTTGAAGCATTCCAAAATGCAGAGCATAACACCCTCAATAGACTGAGGGGGTGCCTTTTTTTTGAACCAACCAGTCCAGCTTTTTTTTTTTTCAAAAACGATGCTAATGTATATATATATGTCAGGGTGGATAAAACCACAGTCCAGCTTTTAATGAGGTGAAAAAGAAACCAAATTATCCGGGGATTAGCCCGGTCGGGGTCCACCAATAGAGCCAGCCAGACACGATTCCTCCTCAGCGGGTGCAGGATTTTCGGGCCCAAATGAGTCCCCGTCGCCACTATCCACCACGAACATACGTCTAAAAGGGTACAAAATACTATATATACCGAAGAAAATACGTAGAATGGACAAACCAATTTTGCAAGGCGTCGCTGATGAAAGTCAATTAATTAAAAGCTTCTCGGCTACTTTAGCATTCCAAAACACACAATAAATAATACAAGTCACACGGTATACAACTGGTAATTGAGAAATGCTATGAAGAGAATATTCTAAAAAAGAAAACTTATAATTCAAAAACCAATTTACTAGGTGCGTATTACACTGTTAAGCATTTATGATGCTTAGTGGTAGTAATCGATTTAGTGCACAAGCATACAGTGTAACACAACGAATTTCATCCGCGCGTGCAAAAACCTTCAAGCAATTTTGTTGTATTTAATGGGACTATTTGGTGAAAAAAAAAAGAGCAGAAGATTCTATAATTAATTTCCCTCCAACTCCCCCTAGTAATCCAAGCCCCGTCAAAACATGTTTTGTTACTCGTCTATGCTCTTCATATCATATATAAGCCGTTGTTGCATCCTCCACTCCAGTACCAGATAATAAAACTTGGTCAACAAATAGCCTAGGCCTCAGATATGTGCAGATTCCAAATTATATACTCCTACACGAGCATTTTTTTTTTTTTTTCTTGCTGGAGAGAGAGGGGGATGTTTAAGGTCTGGGGTCTCCATGAATTGGGGTGTCGCTGCCGGGAATTTCAACACTCATGTTTCGCTAAACATTGCACGAGAAATTGGACAGTTGTTTGTTTTCTGAGTTTGACTTCCCGTATGTGTGTGTGTGTGTGTGTAACTTTGTGTGGACTGATGAGGAATTCGAGCTTGAAAGCTAGGCCACCAGTTTGACTAATCAGTCACTGTACGTACTGAATAGAGTAAATATTATATGTGGCTGAATGAATAAACAAGGATTTACGGAGTAACGGAGGTTGTAGGCCGGAGTAGTAGTAGAATTTTCTAGGGTTTACAGCATTGATGCAGAGAATGATTAGCAGACATCCCTCCTCAAAATTGGGGGTCAGGGTTGAGGTTGAGCTTAAGGGGCTTAAGCTGCAGTGAATACTAGTAGAATTCCTGTTTTTTCTTTTTTTGGAGTTAGGGCATGAACCTGCTTATCTAGTCGACCGCGCTCCATTATATTATTACTAGTAAGTACTTTGGAGGATTTAACCCTGATTGCTTTGTACTGCTGTGCATGGGCAACTGAACACAGATATGTGTTAAATTAATCTCACTTAGAACTCTAAAATTATATCGATGCATCGAGTCGAGTCGAGTTTTGAGTAAGTCGTGTCTGGATAGATCTTGCACTGCACTACCACTGTCCATGAGATACATCTACGTGGCCACAGCCCATTAGGCACATGGAAAACAAGGACCAAGGATTACACTATACGTGTCCTACAACTGGTATTTGATTTCTACGTGCGATTAGTTAGAACTGGATCTGTATTCATAATTTAATTATTAATTTCTATCTAAATGGAGGAGTAGCTAATGGGCCGGCAATTAAGCACAACCACTTAAATAGTGTCTTAGCTCATGTATATTTGGTGCAGTACTGCATCTCTTTTTAAGTTTTTCATTCCAGCAATCTGCAGGTAGACCGGGGTGGTGGCGTTGTTCATCAATGTGTGCTTTACCTCCTCGAAGAGAATAGGGGGGGAAAGTTTTTTTTTTTTTTTAAATAGAGAAGTAGCTAAGGCTGCATAAATTGTAACACTAGTGCTACTAAAATCATGGCCCGGAAAAGATAGGGCGAGCATGCATGCATGCATGGATGCACTACACTAACTAAAGAGTTGTGTCACATGCAACCCAACAAAAATTCCCTTTCTTTTGCCTTCTTCGAATTGCGTATACGCACATTCACCCAATTTCTTGAGCCCTGGGTGCGCACTAGCATTGCGACGCTACTTGTTGTGGTCAGGGTCAGGGTCAGGGTCAGGGATGTTTGTTTGTTTGTTTTCCTTTTCTTTTTAGTCAAAGGTGACAAAGGTGAGTTCGTATTACTTATTACTAGCTACTAGTCAAAGTAGTAATACATGGTTTAAAGTGTAGCAACTTATTAAGGATGACGGGTTCATTCATTTTATGGTAGCATAGCGTAGCAACTTTGCATGCGTCTCCAAATCAGTTTCATGCTATGTAGAGTGGAATAAGTCGCTATTTTGGACATTAATTACTTAATATGTTGCCCAGTAGCCATCTCGGTCTGAGGGGGAGAGACACAGAGGAGAAGACCTGGGAGGGATTCCCCGGAAATTCATCTTTATATCCAATTCCATCCATAAAAGAAAACATTAAAGGGCTCGAAATAGTAGAGTATGAAAAGGACAAAAAAGGAGCGACCTTGTGGAACATATAATTGAATAAATTGCCTCAAAGTGGAGGCACATGGATCAACATTATTCCCAGCTCTTTCTTTTTCTCCCTCTCGGTCTCGGGGGTCCGTCCGGCCCCATTTCGACCGACTCTCTCACGTTACTAATATACTCCTCCTCCTCCTCCTCCGTCTCTACAATTATTTCCGCAATACGTATGTATTCATGACTTTGAACTTTTTCAGTTTGCGAAATTGGACTGATCATCGCATGCGTGCATTTTGGGGTTCTCCAAACTAATGAAATGACATTTGGTCGCTGCCTGTATCCAATGAGTGAAACTAAGATTTAGAAGCAAATGCTGCTAATCATATGGAAGTTGATTACTTCCTTCCCCCCCAAAAAAAAACCAAAAAAAAAAGACTTTAATCATATGGCTCCAATGACTCCAATCATTGCACGCTCATCACACTCCAGTGAATCCAGACGACGACCATGATTGAATCTCTCTAATCCATATATCCACCGGGCAATCATGAGAATGATGAGATACAAAGCTGCTGAGATATAACATCATCTTTTTTTCTGAAGAGGGTCGCACTTGCATTACATAATACATAAATGCATATGATAGACGCATGCATGCCAAATGCCAATGGAGCCGGGATCTTTATTCATTTGCAGAGGCAGATTGCCAGAGATCCATGGTGATGATGAGATCCAACTTATATGTACTAATATACCTTTAAACTACCATAGTCGATCCTCGAACGGTCCCCTGCTCCATGCATGGCTCAACTACTTACTCAGATCATGTTTCCCCTGTTGCATTCCAGAGTTCGGAGCAAAAATGCAGTTCATTTATGCAAGCAAGCGAGGCGTTGTGAAATAAATTTCAGTACCATTTGAGGCAAACGAATGAATGATAACATATTGCAGATCCTCCAATCTTGGGGTATTATTTCCAGACATAAATGAGCCGGTGATGGAATTGAATGATCTAAAAATGAGCAGGTTGTAGACTTAGGCGCTAAGCTGCGGCAAGACGTTCCATAACTACGGCGCATGTAAATCACGCCTAAATGGTAAATACCCAGGTACTGCTGCTGCTGCTACTTATTTAGGCATCTGACAGTCGAATACGCAACCTCTGAAACCGTTCCGTTCCTCACCAATTAATTTCTCCTTCTAATAATCAATGCAATCAAGTTTATTTAATTACATTAGTCAATGTCAGGCATTCAAATGCGAGACTAGCTAGGCAGAGCGGTCTCTTGCTCAATATAGTATTCACCAGACAAATGGCTCTCATGATACTCTACTCTTTTTTGAAGTGATGATGGATGATTGGATGGAGTAGGACTAGGAGCAGGTCAGTTGTAGCTCTCTTCTCTCTTCTCTCTGTTTTTTTTTTTTTTTTTTTTTGTGTTTTTTTGGGGTTTTTGGGGGGGGAATCCCTGGCCCATTGATTTGCTTAGTATTATTACTTCTAGTAGTACCACAAAGTCATAAAGGAAGCTGTTAACAGCAGTTTTAAACCAGACGACATACAAGGCTAGGATTGAGAAAAAAAGAGAACTAAACATAATCCTAGTAAAAGCCCGCAAATGGTTGTATTATATGTGTGCGCGCTATCAGCTAAGAGACTAGAATACAGCACACTGCCAAGTCCTCCCCATTCCCGCCTGGCCTCTATAAGTAAGGCTCTCACATACACCTCCACACCCCATAGTAGCAAATTACCAGCTCCTCCTCCAGTTCCTTATTAGGCAACGGTCCAGCAATCGATTTCTGCTGGGTACGCTCAATAAACTGAAGACTTCTTCTTAAGACAACAGAGCAAGCATCAAACTGGAATTCTGCCCCCCAGCCCAATCATCTTTCTCATCCATTTTCACTTGTAGTACTCGATACACAAGGCACTACTCCTACTACCAGTTATTGATTAGTGCTTATTGCTGACTATTCTTTTGTGCAGTCAATTTAGAGGGGGCCCAAAAAAAAAAAAAAAAACTATCCTTGGGACGTTGTACTGTAGTAGTTCTGGTACAGCAGTAATAGTAGCACCGGATACAGCAACATGGATGTGAGTAGTAGTCGTGGCAGTAAAAGCAATGATGGTGCAATAGTAAGTGGAAATTCAGCAGCCTCTCCCAGTTCAAAGAGCAAAAGAAAGAATCAGCAGCAGCAACAAGATCAATCAAGTGGCGGAGGGGGCAGCAGGTTCCTTGGGGTTAGGAGAAGGCCCTGGGGCAGATATGCCGCAGAAATAAGGGACCCCACCACCAAAGAGAGGCACTGGCTGGGAACATTCGACACCGCCGAGGAGGCAGCTTTGGCTTATGACAGGGCCGCTCGCTCCATGCGGGGCTCCAGAGCGCGCACCAACTTTGTCTACTCAGACATGCCCCCCGGTTCATCCGTAACTTCCATTGTGTCCCCCGACGAATCTGATTCGCTAATACAACATGTACATGACCATGACCTGTCCTCAGCGGGACTAGTGCTCTTTTCTAATTCTCCACAAGGACCACAACAACAGCAACATCAGCAGCAGCAGCAGCAGCAGCTCTTATTCTTTGGTGGTCATAATGAGACTAGTAACAATCACTTCGCGCCGGCCGGGGATGGCAGTGGTTACTACTGGAACAAATGGAATCATCATGCTAACTGTGGTGGTGGCGGTGCTGGTGGCGCTGGTACAGGTAATAGTACTAACGTGATCACCAACAGCTTGTTCCAACAGGAGGATGAGAATATAAACTCTGCTGCTGCTGCTTCTGGCGCCTCCTACGATAACATGATGAGTAGCTTCTTGCTGTATGGGAATAATGGTGATGATCGCTCCTCCTCCTCCTCAGGGGCCGCGGCAGAATTGCCACCATTGCCGCCTGATATTACGTCAAGCTACTTTGGGAGTCCTACCAGCGAGCCACCGCTACTGCTTTCAGACCTGGGCCGTGGGATTCTGAATGACATGAGTTTTCTCGAGCTGTCAGAGCCGCCCAGCCGCCCAAGTTTCAGCAGCACCCAACGAGTCATGCAGTATCACGACCTCATTAATTCGGGGTCGACCGGGACTCTCACTGCACCAGCAGATGCTGCGGCGGGTGGCTGCAACATCGTGCATCCTTCCTCCTTGGACAGTTTTGGGGCTGATCATGTCAATATGCTCAATGATCATCATCATCACCAGTCCACTACCAACAACATCAATTTCTCCAGCTTTGGATGGTTTTGACTTTTGATGCTACTTGGAGGGAGGTAGTTGACCATTCATGCATGCGCCATTAATTTTGCAAGGTTCCAGCTTCATCAATTTGGTTTTGCTGAAGTAGTAGTACTGCATGTATTCCGGCCGGCTGGCTGGCTGGTTTGCTTTCTTCATTACAAGTTATTTCCGCTTGCTTCTGTTTCAAAATTCTCTCACTTCACTCCCCGTTTCTGTGAGTTGGAAGGGCCGGGCTCCAGCGGAACATCCCCTGCCGCGCCGGCTCCTCCAAAAACGGACAAGAACCTCAAAACGATCATACCCCAAAAAGTATAACTAGTAGGGAATGCCGGGCCGCCGCTGCGGCTTTTACTTGTACACTGCATTGCAAGAACTTTGACAGTGCAATGCGTACGCTTTTTCAAAACTACTGGCATTTTCATATTCATTAATACAAAAATTGAAAGCCATCATCCTCTTTATTTCTGTGCTTCTGGTGTCATTGTTCCCATAGTGTCCTCCAATGAGCAGGTGGATTTTCTTTTCTTCCCTGTTGCTTCTTTTGTTGACGATTAGACCAACACTATATTCATTCACAAAATTTATTTAACTAGCTGAGAAATTAACCTCCACCAGATTGAGATGAATATAAAAAGTATCAATAATAATAAGACACACAAATACGCACGCACGGATAGCAAACTCGAGGAACTGCTACACAAATCATCAGGCTCTTAACACACCAGGGACTAAATTTTGACACTTGAGGTAAACAAAGAGTGGTAAAAATGCAATGGAATTAACCAGACGAGAACAATGAAATTTATCGAGAAAGGACTTGATCTAGCTCCAAGTACTATTTTTCAGAATCGGACGTGAGCACGAATTGAGCATGAGGACCACCTGGGGTTGTGGCGGCATAATACAATAATTTACCGCTCATGCAATACCCCGTGTCACCACTACAAGATTGCTTTAAAATGGAAAAAACAACATAAAATGGTAAGCAGAAAACGAAAAGAATATTTACATCAAAAATATTCAAGTGAAGAACTGAACATCACAAGTCAGGTTGCTCAGATTTCAGGGGTGCAGACGATGATGCACAGTTCCCATTCTGAAGGTACAAACTGTTCGCAACTAGAGAGTCACTGACCAAGCCAACATCAACGTCATCAAAATTCAGTGCACCTCTGAGCTTCCGAGTACTGAAAATTGTAGGGAGGCAAGGTAAAGTCAGTGTATTGCCCGATTACTTTCGTGCCTCAATAAATTGTTTGCTACCAGCTATACATACCCATTCAATCGATTATTGATGGCAGTCAAGTCTTTTGAGGGGCTCTGATACGCATGTGTACTTTCTCCAACACAAGCATAATAGCTTTTGGAGCTATGTGAGATCAAAGCATCCATCTGTAAGCATGACCCAGATCTACATTAAGCAACTAATCGTACAAGGGAAAATGCATTTAAGTGTTTTACAAGTTAATTGATTGCCGCGTCCCATAATCTTCAAATGGTTCTCCTATACACCTGACACTCTCAGATAAATGAACAATCACTGACAAACTCAAGAACATCTTAGTGGTGTTGCTCGTTTCCTCCTACATAAGCCATTCTGCGGTCGAACAGCACAACACGACAATTCCTATTTCTGGTGGTTCAAGCCTTCTTAAAGTTCATTCAATACTTCAATCAAAGTGAATCCAAATTAGTCATTGCAAACAGGGCAAATCGCCAAAATAGCACCCCTCCTAGTCTTGTACTCCCTCTGTCCCATTTCATGTCTTGGTTTCCATTTTGGTTTAACCCTAAATGTTTCTCATAGATTGGTAAGGAGTTTTAGTCCTTCACTATTAAAATGATGCATTTTGGTCCCTCACATTTTAACTTTCTAACCTTTTAGTCCCTCGCTTTTAAAATGATGAGTTTGGTCCAAAAAGTAAACTTCTTGTCCCAAAAATCATTTTTGGTCAAATTTTAACTTTTTAACCTTTGAGTCCCTCATTTTTAAAATGATGAGTTAGGTCCAAAACGTAAAAATCTCATCCCAAAGGTCGTTTTCGGTCAAATTTTCACCTAGAATGACTGTAATAGATATACCAAAACATTGTGATACTCGTACAATTTCATACTGATACCATTTATAGATAAAATTGCAACAGGAAATTGTCTCAATTTGCATGCTAGTAGTTTGGACAAAATATTTATAGAACTCCTAAAATCATCCAAAATGCATCATCGTCACAGTAAAGAAAATAATTTTCTGTTCCTTGACAACACCTCAAATCAAGATTTAAACACAAAATCAAACAATTTACCTTTGCCTAGATAAAATATCTGGAAAAAATATTGAGCTGGAAAAGTCTGTAAATTTTCCCAATTTTCAAAATAATACTCTAGACTAAAGAAAATGGATTTAGGTGCCTCAAATACTAGTTTTTGAACTTTGGTTGACTATATTTTGAAGTTACAATTTCATGTAAAAATGTAAGAAAAGATGAGTTTTGGGACAAATTTGGAGCATTTTGAACATCCAAGGCCCAAACTCATCATTTTAAAAGTGTGGGACCAAAAAAATATAAAGCTCAAATGTGAGAGACTATTTAGCAATTTTTCCTGCTAAAAAATTGTTGACCATCTGAAAATATCATCCTCAAAAGCTATTACAGACTTTGCAACTGAAATGACTACTGTAAGCCAAGTAATCAACATGTAATGTTAGCATCAGAAATGAACACAAAAGTATCTCATGCTTTTCTCTTGTGATTAGATTATATTAACAGAACAGATCGACAAAAGGAATGAAAGAACGTAAGGTCACAAGCAACCAAAAAGGTTACTCCCAGAAGACAAAACTACTACCTTTGATGATCGCAGGGGAGAGACGTATACGTTGTGTGCAGCAGAGACTTTCTTTGGAGACATGTCAGGGAGACTTGGAAATGGAGATGTCTTCGGAGAGGTGGGACATTGACCTAATTAAAAAGGATGACACATCAAAACATTCCAAGCCATAGATCGCTAGCACAGGGGAAGATTGCATGGGAAGAATATATTCCACTTTCTTTTGTTCTTAATAGAAAAATAAAAAATTCTCATTACACAAAAGCAAGTCAAAATGGCTTACCCTCATTGTTATTGCTACCTCCTGCAACTTGATTATCTTTTTGAGCTGGTCCAGCTGGGGAAAGCTCAACTAAAAGGGGTTTCACAGCAGGCACAAATATTTCATTGTAAAATGTGATAATGTCAACATGATCTTGCCCACTTTTCTGTTCCAAAAACCATTCAAAGGCTAAGTTCTTGCACAAAAGACTGGGGACAAGAGAGTAAAGAACTGTACTATACCCCGCTGCGGCGTGCTGATGTCCAGTCAATGAAAACACTGCGAAACACTTGTGGCTTGCATTGTGGTTGTTTTCTGTAGTTGTAAATGATTTCTTTAAATGTCAGGTTCAGTTGCAAGATCTGCAGTGGAAAGCTTAAAATATTAGGTATTAGAAGGATGGTAGAACATCATGCTTCATTTTTATAGTAACCCAACAGTACCTTGGCAACTCCATAAAAACAACAGAGGATAATTTGGTCAATGTGGCGGTTGAAGAAAAGGGTTGTCCGCTGATTAAGAATTTTCTGGAAAAAACAGTAAACAGTCTCTCTCATATGCTGAGACAGTTGTAGCCGCTCGACCATACCATTAATCCTGACAGCTGCTAACTTTACAATCTGGGTAAGACAATAACTTTCACCTTAGCTTTAGAGAAGACACAATCAGGTATTAGCCTCAAGCCCAATAAGCATTTGGAAAATAGCATAATGAGGAGGAGATTACAAAGCAAGCAATTCCACTTTTAAACTGCACCCTAGATTTTCTTGACAAAGAGTCAATAAGCAGATGCCTCTAGCATTCACATATACAACATAAGGAATATCAAAAAAAGATTGGCTATCCAACCAGCCACAAAAAGCAGGCATGACCTTTCATAAAAGGCTAGTTAAAGAAAATGCCTCGTTTAATGAACTGGTCCTCTTCCCAAGAAAAATAAAAGCACCACTTAAAAAGGAACTCTGGAACCAATATAGCAACTGATTAATAAATGATTACAAAACATGGGCAGTAGGTGGAATGCGTATCTCTTAACTTATCTGCAAGCACATTTCATATAAGCTTTTAAGTGGTCTAACCTTCCTATACCAGCTATAATAGAAAAACAACCATCACATATCAACAATACCTTGCCAAAGAATACGGTAATCGCAGTTTCTGCACAAGTCTCCCCTCCACCACCAGGATTTGGCCTCGTAGGACTGTAAAATTCCAAGTCAGAAAAGTTTATAAAGTGGAAGGACAGTCAAACACCTTGGTTCAAATAAAAATGATCTCCCACATGCATGGATTTGACAACCACACCTGGCAAATGCAGACTGTAAAGCAGGTGCTGAAAGCTTTGTCTTCAGATTGTTAAGTGCCATCAGGCGATCTTTCACTGGTGAAGTGAAGGAATTCCGCTCTACCAGCACACTACGATACTCAGTGCACACCCTTTTGGGTGACCGAATATCTCCATTCTGAACCGCAACTGTTGTGATGTATGTCAGCCAGGGGAAAAGAAATACTCTATTAGCAGCTGGAATTCATTTATTGTTCAAATCAAGGAAAGCACAAAGTTCAAGAATCCACTCCATATGTAAGTTGGCACCTCCAAAAAATAAGATCTCAAGATCATGCAAAAGCAAAAGGATCCAAGTGACAAGCCCAAGTTGAGGAATGAGCTAAATTAACAAAAATAAATATTCAAGGAAAGGTTGACGCAAATTATTACCAGGGGCATTTTCTTGCTTCTGCAACGATGACACGGAAATATGCATAGCAATTGCATCTAAAGATGGCATTGGCTCAGCCAATAATCCAAGACGGTTTATTTCTGCAGAAAGTACCGGCCTAGCAACCGTCAGAGAATTGTACATTGAAGAGCCCTTCTCCCACACCATACTCTCCAAAAGTCGTTCTTCCAAGGAATTTAAATGCCGCCTCAGCTCCCTGGGAAGGCTTTCCTCATGTCTAATGAAACTCTCTATCACCTTGCTCAGATCAAAAGCTGTAATACCTGTTCTTTCTAACACTGCTGGAAACACCATTGTCACTGTCTTGTGTGTAGCAAGAACGAGTTCTGCAGAACAGGCAAGCATGCATCTATGAAACCGCTCATTGGTTAGTAAAGGGGATAAGTTGTTAGCATGCAAAATTTGGGACTCTGCCACACACATTGCAAGCAGAACCCTGTAGTACAACTTCAGTGCCTCAAGTCTACGTTGTTCTGCCCATATGTCATCCATCAAGCTTGTGGTTTGAAGGCCTCCTGCTGCAGAATACTCCCCAGGGCCACAACTTGGAAATATAGCCTCCAGTATTATCTGAGACCTCCTTACCACATCAGCAGTTACATCTCTATCGCATGATGAAAGGAACCTCTCCAAGTCAACTGAGGGTTTTGATGGAAGTGGTGCAATGACAGTTCGAAGCCACTTTGCAGTGTTCATTGCTGTGCTTACAGGAGTAGCAGCCATTCTTGGGTTGCCACCGCCAGGAACAGAATGCAAATGAGATGGAGCAGGAGAGCGGTAGGGTGAGAGTGGACTTGTGATTGTTTTTGCCGGTGATGCAATCAAATCAATCTTCCTCTACAAATTAATGAAACCAACCAATTAAAGGAGGGAGAGAGGGAGGGAGGGAGGGAGGGAGGGAGAGAGAGAGAGAGATTAACTAGTATTAAACTATCTGGGAGTCTCTTAAATAAGGGACACACCTTTGCACCATTCATGTTTATTGCACCACCAGACAAGCTCCCAGATCCAAGCAAACTATCATCCTCATTAATAAAGATTCTTTCATCTAAGTCACCTTTAGTTCGAATTGCATCATCATAATTTTTTTCCAGTATTGCCATACTAGAAGATAAAGATGATTCATCCATTAGACCTTCAAAATAGACCAATTCATCTGTCTTGGACATGATAACGATATTAGCATGAATACGCATACCATAACAAATGTTATATCAGAATGTAAATGAACAGACATAGGACAGTTCTAAAATTCACCTGTGTCAATGTTGTCCAGGTTTTCTATTCTGCATTCTGACGCCAAGCAGGGGTTCTTCTTCAATATATCTGTGATAAGTTGGTTGGATTTTTCCAGCATTTTCTTTAACTCATCTTCCGATGTCTCATATAATTTGCTAAGGGATGCAATTAGGTCTACTTTATCACCTTTCCTAACTGCAAAGAGATCAACAAGCTGAGAGAGTCATACAGTAGATTTTCTTGAATAAAAACTAAAGGGCATAAAAGAAAAATTTTTTTACAGTACTATTACTCCAAGGGCATTTAAGAGATCATTACCAAATCTTGAAGAGTCATTGATGTTCAAGTTCCTGCAGCGCACTGGAACATGTATAATCAAAATAGCCTGACACAAACATTTATAAACATTAGCAAGTAAAATCCAAATGTCAAATATCATGGCATACATATTGGCATAAGACTCTGACATGACAGCAACTAAATACCAAACACAAAAACGTAGACTTAGTTCACTTCTTTTCTTTCACCATATAAAGATGCACACTTTTCTTACAGGAAGTTAGGGATCATGAAGTAATTATACAACTCAAAGAAATGAAGCCCACAAGAACCAAACTGACCAGAATTGAAAGTAGACCATTAGTGCTGGTCACTAAGTCCTTAAAACGACCAAACACACGAATCCGAAGCACCAGAAATAGCAACCATCCAAAACGATGATAGTCCGAAGTGTATCCAGTATAATTGGCAACAGTGGAGAGCTTGTCAGTGGCATCATTTATCAAAAAGATCTCTCCGTAGGTGCGCTTATAGTACCTTTCATCACAGACACAGTTAAGAGTTACAGTTATTATTCCATAAATCCGAAAGCAGAGAAAATTGATTTTCCCATTATTAAAATGCAACTAAATTATTTTCTGTATGCACAGTGAATTTCATCAGATAATCAATTTATCCATTTGACAACCTCTAGATATATGCCTAAATCCCGGCAACAACACTAACAGGTGTTTCTCCATCCTACAATCCCTTGAAGAATGCGAACTGAAAAGCACCTTGGAGAATGAGCGGAAACTTCAAATTCTATGATTAATTAACCATCAAAAAGAATTAGAACTCAAATAAGCTATAAAATAAGACAAGGAAAAAATTCAAAATATCAATTCGAGGAACATATCAAATATTCAGTTTTGCGCAGCTTGGTCAAACATAGTTGAAGGTCTCATCATTGCGAGGATATTGTGCTGTAATATCTTATACACCATTTTGAGTAGAAAAGGCTCAATTGATTTAGGAAAAAATATAACAACTCACTGGAAAGTATGGCAAACAACATTTCAGCATGACTTGTCCACATATGAGAAGTTAACAGCATTAAGCTTTTAACATTGTGGATCATCAAACTTAATGCAACCACAGAGTTCATAAACTAATCTTAATTGGTCCATAACAGACAAGAATATGATACTTATAATTCAGGTATCCAGACCAATATCCTTATAACCCATGAAGAAAGTTACAGCTTCCTGAATTGCATTTCATGAATGCAAATTCTCTTAAACTTCATTATAAGAATTACAATAATGAAAATAGCAACAAGTTCGGTGGTAGCCAACTATCATATGCAGCAGTTCCCTTGTTTCAATTTAGTAGAGCAGTGCCCTGTCAAATTACAAGCGGTGGCTTTGAGTATTACATGTCCCATGGATATAAAATGACACGGTGCTGGCTGTACCTAAACAAGCCTCCTGATTACATTATATCCTACAGCCACTCAGTCACATCTTAGACTGACCCTTAGTAAAACGATCCTAGCATGAGATAGGTAATGAGATCGTAGATATGAATGGAATAATTCAGAATGAAAACATTGCTTGATCATTGTGACTATGTTTATCATGACAGAAACAGAAAGGAAGAACTTCTTTTCTCATTGGGACATCTATGTTGCAGATGTGAGAAAGAAATCAGAGCACAGTACTCACTTGCTCAACAGGCTCAAGTGTACAAAGTTTGTCTGCAATTGCTTTGCCTAATGGAATGGAGAGAAAGAGATGACAAGAGAATTAAAACAACATACAAGTAGGAAATTGAAAATAAAGTGCCAAAGTGAAATAAAAAAGTCAGCCAGCATAAAACATAATCCCAAAATGAATGCGTAAAGCAAGTACCTCAAGTCTCTTCTCCCAATCAACACCGTAAAGATTAGTTAAAATGGGCCCAACTTTGAGAATAAAGTGAGGAAGTTCTTTGAAAAAATCACCTACACTGCAAATTTGGGTGGGGGGGAAGGGGGAGGATTCATCAGTGACTGTCATGGAAGTGTTGGATGAGAAATCATTTTTTTGAAACATGAAGCAAGAATTAAAGTTGGCCAAAATGCATACTTGAGCTTTGCCAGTCTTAAAATCTGGCATAAAGTAAATCCATTTTCATCAACATGCCCTTGACTGGAAGTATCCTCTTCCCTCACACGCAACTTCTTGACAGTGAAAAGAACAAATGCAAACCAATAACGTTCTGCTTCATCAGCCTGTTATGAGATGGAGAAATAAGATGGCAATTAATACCAAAACAACCACCCAAAGAGATTGCAAAGAGGAGGAAAGAAACAGTAGGCATACCGTGCCACTTCCAATGGCAGAAACATTGGCAGCCAAAAGATGCTTGCTTTCATTAAACAATTGTAATGCTTGCGGCAAAGTGCTGCCATCCATTGATAATGATGCATTCTGTTGAGAAGAGAAATAAACCAAACCAATGGGTTCGAGCAAAGCAACAAAGTTGAACCAGAAATCGTGAAATTGAAGCTTTCCTTAGAAAATTCCCTTCCCCACCTGCACCCTCGTCTCAAGAAATGTCAAATAGTTTGAGATACGAAAGAGCCGCACAAGCCCCAGTAAATGAAGAAACCCAATATTCTTTAAGAGAGAAGAATAAATGAACAAGCAAAAAGGGAGGACAAAAATCTATTCAAAAGGAAAAGGAGAGGAAAAGAGACCTTGCAAAAATCGGAGAATCGGACATCAATGGAGGCGGCGGAGGGAGCAGCTCCAGCTTCAGCTCCAATTCCACTTCCAACTTGGGAATCCACCAGCTTGGGCGGAGTGGAAGGATTGTTGACTCCATCCTCTTCCATGGTCACGGGTTTACACCAGAAACAGGAGGACGCACAGTTTCTAGGATCGAAGATCTGACAAGAAAAGGAGGACGAAGATCCCAAAATCGAAGGCAGGAAACCCTAGGGAACGCCCTCCCAGATTTTAGCACAGCAGCTCTCAAAGAGAGATCCAACTCAGATTTCAAAACCAACCAGAACAAAAGCCCTGAAACCGGAGGCCGGAGCAGAGACCACTCCTCTTCCTCTCCTCCTGTCTTTAGTGAGTAGTAGCAGTAGCACAGGGGTTGTATTTTCCCTCGCTTTTTTTCCCTCTCTTATCTGAGTATCTCTCTCTGTCTCTCTCCACTTCGGTTGCAATACCCGATACAAACAAAATGATCATCAAGGCCTTGTGTTTATCCTTTCTTTTCTCTCTCTCTCTTTCTTTTGCTATTATTATTATTGATTCTCAAATATGTAAACCCTTATGTCAAGGCCTGGCGGTCGCGCGGGAAAAATTACTACGTACTGTTCCCCATCTCATCTTGTGTCACAGGTCATATGCTAACGCCACCCTCTTGCCTACCCATATACGCCTAATGTGGTACTCCGATTCAAAAATTACAAGTGTACTAGACGACTTATAAGTGACCCCATGGAGAGAGGGAGACACACACACACTTTTTTTTTTTTTTTTCCAAATGATAGATGAGATGTATTGCTAAAAAATATTTACATGGTTGAGCAATGGTTGTGAGCAACGGTTGAAAGAAATTATAAAAATAGTGTGCTAAGACATTGAGGATTGAGGACATCCTCATCTTGATATATGCAACTAGCATTTTACTAATAAATTCACAAAAATGATTCTATTGCTCTTAACTAAACAAAAGGAAACATAACCGAAATAATTTGCTTAAATGGTTAATGTCATCCACAACATTCATTAGAAGAAAATGTGAAACATTCTGTTGTTGGATAGAATGCACTAACTCTTTGTTTTCAAGCATTACTTTCACTTTAGTCCAAGATTGGCGTGCAGCTTTGCACAATGCTAGTCGAACTGCTATGGCTTCATCTAAGCTTTTGAGTCTCGAAGCTTTTAGCATTCATAGCCCAACCAAAACTGTTGTTGTCATCCATCATTGTCACCCCAATACGTAAATTGCATTTCCCTAGTCGGTGTTGACTACTCGATAGTGAAAATTTCCTTGTCTTCTTGTCTGATGGTAGCTCAACCTGCTTTTGTGCTCATACTAGTTGGAGTTTTCATCACTTCCTCGAATTCAAACCATTCTAGTTGCGCTTTTTGGTTGACTCTCCAAGGAATTTGTTCCTCATCTTCAAACGCTTTATTATTTCTGCATTTCCAAATCTGCCATAAAATGTTAACCGTAAGAGCCAGATGACTTGCACCCTCTGATCTAGACCTAGCTTCATTGATTGTAGCCCACCATTTTGCAAAGCAACCTGAGGTGTTTGAGGTTCTGTCCCATTGGATGGGAGCTAGTTGCCAAATCTCTTGGGATTTCGAGCAGCTAAGTAGAGCGTGTTCAATAGTTTCCCTCTCTTTCCCACACCTTCTGCAAATGGGGTCCCCCATCCTTGTTCTGGAGTACACAACTTGTCGGACTGGAAGAGCTTCCCTCAGACATTTCCATAGAAAAAACTTCTGTACATGCTTAACATTCAGTTTCCAAAGTCTTCTCCAAACCTGTTTCATTTGCACATCCCAGCTGGAACCACATTCATTGATCACCTTTGATGCTTTTTGTTAGGAGCTGCCTTTTAACATCCTGTAACCTGACCTCACTGAATAGACCCCATTCGAATTGTGGATCCAAACATTGCTGTCCTCTTTATCAGCTAAACTTAATGGGATGCCCAGAATTTTTTCTGCATCCACTATGTTGAAAGTCTGGAAGACCAAGTTTCTATTCCGTCTCCTTTGGTATATAAGATCCGCCACTTTTAGAGTCGCACACTCCCCCACTTTCTCAGTTGTTGGTTTTCCATTCAGGCTATTGGGTATCCAACTATCTTCCCGGACGTTAATATTCCTACCATTACCAATGCTTTTCCTAACTCCTGCTCGAATGAAGTCTCTAGCCTGAGCAAAACCTTTCCAAATCCAAGAAGTAGTCTTAGGCACCTGACACGTAAGGAGGGATTCCTTAGGAAAATATTTAGCTCTCAAAACTTTAGAAACAAGCAGACTGGGACATGTCAGAAGTCTCCACACCTGCTTCCCCAGCAATGCCTTATTAAACATTTCCAAGTCTTTAAAGCCCAACCCTCTCTCTTTCTTTTCCTGAGTTAGCTTTCCCCAAGAGCACCAATGCACTTTGTTTTTTCCCTCATTGTCACCCCACCGTAGTTTGCCATCATCGAACTAATTTGCTTGCATAACTTCTTTGACAGCTTAAAACAGTACACCATATAGGTGGCCATTGCAAAGGAAATGGCTTTTAACATAACCTCCTTTCCTGCCACACTCAGCAGTTTATTTTTCCATTTCCCCAATCACTGGTTGATGTTGTCTTTAATGTACCCAAAAATCTGCTCCTTAGATCACGAAACAACCATTGGTAGTCCTAGATATTTCCCTTGATTCACCATCTGAATTCTTCCCAACCTTTGGCAGATATCCACCTTCTCATCCTGGCTTACATTATTGCTGAAGAAGATGGAGGATTTATCTAAGTTGATCAACTGACCGGAAGCAACTGTTGGAACTTAATCCAGGATCCCAATATCAGATATTTGAATACAGTTACAACAAGTACTATTGCGGAAGCGTACCTGAATTCATTTTGATTAAGTACTTGATGAATCCTTAGATCCTGGGGTGGCCTTCCAGATCTACACGTACTCGCTCTTTCTCTTGAGGGAGCCTTTAGTCTCTCTCTAGGTATTATTTCTAGAGGATGAGATGTCTAGAAAATATGACGGCTAGGGTTCGTGTGACCTGGGGACCATGACTCTATTTATAGATAACTTTCCTGTTACCTGTTGGAAACCCTATTTCAACCCATCATTGAAATAGAAAATCCCCTTAAGTCTCTACACATTAAAGACCCACACTCTATTAGATACATTAAAGCCCAAACCATAATAGATCACTTTAATTGGGCTAACTTTATTTGACAACCTACAACACATAATTATTTACGTATAAGTCCAATGTTGGATTAAGGATCCAACAAACTCCCACTTGGACTATATGTGTAACTTTATAATTATGTTTTGCAAAATAACCATATGAGCTCAAAATTTGGTGCCATAACTAAAATGTATCTCTAACCAATTCGGTCCATCAATTACACCAACATAGAATCAAAGCGCCCTTTGTTACAATTTTCGTAACTCGACCCATCAATGGTCACGTATGTTAATATAATTGAATGACATGAATTATAGTGTGTATGTGTAGCATGGAAATTTCATGTAATGTGATTTTAACATGCCTATTTCCAACTGGTCCACCTTAAACTTTTGTGAGATCAAACCATACCAAAATCAAAGTGGAAATAAACCAAACTTTATTTATACGTAAATATCCTTAAACAACTAAAAATATCAATGTCTCAAGAGCATCTAAAATAACAAACTCACTAAAAGCGAATATCACCCAATGCCATGACACCCATATGAAGCGGTGTGCGGAAATGCGACTTGGGTGGCAATCCTTTAATAGCGGATCCGCAATCATGGAGTTTGTTCCAATGTGCTCTATAGATAAGCCCACTCGAACTCTTTCTTTAACAACCTGTGAACTTGATATCTATATGTTTTGACTTTGTCGAACTCATTGTTATTGGAATATTGAATGCTGATTTATTGTCACAAAATAGTTTGAGTGGTCTATCAATAGTATCCACTACACGTAATCTGTGACAAAATTTGCAAATTCCATGGTTGGATGCCTATAACAAGTTACGAACTCTGCAGCCATAGTGGAAGAGGCTATGAGAGTTTGCACTCTTCCAAGATATGGCACCCTCGACCAATAAGTAGATGTAGCCCGTTGTTGATTTCATCTTGTCTTGACATCCAGATAATTGGAATCGGATACCCAATGATCTCGAGCTTATCGATCTCCGATCGTGAGCATGTAGTCTTTTGTTCCTTGTAGGTACCGCAAGACCCGTTTGGTTGCTTTCCAATGATCCAACTGTATTGCTTAAATACCTACCAAGCATCCCTGTAATGCAATATCCCGGCGTACATACGAAGGTACATTAGACTCCTACTGGCGATGCATAAGGAATCTTCGCATCTCCATTTCCTCAAGAGCATTTTTTGGGACACTGATCGAGACTAATTTGTCTCCTTTAGCCACAGGGGTATCACCTGGTTTGCAATTTTGCATGCCATATCGTTTGAGAACCTTTTCGATATAGGCCTTTTGTGATAGTCCAAGAATAACCCGAGAGCGATCCCGATGTATCTGAATGCCTAACACAAAAGATGCATCACCAAAATCTTTCATCTCAAAATTCTTAGTTAGAAATCTCTTGGTTTCATGCAACAATTCTATATCATTCGGCAAGCAAAATATCATCAACATATAATACCGTGAAAATATACTTGCTACGTAACTTATGGTATATGCATTCATCAACCAAATTCATCTCAAAGCCAAACGAGATGATCACTTGATGAAATTTGAAATACCATTGTCGAGATGCTTGCTTGAGTCCATAGATGGATTTTTTAAGTTTGCAAACCATATTCTTTGAATCACCTGATACAAAGTTTTCTGGTTGCACCATATAAATCGTCTCATTAATGTTACCATTGAGAAACGCCGTCTTTACATCCATCCGTGTAACTCAAGATTGAAATCATCCACTAGTGCCATTATAGTTCTAAAAGAGTCCTTCAAGAAACCGGGAGAAGGTCTTTATAGTCGATGCCTTCCTTTTTGTGTGAAACCTCAGGCGACAAGAGCGAGCTTTGTGCCTTTCCACATTGCCTTTCAATCCCTTTTGATTTTAAATATCCATTTACAACCAATAGGTTTTCCTTCGGCAATGGGACAAGATTCCAGAGCGCCATTGTCTTTCATAGATTTCATCTCTTCATTCATGGCATCAATCCACTTTTGAGAATTTGAACTTTCCATGGCTTGATGGAAGTTGATTGGATCATCTTCCATCAATCCAATGTCATCCCTATGCTCTTGGAGAAAACAATGTAATCATCGCGCACTTCTCCTTTCTCTTGTGGATCTTCTTAATGGCACTAAATCTTGAGGTGGTAGAGTTTGTTCCTCTGGAGTAGGAGATTGTCTAACATTGTCTTGATGTGTTGTGTCATTAACAATGCTAGGACTAGGATCCTGAACAATGCCAATAACACCTGTGGGAATATTAACATATTCCTCTTCAAAGACAATATCTCTAACTATATCTTCTCCCCAAACTCAACATCCTCAAAGAATCGAGCATTTCTGTCTCGAACATTGATTTAACCGTGGGGTCATAAAATTTGTAACCCCATCTTTCAGAATATCCAACAAAGTAACAATTGACCGTTCTTGAGTCAGTTTCTTTTCATTTGGCGATAAGGCCTTGCCTTTGGACAACCCCAAACACGTAAATGCTTCAAACTAGGTTTCCTACCACCCAAAGCTCATAAGGGGTTTTGGTAGTTGCCTTAGTTGGAACTCTAAGGATATATCTTTGCGGTCTTAAGTGCTTGAGTGATTACTGTAGGTAGAATGACTTATCATACTCCTCACCATATCCTTAAGCGTTCTATTTCGTCTTTCAGCAACACCATTCATAGTGGGTGAACCCGGCATAGTGTACTGTGGGACGATAACGCATTCTTCTAGGTACTTAGCAAAAGGCCCTGGACGTTGTTCACCTGAACCATCATATCTACCATAGTATTCACCACCACGATCAGATTTGATGCTTTTAATCCTTTTGTTAAGTTGATTCTCAACTTCAGCTTTAAAATTTTTGAACACGTCCAAGGACTGTGATTTTTCATAAATGAGATATATGTAGCCATATCTCGAGAAATCGTTTATGAACGTGATAAAATGTTGTTGACCATTCCAAGCAGACGTAGGAAATGGTCCACAAATATCTGTATGTATAAGTTCTAAGACGTCTGAGACCCTATTGGTTTCAAATCTCCTTTTATTGGTTTGTTTCCCTTTACTCTGATTAATACAATCACCAAAATCTGTAAAATTTAAGGGGTCGAGAATTTCATTTGACACAAGTCTTTCTATTCTCCTTTGGGAGATATGACCCAATCTCTTGTGCCATAATGTAGCTGAATTCTCGTTGGTTAATTTTCTCTTTACACCTCTAGTACTTAAATGCAGAGATTCATTATATGAAGCAATTGTGTCAACTAAATATAGATTATCACAATATGATAAAGTACCGGAACCAACCAATTTTGAATCATGAAACAATCTAAATTTTCCATTTCCAAATGAACAAGTATAACCAGATTTGTCCAAAAGAAGCAATTAAATTTCATCTAAAGGCGGTAATAAAAGTTTCATTAAGATCCAAATAAAATCCGGTCTTTAGTAATAATCTAAAAACTCCAATTGCTTCAACTTGAACTGTTTTGCCATCTCCCACATAGATATATCTTTCACTATCATTAGGCTTTCGGCAACTCAGGCAACCCTGCATAGACACACTGATGTGAGTTGTTGTACCAGAATCCATCCACCAAGTGTGTCTAGATATCGAAGTTAAATTAACATCAGAACAAACCAAATTAAAAAGCATACTTTTCTTAGCACGCCAAGCGTGATAATTGGTGCAATGCTTCTTTCTATGCCTGTAAGAAACAACCATTCTTTCCCGATTCAACCGATTTCTTTTGTTGTTTCTTTGGAGGTGCTGTACCTGTAACTACTTTATCCATCTTCCTTTTACGTCCCTTCCCTTTATTATTAGTGGTAGAGACTAGGTGAGCACTCTCTGTCTGATCTTATTTCAACCTTTCCTCTTCCTCTACACAGTGTGAGATGAGTTCATTTAGAGACCAAATCTCTTTTTGACAGTTATAGCTCACCTTAAATTGACTAAACTGTGTAGGAAGAGATATCAAAATCAGATGCACTAACAATTCCTCAGAAATTGTAAGGTTTAGTGCACCCAATTTTGAAGCAAGATGAGACATCTCCATGATGTACTCCCTGATGTTGCATTTACCACTATATCTCATTGAAATTAGGCATGTCAAGAATGTACTTATTTCAGCCTTTTCATTCTTGACAAACCTCTTTTCAATGTCCTGAAGGAACGCTTTAGCTGAATGTGTCTTGTCAGACATAGTCCCTCTAAATGCTTCTGGAATGGCCTTTTTCATGATCATTAGACACATGCGATTTGATCTCTCCCACATTTCCAAATTCCTCTTTTCATCAGAGGTACTGGCATCTGTAAGTTGTGGGGGAGTATCAACCCTTAACGCAAGGTCAAGATCCATGACTCCAAGAACTATCAGGAGATTCTCCTTCCAGGACTTGAAGTTAGTGCCATTTAATAAATGAATATTGCTGATGCTGGTCATGATATTTGCAGGATCATTCACAACTAAACAGAAAATAACACATATAATTAAAACAAACTCACATAATCCAAAATAATAATTATAAATTCAAATAAGGTAACCCCATCACAAGATATCGATATTCCATTAATATTCTGTCTTTGGACAAAAATACTAACTTCTAGTGATATCTTGGTGTAATAATAAATACTGACAATAAATACATGTCGAAAAATAAATTTTCCTTTGGGCCAAGTTATAATTCACATGTAAAATCCAAATAATCATCACGTATTTATTACCACAGGTGCATATGCAATTTGTTAAATATTGACCTTCCTTTGGGCCGATCAATATTCACAAAATACAAATACACAACTAATTATATTTTAGAATAAATTAATTTCCACAAGAGAGGTCACTTTGGTGGCATGTTGCTTCAATTAAATTTATCCCAAAATATATATATAAACATACCAATATTCGAATTTAAAATTATATAAAATTTTAGGCCAAAATCAACCTTAGTCAAAGGTGGTCAAACCAGACAATTGGGTCAAACTTATTGGATCAAATATCCATATCCATAATTTGGACCCAAAATTTGACCATTTAAGCCCATAGTTTATTAAAGTCCATAAATGCTTTATAAGACCATATATTCGGTAGGCCAACCTTTTGGACTTTATAAGGCTTAATTAACTTTAATTAGGAAATCCTAATTTTTTTTTTTAACATAAAGAAATTACTAAAATTTCATAACTTTAACCTTAAATCTGCCGAAGCAAGAAAGCCGCAAGCAATGTCAATTAACCAAACAAGCAACACATGAATTCGTATGGATGGTGCTTGATTGCAATTTATTTCGGGTAACAATCATGAAACTTGGACAATTACATGTATGCAGAAGCGAGGATTCCATGAAGATAATACAACCAAAATCCCATGCGGGTCCCATGCAACAAGCAAGCCAAGAGACATGCGGGTCCATGCAACAAGAAAAGCCAATGGACATGGGGTCCCATTATTTCGTTTGTCAATTTCTTGCAAACCAAAAGAAACGAAACAAGAAAGCAGATAGACTTCCTTAATCCAACAAGCATAAACCAAAAGCAAAGTCCAAGACACTAATATGCAAGGCGCGACGGAATCGGAAAGCCACATGATCAAAGAAATCATACGAAAGGCCGTACATATGAATCAACTTAGAAATGCAGGTCGAAACTAGAACACGAGTTCTATCTTATTCCATCGCATTGGATCAAAGCTAATTCATAGTATAATCATGAATAACTCCAACAAAAATCACAAATTCAAAACTTTGGTGATTCAAAACGATATTGGGTGCTGATACCACTTGTTGGAACTTAATCCGGGATCCCAATATCGGATATTTGAATCTGATTAACAAGTACTATTAGGCGTCACAATTCATTTTGATTAAGTACTTGATGAATCCTTAGATCACAGGGTGGCCTTCCGGATCTACATCGCCTTCTTTCTCTTGAGGGAGCCTTTAGTCTCTCTCAGGTATTATTTCTAGAGGATGGGATGTCTAGAAAATATGGCTAGGGTTAGTATGGTGGGGACCATGACCCTATTTAGATAACTTTCACATTTGGAAACCCTATTTCCCATCATTGAAATAGAAAATCCCCTTAAGTCTCTACACATTAAAGACCCACACTCTATTAGATACATTAAAGCCCAAACCATAATAGATCACTTTAATTGGGCTAACTTTATTTGACAACCTACAACACATAATTATTTATGTATAAGTCCAATGTTGGATTAAGGATCCAACAGCAACTTCATAGCAATTCAGGATTCTCATAAGCTCTGTAGCTTGCTGAGACACACACACACTTGACTAATTAGTTTTTTGATTGCAAAATTGCTCACGAAATACTATAATCGTAAATTTATAAGGTAAGGGGATGAGAGGAAAATACAGAGGAAATAATAATGGAGTCCCTTTTTTATGTTATCAGTTTACGTACTAGTGAAATAGAAAAAATTTTATGCACTTGTACTATCAACCGCCTATACTTTTGCATTTTATTTCATGATTACCTAATGAAATACATTTTTCTTGGATCATAGTTGTGTTGCTTGAAATTTAGGAGGTCATTAGACAAACTTATATTTTACATTATCAAATCAATTCTTGAACAATTTAACGATACCAACAACCCGTCTCCCTTTGAAAGTGCAAGAACATTATAGTTCAAATAAAAAAAATTTATGCACTAGTACTTATGGGAGTTACTAGTAGTTTGGCTATATTACTATCAACCGCCTATACTTTTGCATTTTATTTCATGATTACATAATGAAATGATAATATTCACACAATCTCTATATAAGTCTGTACGATTTAGAAAAACACTTTTAACAGTGGCATCAATAGAAATGCCAATTATAACATGACTCGAATGTTAGACACTATTTTATCAATTCAGTTTGATTATTTGGGATAATTGGTTGAAAATGATACTGTAGTACTTTTTTGATGTGATGTATGTGAGATAAAAAGGTGATTGGAATTTGTGTCAATGATGCAAGCACAAATTTTTAGGCCAAAAAAAGCAATCCAAACAAACCCATATTGTTGTTCATTACATTTTTCTTGGATCATAGTTGTGTTGCTTGAAATTTAGGAGGTCATTAGACAAATTTATATTTTACATTATCAAATCAATTCTCGAACAATTTAACGAACCAACAACCCGTCTCCCTTTGAAAGTGCAAGGGTAATGGTTTTTACGATTATAGTAGAGAGAGAGTAAGGGTAATGGTTTTTAAAAACAACCCAAAAAAATTGTAGATACTTAAAAAAAAAATGATTTGAGCATAAATTTATCTACGAGAAAAAAAAAAGGGGGAAAATTCATATCGTTAACAAGAAAAAATAGATTGACACATGAATAAGGGTGTTGAGATCAAAAATAAAAAAATTGAGGCACATTTTATAGAGAGAACATTTCCCATCTTAGGTTATTCTAAAGAGATTTAGGTTACTTTATTTCAATGACCAAACAACCGCATAAAACGTATTGAATAGAAAAAATTCAGTTTTAATACCTAGTATTTAGCTTCTGTAGAGTTTTAGTTATTAAAGTTTTAGGAAAAGTAAAATTGTTCCTTAATATTTGCCACATGTGTAATTTTAACCTTTAAAGTTTGGATTAAATGCACTGTCAATATAATAAAATTTTTTACACTAGCAATTATAAATGTATGTTATATGTGTACAATTTGAATTTTTAAATTTGAATTCATGTCACATGTCAGTGATCTTAACTTGCTAGTGTAAAGAAAAAAAAAAGTACGTTGACAATTGCTCTAAAGTTTTGGCAAGAATAAAACTGGTCTTCAATGTATCTAATTCAAGCAATTTTAACACATTTGAAGTAATTTTTCTAATAATTTAGTCATGTTTAGTTATATGCCTTTTAAATTAAATATCAAAATAAAGAAACAAAATAATAGCTAACTTTAAACAGTAAAGTCAAGGAATATGTTTGGATTGTAGATTATGTACTAAATTTTATTTGTTTTCTTTATCAACACATTTTCCAACCATCTTTTTATCTCATATATATCACATCAAAAGAGTATTATAATATTTTTTTCAGAAAATTATCTCAAATAATCTACTATCCAGAACTAATAACTCATGTGTAACTAATTAACTGGTGAAAAGAATGAAATTTTTGAACAAAAAAGAAAACTAAAACTAATCGAAAGACCCAAGTCATTGATTCAAAACTCATTTTTACTCTCCATCCATAGTGTTCCCAAGCAAATTATGGTAATACTTATTTTTGTTGTATAAAATTAACATATTTCCTTCTTTTTTTTTTTTTGGTTATTGAGTTAATTACTAACTAATGTGCTATCATGTGAGTTACTCTTATTAATTAAAATTACTTACTATTTTGTGTCCTTTTTAAGAAGTCTAATTCAATAAACATGTAAGATTGTAAGTACACTTGACTGATTCCGCCACTATTTAGGAAAATCCGTCAATTGTCTTGAATCTGCATGGGTATCAAAATTTTAGAGACTAAAACTACATGAACTCAACACTGAGGACCAAATTTGTTTTGCCAAAACACTTGAACTACAATCGCATAAGAGCTAAATATTGGGGACTAAACTGCATTTTCCCCCCCATTGTCAGCCGTGGCCACGTGTAGGGGCAAGGGTGGGGTGGGAGGAGATCTTGGCGCCAAATTCTCCCGCCAAAACAGCAGCCCTATCCTATCCCTCCTCCATAGTAGCAGAAATTCCTAGAGTGGTGGTAATGACCAGTTGATTCCCACAGGCAGAGACAGAGAGAGAGAGAGAGAGAGAGAGGACGCCAAAAATAATGTCGAGAGAAGGAGAATCAGGCGGCGGAAGCGCGGGGATGCCAGGGCGTAGCGACGAGTCATCTTCTCCGTCATCTCAGGGGAACATTAATCCAACACCATCGACACCAGAATCGCCGACGTCAGCCGGATTTAACACAGATCAGCTGCCTCCGATTACGAGCCAAAATTACTCTGAGGAGGAGGCATCCGTGGACCCGGAAATCATCAGAGACGACGAAGAAAATGAGGCGGAGGAGGAGGAGGAAGGAGAGGACCTCTTCAACGATAATTACCTGGATGATTATCGGAGAATGAACGAGCAGGACCAGTACGAGTCCCTGGGACTTGACGATTCCATGGAGGACGAGAGGGATTTGGATCAGATCATGGCCGACCGAAGGGCTGCCGAGATCGAACTTGACACCAGGGACACTCGCTTCCGCTTCTCATCTCAGCAGCGAAAGCTTCCCCAGCTTCTCCACGATCAGGGTGGGATCTATTCTCCTCTATCGCGCCTTATCTTTCCTTCGTTTTCAATTGCCAATAGTTTCAGTAACTTGATTACTTTCTAGAATAGATTTTACTGTTGGATCTTGAATATCTGGTTTGGTTTTCAGCGTCTGCTACTCAGCAACTAAGAAATGTATGTTAATTCCAGCAATGTTTCTATCAATGTCAATACACTTCTTTCATTTTCGCCAACTTTTCCTATCCAAAAACTTGCATACTTGCGTCCACTTTCCAAACTTTCTAAAATTTAAGGCTAAGTTAACGGCTTGCATACGTCATTTTTGCCGTCCTGCATTATGATTATACTTCAGAAACTTATGAAGTGTATACATTCACGTGTTTGCTTTGGATGGCATTTGTTTATTCCAACTTGATCTTCCCCGAAAAGCAACCTCACATTTGCTAACCATTTTATTCATTGGTTAAATCCATTTTAGGACTTTTATCCTTGATTTCCTACCAACTGAGCAGCAGTCGTTGCATCACAACTTAGCAGGTGATACATCTAAGCATGTTTTTTATCTTACAGATACCGACGACGACAACTACAGGCCCTCAAAACGAACTCGAGCTGATTTTAGGCCTCCCACTGCTCCAAGAAGCTTTGATGATACTGATGCAATGCAGAGTTCACCTGGTAGATCACAGCCAGCACACTCCAGAGAGGATGTGCCCATGACTGATCCAACTGATGATGATCAATTTGAGGTGTGCTGTTGTTTCTAATTCAAGCATTTCGATTTTAACCATCAAATATGTTGGCGTATTACCAAATCAGGTTATGAGTTGCTGGGTTTTTGGCGTAGGATGATGACAATGAGGATGGTGAATTTGAAATGTACCGGGTTCAAGGAACGCTTAGAGAATGGGTTACTAGAGATGAAGTGCGGCGTTTTATTGCAAAGAAATTTAAAGAGTTCTTGCTCACATATGTGAATCCGAAGAGTGATAGTGGGGATTTTGAGTATCTGCGGCAGATAAATGAGATGGTATCAGGTCCAAGGGTTTGCCGTTCCAGCGTTTAATTTATAAAACCTTTAAGCTGATTCTTATGCTGGATGACTGTATAATGCATTCATCATTCATAACAGCACAGTACTTGCATACTTTTTCTTTAATTCAGTGAATTTATGTGCAGTAAACAAGTGTAGCCTTGAGATCGATTACAAACAGTTTATCTATATCCACCCCAACATTGCCATCTGGCTGGCAGATGCACCCCATTCGGTCCTTGAGGTCATGGAAGAAGTTGCTAATAAAGTTGTTTTCGACTTGCATCCGAACTATAAGCAGATTCATCAAAAAATCTATGTTCGCATCTCCAATTTGCCTGTCTATGACCAGATACGTAACATCCGGTAAATTTTGATTGAGTAAATTCTGTTGCTTTTCACATTATGGATATCAAAGTAGAGTTGAGAGTTTGGTTGTTATCTTGTGCTGTGGCAGGCAAATTCATTTGAACACCATGATTCGTATTGGGGGAGTTGTAACCCGTCGTTCTGGAGTCTTTCCTCAATTACAGCAAGTGAAATATGACTGTAACAAATGTGGTGCAATCTTGGGACCATTTTTCCAGAACTCTTATTCAGAGGTTAAGGTTGGTTCTTGCCCAGAATGCCAATCGAAAGGACCATTTACTGTCAACATTGAGCAGGTGAGTTCCTATTATTTCTCTTTTTCTTTTTCATTCTTATTCCTTCACGCCAAGGAAAGAAGTCCAATATCAGCTCTTACAACAGTAAGAATTGTATTGTTTAAATTTTCAAAGGATGAAAGGGATGTTGCTTTCGTTGACTGCAGACGATATACAGGAATTACCAGAAACTTACCCTTCAAGAGAGCCCAGGAATTGTACCAGCTGGGCGGTTACCAAGATACAAGGAAGTTATACTGTTGAATGATCTTATTGATTGTGCCCGGCCAGGAGAAGAGATTGTAAATTTTTAACCTTCTAATATTTCAAATCTCTAGTTTTTTATTTAATTTACAACTGCCATATAATGTTCTTGTATACTTCCTTTATGTTTTAACTTCCAGGAGGTGACGGGCATTTACACAAATAACTTTGACTTGTCTCTCAATACAAAGAATGGATTTCCTGTTTTTGCAACTGTTATTGAAGCAAATTATGTAACAAAGAAGCAAGACCTATTCTCAGCTTACAAACTCACCCAAGAGGACAAGGAAGAAATTGAGAAGTTGGCCAAAGACCCTAGGATTGGAGAAAGAGTGCGTTAGTTATTGCTTCCTATCTATTAACAACTTATTTTTTCAATGGAGAAGCTCACTGATATTTATAAAGTACACTGTTTGTAGTTCTGTGGATTTCAATACTTAAATTATATTTCATACTTAAGTTTGTTGTGTGGATTTCACATATGAATTTCAGATCATTAAGTCTGTTGCTCCATCCATATATGGTCATGAGGACATAAAAACTGCAATTGCTCTTGCAATGTTTGGGGGCCAAGAGAAAAATGTTGAAGGAAAACATAGACTGCGGGGTGACATCAATGTGCTCCTGTTAGGTGATCCTGGCACTGCAAAGTCACAGTTTCTGAAGTATGTTTACAGCCTGAATGAATTGCTTTTTGGCAAATGCTTAGTCATTTAATTGCCATGGGAATGTTACCAGGTATGTTGAAAAGACTGGTCAGAGAGCCGTCTACACTACTGGAAAAGGAGCTTCTGCTGTAGGGCTAACAGCAGCAGTCCACAAGGACCCAGTCACCCGAGAGTGGACACTGGAAGGTGGGGCTCTTGTTCTGGCTGATAGAGGGATATGTCTTATTGATGAGTTCGATAAGATGAATGATCAAGACAGGTAAGCATGAGCACGTTGTATTTGTGCTTTTAAGGCCTTTTATACTTGTTTGTTAAGATGATCTTTTTCTCAGGGTGAGTATTCATGAAGCCATGGAGCAACAGAGCATAAGTATATCAAAGGCAGGGATTGTCACGTCTCTTCAGGCCCGTTGTTCTGTCATTGCTGCTGCAAATCCTATTGGTGGAAGGTATGAAAGAAGTGTAAGATAAGTTTATCAGCAATGAGCATTGGGCTAGTCTGGCTTATACATATGCATCCAAGCAGGTGACAACAATTCATGGCATATGATACCTAATATAATTCATCTATTGTTTTGTTGAATCTATAAATGGTACACTTGACTCTCAGGTTGACACACAAATCCAGTCGCCCCATTCCCCTTACTTTGATTATGTTTGTCAATCTGACAGATGCTCAAGAAGAGCTAAATTATTGCTGGACCAAATGTATATAGTTTCCACTCTTCATGGAGGAAATCTTGTCCAAAATTCGTCTAAGAAAAGTCAATGGGTTTAAGTTCCCTATATTACATTGTCCTAAGATATTAATTTCTGTAATTTCCTGAATGTTGCCTGTTCCAGTTCTTGCCAGAAAAGACTTTTTAGTAAGAAAATATTAAACAGGAATAGATTGGCAGTCTGCAGGCTTGGATCATAACTTCTCCATTTGTTGTTCTTAGCTTTTTGCTAAGCTGAATATGCAGTTATAAGATCTTTGGTATTTAAGCAAAGTATATATATATTCTGCTTCTTTCTTTCTTTTTTGCTCTTTCCCTTTTCTCTTCTTTTGCTTTTGTGTTTGCTTTTGGTTTTACCTGTTACATACTCAATTTGATTTTAACTCCAATTATTTTCTTTGCAGATATGATTCCTCAAAAACCTTTTCCCAAAATGTGGAATTGACGGATCCCATAATTTCTCGCTTTGACATTCTCTGTGTCGTTAAGGTTATTTGTTTGTTTTGATTTGAGTCTCTCATCTCATCTAATTATAAATTTCATGAATTTTGATGGAATGATAGGATATTTTGCAGGATGTGGTTGATCCAGTAACAGATGAGATGCTAGCCAAATTTGTAGTTGATAGTCACTTCAAATCGCAACCAAAAGGCGCTACATTGGATGATAGATCTGTACTCAATTCAAATGATGATGCTCAAGCATCTATCCTACCCGCTGACCCTGAGGTCTAGTCCTTGAGTTGTTTTTGTAATTTTATTTTAGTTAATGTTTTTGAACTTACGTGTACCTAGCTTAAACACAAAAGCATATTTTTCTCAGATAATTTCTCAAGATTTGCTAAAGAAGTACATAACCTATGCGAAGTTGAATGTATTCCCGAGGTTGCATGATGCAGATTTAGACAAGCTTACTCAAGTTTATGCTGAACTGCGCAGAGAATCCTCAGTGAGGCTCATTCTATACGAGTTTACTTTAGAAAATTCTGCACTTGTAGATTTTCTTGACTCTTTCGTGTTGTATGGTGCTATATTTCTGTGTATTTGCAGCACGGACAAGGGGTTCCAATAGCTGTGAGGCACATAGAGTCAATGATAAGGATGTCTGAGGCACATGCAAGGATGCACCTTAGACAGCATGTTACCCAAGAAGACGTGGACATGGCTATTCGTGTATTATTGGACTCATTTATATCGACCCAGAAGTTTGGAGTTCAAAAAGCTTTGCAAAAGGTATTCATGATTACAGCAGTGTTTTTGTTTTAATTTATCTTCTTTCTCCCCCCCCCCCTACTTTGTGTATTCTTGGACATTCATTTCTGCTTCTTCTACGACCTGCTATGACTCTTTACCCTTTGATTATTTCTTGCTGCAGAACTTTTTTTTCCCTTCTTTTAAAAAGGCCACATCAAATGTTTGCAAATATAGCTTTTGAAGAATATTCAGATAAAGATGAAATACTGTCAACAATGCCTCCAAAACACCCTCGACAAATGTGGAATACTAAAAATGAAAAGAAAGAAATGAAAATGCTTTGACAGTTAAATCTGTTTCCTCAGTATCCCATGTCGAACGATGAGAACTTTTCATCTGAAAGAGACAACATAGAGCAGCAACACAGGCGTGCTGGTTCTAGGTCTTTCATGTTTTGGCCCGATTGACTGATAGCAACAGTCCAATCGGTAATTATTGACAGATCCAATTAGGCTGACTAGGGGATCCAGTGCGTTATATGCTCTTTAACTTCCCATTAACGCTATCAAAGTACGCCATAGAAAGTATGAAGAGCAGGTTTTTTTTTTTTTTTATTATTATTATTATTATTATTATTGAGATAAGATTTAAAGCATTCAAAATTTCATGCAGAGCTTTAAAAGGTACATGACTTTCAAGAAGGATTTCAATGCTATTGTTTTGCATCTTCTGCGTGGGCTCGTGAAGGGTGCACTTGATTTGGAACTCTCGTCTGGCTCTACAGCAAATCTTCCGCACATAGATGTAAAAGTGGAAGAGTTGCAAACCAAGGTACGAGAACTTGTAAAATCATCCGGCTATGTTGAATTCCTCTGGTTCTCTGGTACTACTTCCATTCCATGTGCAACTTGGGTTGTTAATATACTAATGCTTGGAATTGAATTCCGGACCTGCAGGCACTCGAGTATGGTATTGCTGATCTAAAACCTTTCTTTTCTAGCCCCGAATTTTCTCGGGCCAACTTTGAATTGGATGAGAGCCGCCGCGTGATTAGGCATCGTCTTGCAGGATGAGTTCCCATCGTTTACTTGTAAATTTGAAGTTCGAACCGTAATTTGTTAGGCACATTATGAATTTTGGTGGTAACTAAGGAGTGTCTTTCCCATTTGTTTCTACCTTGATTTCGATCATGGGATTGATGCAAAATCTAATTTTCCCCATGTGTCGTGCAAATTCTCGTAATTCTAGCTACGAGACCTTGTGATTACTGAGCGAAAGAAGGCGGAAGCCACGCCTAGCGTCACAGTGGGTCTGTTGTTGGGATATGACCTTTCCCGACTAGAACCATGCCTGTATCAGCCTCGAAGCCTGATAAGAGTTACTGCTAATGCCTTGGAACGGACAAGGTCTCTTCCTTTTCCTGCCGGCACGGACCTTGAGGTTATGGCGTTGCTAGTTGATTACATCATAAGCAAATCATTTTTTACTTTTTATCACTTTTTTTTTTAAAATTTCACTTGTATCATGTCATGAAAATTGCTGCAATATTTTTGATGCTATGGTATTTGTTGTGATATAATTTCTTATTGTGATTATATATATTTTAATAATTAGTGAAGTTAAAATCTATAATCATCTAAAAGTAGCTTTTATTGATTAATAATTTGAGTGTTTGGATAGTATATTATTTGAGATAACTTTGGTTATCTAAATGCTAAAGTATCTTTTTGATATGATATATGTGAGGAAAAAGGGGTTGAAAGGCGTACATAAATCATCTTTATTGTACCTCTCGTACCGGTAAACAATTAAAAAAAAAACCGTACATATTTGAGGATTGGGCGGGCCATCTAAAAGTCAGAAATAAAAATTGATTAGGTGCATTTTTGCCATTTCCGTTTACACAAATTGGAAGCAAAAGACACACAAAGCTAACCCTGGCCTGAAGGGTTACTGAATCAACGAAAGTTTTCATTTCTCTTTCCTCAGCAGCAAAAAAAGTTGGGATGGGAAGGACACTGTTAGGAGAATCACATTTGCAAATTTAACCAAACTTTGGTAGTGTTAGAGAAATTGGTACAATTGTTAAACTGTTCCCTTCATTCTCTTACTTTAAGAAGGTAGCTAGATAGAATTCGCAGGAATGGGGGCGCTGGGGAGATGGGGAACAGCTGCGGCTGTGGTGGCGGTAATGGGTGGGGTGATGGCTGTGAGCAAGCAGATGGGCATCGGACTGGGGTGGGACAGCGAGGCGGCTGTGCGATGGTTCCAAAACCTTTCGGATCGGCTAGGGTACTGGGCCATCCCAGCTTACGTGGGGGTCCACACACTCACCCTGGCCCTGTGTCTTCCTTACGCCGTCTTCTTCGAAGCCGGGGCCTCCCTCGTCTTCGGATTTGTCCCGGCCGTCCTTTGCGTCTTCTCCGCCAAGGTCCTGGGAGCTTCGCTTTCCTTCTGGATCGGAAGGTGCTCTTCCCTTCCTCTTTTTTCATTCTTTTTCTTAATACTACTCCACTAGTTATTACTGAATTACATTTTGGCACACTTTTTCCGACTAGTATCGGAGGAGCTAGGAAGGACGGACGGTGGAATTAAGTTTTGTACAGCTACTTTTTTTTTTTTTTTTTGAAATTCCTTTTGTTCTTCTTCTCGTTATTATTTTGCTTCAAGGTTTGACTGCTGTCTCCCGTCGTTTCTTAGAACTGGCTGTGCTTTCGAGAGGATGATCACAAGGCTTCTTCACCCCCCCCCTCCCCCCCGATATTCATCATGTTGAGAAAAGGTTACTCCATTTGAAACTAAGATAACAGTAAAAGTTATTACTACAGGTAGTTTCTTATATGTACGTATAAATTTTATAAAATTTGAGGTAAGTTTATCACGCAATAGTAGGTTCATCTTCTGTAGACTGTAGTAGTAGTGGTGGCAGTGGTGGTAGCATAATAGTACAGAAGTACGTTGAGCATCAGAATGCAATAGACTGAGAGTAAGGCTGAGAATATGTTTCTCAGCAAATTTTCATATGAGGACCTATCTGATTCTACCATTTATGATCCGTTTCTTTCAAAATAAAGAATCTTGAAAGTGACACAGGCTTTGAAACTCAAACTTTCCTGGTCATATATGGCTACGTTTGCCTCATAATATATATATATATATATTTGTCAAAATGTTTGCCTCATAATATAGTATGCTACTACTATATACCACATAGTGTCTTTTCCGTAATTGAATTTACTTAAACCTTATGCTCTAAAATGATGGAGTTATTCTGCTAAACTTGTTGAAGACACAAGGTTGCACTTGCAATTTATTTTTCACTTGCACCTATGGCATTTTAAACATTGTATCATTCGTTTACAGTTCCCATCCAGCTCTTTTCTTTCTGCATCTCTGAACACTGTGGGTTAATGTTTTTCGTTGAAGCTTCATGTGCCATTATTATTGTATCCTTCTACCCTCTTCTGTCAGTAGTTACCATGCTACCCCTGCCTTGCTTATATTGCAGATCAGCAACATGCCTCTTGTGCCTTTGCAATTCTAGCAAAGCAGGTGACTTTTGTCAATCTTTTCTTGTCAAGGTATCTGCGGTACATCATCTGTAGAACCTCTCTTTGACCACAAATTGGATTCAATTCATAGTTATCGAATTGCTTTCTAGTTGTTCTGGTTGCTTTTCAACTGGAACTGTACCTATGCACTCATTACTCCTTGTGCTGAAAGCTTGATTAAAACGAAGCAGGAACCTTCCTTCCCCCTCTTAAAAAAAAAAAAAAAAAGAAGAAAGAAAGAAAGAGACAAACACAGAAAAAAAGTTTTCTCCTTCTTGTAAACATTGACTGATTGTTGTCCTCCTTAATAGTCTGGTTTGCACCCTGTTGTGTTCAATATTGATAGCAGCCTAATATGGGGGTAAGTAATAGATGAGAAGGAAATTTACAAAGAAAAAAAAAATTGAAAGACATCTGAAGGAGAATTGGTAATTTTTCCTTTATGACTGTGAAACTCATCCTAGCATCTTTTTCCTCTCTCTACCATTACTTATATTAGATATATGTGTTCCGCTTGTGCATGCATTTATTATAGTCTGCTATTTCCATTCTGATGGCATTTGTTTTCTTTAGGCTTTTTTGCAGGAGTTCTAGCTCCGCTATAGACTGGGCTCGCAGAAACAAGTATTTTCATATGCTCTCTCGCGGAGTTGAGCAAGATGGATGGAGATTTGTTCTACTTGCTCGATTCTCACCTATACCCTCATATGTCATCAACTATGCCTTGGCTGCAACAGAAGTAGGTTTCGTTGTGGACTTCCTGCTTCCAACAGTTATTGGCTGCCTACCAATGATATTGCAGAACACTTCAATTGGCAGTCTTGCAAGTGCTGCTGTAGCTTCTGCATCCGGGTCAAAGGAATCTCAGGTTTGGTCATATGTCTTTCCCCTACTTGGGATTGTATCCAGCATTCTCATTTCTCTGAGGATCAAAAAGTACTCAACCGATGTGTTAATTGCTGAAACGAATGCTGAAGTGGCCCAAGTGGGTCTTCATGATGTCAATTGTACTGCTGAGTCAGCTCAACAGTATTCTAAGAGAAATAATGGCACAGGTCTGAAGACAAATTAACTATACATCCATTTGTAACCTCTAAATTTGATGAGCTCTTACTCCTATGACCCAGTCACTGTTTTTAGGTTGTTCTTATTAGCTTCCTTTCACATTGTGCTTTGTTTTCTTTTTGCTGTATCTTGATTTCTTTTGTGCAAATCATGATGTTCTTTGCATGTTTTGAAATTTTAAATGCCTCCATGAATGTAGTGGAAACAGCAAAATCGAGAATCTGACTATTTAGCCAGCCTTAGGCATGTAGAATAAGGTTATGCTTTGGTTGAGCAAATTTTTACTGGATATTCCTGTAAAAAATAGTTTTTCTTGGGAATTTGTAAAAAAAAGATATTTTGAGTGTCATCTTTATCATAAAGTGAGTCATTTTGTGGTGTGAAAATTAAATTAAAATTTATAAGGAGGATATGTCCATGATTTGCCCTTAGATCACCCCTGCAAGGCGTGAAGCAGGAGTATTTAGGACACCAAAGAATTAACTCAAAATTTGTTAACTAGTTGCAGGCATTCATTTACTAATAAAGTGGCCTGTAGCTAATTGGCCTATCATTTTGGATTCCATATCATTGTTACTCTGTTTGGTTGTTCCCATTCTGTGCAGCTAGAGGTCGTTGTGTGACTGAATTTTCTTTTGGCATCTTCTTTTTCGAAAATTTTGTCTAACAGCCATGTTTTTACTCTGAAGGCATGACTGGCACGTCGGTTAGTTTGTGTATTTGTATCCGAAAATCAGGCCATTTGACTTTTCAATTTGTTGGTTGCACTGTCCAACAGATTCCCTATTGTCTAACTCTGCTGCATATTTTGATGTTAAGTTTGAAGCATAGGTATGAATATCTGATGCATTGATGTGTCTTGGAAATTATAGAGAATCCACCTGTTTGTGTTTGCTTGATTAAGATAATTTAGAGAGAGTTAAATACCTTAGATGACCGGAATAAGCTTGTAGCATTGCCTTCTGTTTTCCTAAAATGTACGTTAGGTTCAGCCTTAGGTGAAAAGCTCAAGTGCTCACATCGACCAGATTATGTTACTTTAGTTGGATGAGATGTTTTGTGATGTAAAGGTCACCTCTTTATTCTTTGTATAAGATGTGAACGTTACCTCCTTTCCCTTTGTCATCGAATTGGATGGAAATGATGATGAAAATGAAAATGGAAGTTGTACATCGGGCAGACTTCAGGGTCGGTGTATGCAGCTCAAATTTCATTGCTGTCTTCTGGAGACTTGAATTGGTAACGTGTGGTAAGGCCGAACTAGCCGTAGAAGCCACATTGGCTCTTCATCACGTGAGTCACTCACTGATGAGTTACAGAGGATTGTCGATGGTACGTGCGCAGCGATGGAGTCAATTCCAATGGGGCGGATAAATAAATCACACACACACGGCCGTGTGGTTTACTCTTTGAAGGCAGAGACGAGGACAGGTGCAGAATAGAACACTTCAAAAGCAATACCAGCTACTGCAGCTGTGTTGTTCAACCTCCCCTCCCCCACCGTCAGGATCTCAGCTTTCTTCTCTTCTTCCCTCGAGTATTTTCTAAATAAATCATCCAACATGTAGATCCGTTGCACCACGAAAACAGCTTTCCATTTTCCATGGCATTAATTAATTTGTGGAACATTGATAGCATCACAATGGTTACAAATTGGCTAGCATTGATTACAGACTTTCACAGAGGGCACAATGCGTGATCTTTAAAGACGAAGTAAAACATTGATTTGGCAGATGCCTTTATTTGTGTGTTGGAACCAAAAAAAAAAAAAAAAAAAAAAGAAGAAGAAGAAAGGAAGGAAAGAAAACTGAGAAATAAGAAATTTTTTTTTTTGTACTTGGTAAGGACTAGATCTCACGATAGCAGGTGCTTCTGCTCAGGGTTAGTCAAGCTCCGTTTTCATTGATACGGCTGTGTTTGTGCAACGACCATATCATATCATATTGATAGATAGCCAAGCGCTCAAGAGCGGTCCAATAAAATTCTGGCTCCGTCTGTTTTATGAAAACCTTAAGGGTGTGTTTGGACTACTTGTTGTTATACCTGTTTTTGATAAACTATTTTTCACTCTCCAAATGTTATACTAAAAACAATCTCAAAAATAACCGTAAAAACAACCAACAATATTTGTTCTTTTGTTTTCTTTTTTCTTTTCCTTTTTCTTCTTTTCCTCTTCTTCTCCCCCAATCCACTGCCTTGTGATGCTAGCGCTGGCAGGACTGGAAATTTTTTTTTTTTTTTGGCCATCCCGTCCTTCCTCCACCGCCGCCTCCCTCCTCCCCTCCTCTCTTCCCTCCCCCCTTAAAGAAAAAAAAAAAATTCCCGGTCTTGGGATCCAAATTAAAAGCATGGCGTCGCCCCGCCCTTTGCTGTCAATTACCCTCTTGTAATGCCATTTTAAAGACCCGACACTGGCGGTGGCTTTCGGAAATTGTTATAATCCTCCTACTGGCGTTATTTTACACGCTAATGGGGCAATGGGGTGAAATTTACACGGAATGAAAGGGGTATTTTGTGTGTTCGATTAACATAAAATTGACTGTTTAACATTTATATCACTTTGAGAACAAAGGTCATACATACATCGTCCAAACTTTGGAATTAGAATTATATATCTTGATAAGATACCGGTAATTAATAATATTTTGTTTTATTTTTTAATAATTAAAAGATTGGCTTCGCATCCAGTGGACGTGATGTCACGTCACGGTAACAAACAAGTTTTTGACCGCTCGCAAAACCGCCACTTTAGGTTTTGGCTCCAGTCTCATAATTCCCAGTCCAGAACCCCATCTGCAAACTCCGAAGTAGTTGAGTGGGAGCCAGGAGCTCCGTTCTCTTCCTATCGTACGTCTTCTCATCCTATTAATAAAGTAGCTCGACATTAAAGCTGCTGCTGCTGCTGCAAAAAAGGAAGCGAGAATCGCCCGAAAGGTAAAGGGCAGGGTAGGGCCTCTTTCTCTACCACCTAAAATGCGATTGATTATAGTGTTCACAACGATAGCAGCAGCATCGTTGAGCATTTTTTCTGCAAGGGCTGTGGGGATGGTCTGAACAAGTCGGCATCCGCAGGCCTGTATTGGTCTACCGCTAAAGAGGACGGAGATCTCGTTGCAAAAGCCGACGCCGCTGGGGACTCCTCTTTGGTCTGGGATGATGCTGACGAGAACCACCGTGATTTTGACGGCGGCGGTTTCTCTTCCCTCGAGGGAATGTTGCAGTGGGCAATAGGTTCGACTAATTGAGTAGTTTGGTTTATTTTCCCTCTAACCTCTGCTTTTTTTTAATTCCCGGTGCCCCCCTTCCTTTTTAGTTGTTACTAGTTCTTCTTTAAATATTGACGTTACATCATTTCCCTCATCTTAGTCTGCAAATGAAGCTTAAACTCTGATGGGCCATTTATCACTTTATAAATAATAGTTGTGCTAACTACTTGTTAGCTCTTGCCGGTGCCTACATGATTGAGCTCCGATTCCAATTAACTACTCCTATTTTTTCAGCCCCACCCTCAGGTGTCAACTCCACCCCCCCCCTCTTATATGCCTTACATTATCGCTGACAACAAATATTGAAGGATCATTTCAGCTGACAACGAATATGGAAGGATTATTTCGAGGCTTTTTAACATTAACTCTTTAATTCACCTGCTCAAGATTTTATGTCTATAGTCTATTACGTGGGGCTAAAGTGATGATACCTCTATTGGTTTTTTTTTTTCATGAGAACTCTTGATAACTGTCAAGTAAGTCAACATTTCTATTCGTAAATCTTCTCTATAAAAGGCAATTCAATGGTGTAGTCTATTTCCCTTTCCTCAGCCACTGCTATTGTCTCAGGGCACTCCGATCCTTCAAAGTTGAAAGAAGCTGCGAAAGATGTCCAAAGCTTGTCTCCTGATGAGCTAAAGAAACGCCATATGGAGATAAAGGTCAGAATGATTAACTTGTAGTTTCATCTGCTGAGGCTGAAAATACGACGTAGCATTGAACGCATTTAGTTGGAGCATGTAGCTTATGCTCCGCATTAGCTGTTTTAGCTTTCTGTTTCTGTTTGTATATTCTTTCCAGTAATGTTTTCCTTTTCATCCTTTATCCTTATAAATATGTCATTTCTGCATTGTTCTTATCCTTTAATATATAATGAGATTTTTGGCTTGTCAGGAACTGATGGAGAAGTTAAAGATGCCTTCAGATGCACAACTAATGAGGATTGCAATAGATGATTTGAAGAATTCATCTTTACCATCAGAGGATCGTCTTCATGCACTAGAGGAGCTTTCAATACTTGTGGAGCCAATAGATAATGCAAATGGTTTGTACAATTTTTATTGCCAAAACTCGAGTAACAAATGAAATATACGTTAGCTGCTTCCAATTTGTGTATTCAGCTGCTTCATTTGATTTGAACATATAATTTTGTTGAGCTTCTGTTCTCCATACTCGATGCATATAGTCCTTAGCTGTGCATTTTGTTAACATTCTTTCATCTAGCAATTTTAGAACTGCTCCCGAATTTGGCAAATAGCTGGAAGATGAACTTCTTGTCATCTGCTGATTGAAATAATGGAACATTATGTGCTGAAAGAGCCACAATAACTGTTGTGAACCATGATAGTCTGTTTGGGGTTTAAACCATGAGTTCTTTGCTTCACTTGTTTGAGGTAGCCTTTGATAAAGCATGATATTCATATTTTATTCATGTAATTTCTTAAAGATATGAAAGCATCCTTCTTTCATGTTATGTAAAAGAAGTTCTAATTGTGACCATTGTTTTGTCATGAAGAGGATATGGTCATTATGTAAAGTGCTTTTTTTTTTTTGTCATTTCAATAAGTATTTTAATAAGGAACTGTGGGTGAGAACTTTTAGTGAATGGTCTCTCCTTTCCAAATCTTATTGATGGTGGGGTGCTGCAGTCTAGCTGAATTTAGTTCCAAAGCTTCACGTAACATGGTGCTTATTAAGATTGAAAATTTTTTCTGACAATGATATGCTCTTGTGGGTTTTCTATTGGGATATCTTGTATTGTTCTATTGTACATAGTTGGTGATGCATCAATAGAATTTCTCACATGACAGCTCTTTCCATTGTTCCGTATCTTGTAAATTATGTGCTACTGCTGTTTCCTGTCTTCTTGTGCTTGATATAATAAGCCAAAAAGCATGTAGCTTGTTCTGTTAGAAAGCTATAATGGTGGAGGCACAAAGTAAAACCTTCCACTTTTCTTTTGGGAATTTCAAGTAGGGTTTCTGTCTACTGGTAGGTCTATAAGACATAAACATTTCTTCTCAGAATTGCACAAGCTTGGAGGTCTCATTATAGTTATAAAACAACTAAACCACCCCGAGCCAGAAGTCAGGACTACGTCTGCACTCATTCTTGGCAAAGCCTGTCAAAATAACCCTGTTGTTCAAAAGCAGGTATTTTTTTTTTCATTCACTAACATGTCTTTGATTGGAATTCTTGTGCATTTCACAATTTTCCTTACAAGAACATCATCTGAGCAATGAGGATCTCAGGTACTGGAACTTGGTGCTCTGGTGAAGCTAATCAAGATGGCAAGATCTGAGTTTGTTGAGGAAGCCATAAAAGCATTATTTGCTATTTCGGCCTTAATCAGAAATAATTTGGTTGGGCAAGAACTTTTTTATGCTGAGACTGGCGAGTTGATGATTCAGGTGATCATATAATTAAATGTAATAGTTCTGTTAAATAATCATTTCTGCCCTGTTTACAATTAATAGTGCTCATATCACTGTTACAATGGTTCTTTCTTTCAGGATATCCTGAGTAACTCAAGCATTGACATTAGAATACAGAAGAAGTCTGTTCTACTTGTGGCTGACCTGGCTGAGTGTCAGCTAGAAAATGGGAGTAATCCAGAGCGCCCCATCTTCCACAATCGTTTCTTTTTGAGGTCTGTGGTTGATCTACTTGCATCAGTGGACCTTGATCTCCAGGAAAAGGTATATCTTTAGCATGGCCATTGAAATCTAGAACAAGGGTGCATGCTGTCCATGTTAAATATAAATTTTCCAGTGTCTGAAATGCTCAAGTTTTGGACTAAGTATGAAAAAATATTTCAAATTAAAAAGGAAGGATGTCGTGTACCATTCTTTAGATGCCATTTTACTAATTGGCAAGTATTCCGTATGCCATTCTTCTTTGCTGAATATAATAGTGCAATTACAGGCACTCTATGCGGTCAAGAACCTTTTACAATTGCAAACAGAAGCATTAGTCTTCAAAGAGTTTTGTGGGTTAGATGCAGCCTTGAAGAAACTAAAGCAACAATTACAGCAGCTAGTAATGGAAGAGAATCACAGTGAGTATGCAGAGGACGTTGAAACTCTCCGTGGAGAAGTAGAACAGATTTTTATTGGAAAGCTTAATAAAGTAAGCAAGAGGACATTATATATGGTATAGATATCCTTTTTTGGCTTCTGAAATCTTGAGATGATTGGCAGGATACACAATTTCCTACATGATTCACGCTGTGGCATCCGACCAAGAAGTGCAGCAAATGTTGATCTACAATGTTGAGTTTCAATGTTCAGGTTATGTTCAATCTGTATGCGTACATAAAGGTTAGGTTATTTGTCAACATGGGTGGCGTACAATTTTTGGGATCAAAATTGATCCTAAAGAGCAAGTGCGCTTATGAGCCTTTTTCTTTCCTCCGTCCCAGGCCTTCACTCTTTCTTGACCTGCACATGCTTCTTGGTCACACAGGATATTTAGCATGAACAGGAGAAGCGAAATTATTTTGTCAGTTCTTGTATAACGACAACGTAGTAGAAATGATGAAAATATTGAAAATGAATCCCAAGTCTAATTTTTGGTATATTGACAACAATATATCTAGTACAGTAGTACTGGTTCGAGAGAAAGAAAGGATTGACTAATTTAGCATCCTATAGTGGTAAGTGCGGCCAGCAACTATTTGGACAAAAAAATAGTGGTAAGTGCGGCCAACAATGTGATGCCTACCTCCCTCCCTCCCTCCCCCTCTCTCTCTCTACTGCACACACAAAGAAATATTATTTGCATGCACCGTACATTGTAAAAAGTGTTATAGTAATTATTTTAAATATTTGTTCAAATTAACTCCTATCGAAATAAAAGAATTTTAAGATTTTAAAATTGCAACTCTTAGGATGACAATTCCATAGAATTGTGATTCTGATTCAATTTCAACTCCGTGGAACCAAATTCAGCCTTGACAACTGTTGAAACAAGAAGCATGTATTAGATTACAATTATTATATGTGTTAAGAATTAGTTTGGTCATGCAAAATATACTTCAGTTCAATTTTCTTAACACGTTAAACCGTGAGAGATAAAGTGTAAATATATTTAGCGTCCACGATAGCAAAATCGTGTTAGGGGTCAAGCTCTGGTGGATAAAAGTGTAATTAACTCCTGGTGGCTAGGACCTCAAACAAATCAAGCGAATTCAATCAACGGCTTGAATCGATTCGGTGTTGATCAACAGAAGCTGGCTGGAGACAAGATAGCGAAAAGAAAAGTCGTCCCAACAACCCAACCGAGGAGGCGTCTAAAGGCTGAGTAGGTGAGGGCTTGGTTTGAGTTTGGACTTTGCTCTACTAGCTGCTGTAGCACTGCGACTACTAACCAATTCACTACCCCAACCTCGTGCTAAATTTGAAGAGGACGGGCCAAAAAGGAAGGGGGGAGGGGGGAAAAAAAAAAAAAGAGCTGAAAGGGGCAGAGTTTGGCTGCTTTCCTGTGGTATTCAGCCGCCGAGGACTGACGATGTTAATTCAGCTGACAACATCGGGACTGCCGTCGTCGGAGGTTTGCTCGCCTGTGGTATTCAGCCGGGATTGGACACGTGTGACGCTGAGCCAGCTTCATTTCAGAAGCAGCGGCATTAGACTCGATAGAAGAGCACTGCGGATATCAGCTGCAGATGGCGGTAGAAATAGTAGCGGCGGTGGAGGCAGCGATGGAATAACTAATATCAATAGCGGCAGCGGCAGCGTGCAAAACACCAAAAACAACAAGGACAGCGATACTAGGAAAGGGAGTCCGTCATCGTCGACGTCCTCCTCCTCCTCCAATTACGTGGTGCCGCTGGACAAGTCTTCCTGCATCACTCGGCCACTTGCCGAGATCCTCCGAGACCTCAACAAGAGAATTCCAGATAACATCATCAAATCAGCTCCGCATCTGGATCAGGATCATTATCCTACCTTCATCCCCTGGTTGGTGTGCCTGTGCCTTCGCTTCTCGTCTTGACCCCCACCCCACTCCCTGCAATTAAATAATTAAACAATTATAGTTAAATAAATTGACTCCGAGTATGAAGTCATTAGTGAATACTACTGCGTTGCATAGTCGGTCTGACACTGATGCGAGGGGCTCTTCCCCTTCTTCTTTTTTTTTTTTTTTTAAAATTATAAATTGTAATGCTGTCTCCCTGTTTCTTCGGTTTGCTGCTAGGTACCATGCCAACCGCATGTTAAGCTTTTATGCCCCAGGTAATATTTCACTTCGCTACTGTGTCCCTCCGCTTTCCGTAGCCAATTAATTTCCACATCTCTTGCTCTTCTTACACTACTGATTTATCTTTCACTTTTTTCTTTATTAAATTAAAGGTCGAAGAAGTTGTAGCCCTTGTGTTATGCTGTACGGCTCTCATTTTTTAACGCCATTTAAATTTCGTCTAGGCGACGGTTGTGAGGTTGGAAAAAAATAATTTCCTTGCTCACCAAATGCCCTATCTAGTCTGCGCTTGGTTCATATCTTGGCTGTTCAATAGTTCTGCAGATTAGTTATCCTTTCTTTTTTCGTTTCACTTCTTACATTTCTATTACGGACTTCTTCACTTCTTTTGCAGGTTGGTGTGGTGAAATACGCGATGTTATTTTCTCTGAGAATGGAAGTGTTACAGTGGTTTACCGTGTCACCATACGAGGTTCGGATGGTGAGGTATGCCTTGTTCTTTCCCTTTGGTGTGGTACACTTTCTAGGGCGTCAATCAACCTGCACAAGTATAGATGTATTGCATCACTTGGTTTCTTCGTATTTCATGCAGAATGAATTTTAAGTTTAATGAATTTTAAGTTCTCCTTCCTTGCTTGTCACTTTATGTTGTTATGGATGTCCAAGAATGGTTATTGTTTAAAAAGCTTTGCTTCTGGTCTTAATATAGGCTTCCTTAAAAAGAATGCATCAAGAACAAGGAATTTTCCAAATAGCTCTAAATGGTTCTGAGAAATTCAGCTTTTTTGACCTTTACAATTTTGGACTGGTCTGAGTGGTAATCAGTACTCTGTTTCTCTGGGTAGTTCTAGAATGTCGAAACAAGAGTAAAAACATTGCTTTCTACAAAGTAGACAAAAACGTTGATTAGCTGAAGTGATAGTGAGGAACATAGGGAATGCTAAACTTCAATTGTTGAGGAGTAAATACCCATGAGCTGCAGAATCCTTGAGCTTACGGCCCAATAGTAAAGCATCTAATATAAACATCAAAGCCAACTTTAACTCTGATTTGACCATCCAAATTGTAGGAAGTACCAGTTTAGATGCATGAGTCCGTTATGTTGCCTCTTAAATGTTAAAATTTTTGTGCAATCTAGTCCCTTCTACAAACAATTTCTGCTATTTTAACAAGCAATTTAACATGTTCTCATTGCATACTCTCGGACGGCATCGACACAAAATTATGCAGGAGAGATCTTTTCGGCTCGATTTGAATTTAGAAGATGAGTACTGTGAGACTGCAGTTATTGCAATTGCAGATTCTCCACTTTCGATACTCAGGATGCTTACAAAATTTTTATTCTTGTGCATTCATTCCAATTTATTAGTACACATGATGCCAAGTATTGAATTGATTGTCAAGTTGTGGGCTGAGTGGGTGGGAGCGGCTCCATTAGTCTGAACTTTGATGTTGAAGGCTCAATTGATGTTATCCTCTAATTTGCTGCTACATCTTCTGAGTAGTTCATAATATATATGCTTGTGTGTGACCTCCTTGCCGTCATAAACTGTGTTTGCCCACCAGTGTCAGAACTAGATATGTTGCTCTATGGTAATCTGCTGAAAAGGAGGTCTTTAGCTAGATTAGTGTAGGAGGCAATGCAGCACTTGAGAAGGCTATGTTCATTCAGAAATCTGTTTTTGATCGCTGGTGCAGATTTTCTATCTGTTGACATGTCAATTTGAGCAAGTCTAATGAATGCGCAATGTGCCTTTCCAGTGTAAAACATCTTTTTAATGGGTTGGGAAGTGAATTTTTTTTTCCTTCTTAAGATATGGAAACCTATTGTGATGCATACAAGAGGATTTCGAAACTTAATGGTGGTAGTACATATAGCCACCTCAGTGTTAATAATTTTCTGGATTTCAGAACATCTCCTAGATGTCTCGGGTGTCCAGTTCTTGTTTAGCTCAGTATCATGGTTGACCATGTCCATCCTCTTTTGTGTATCTATTTAATTACTTTCTGAACTTGGCGATTACATATTAGCTTGGCCTACGAAGTATTTATGATCACTGGTTGGATTAGAAACTTAAGAGAATTTTTGTATATTGATTGGTAAATTTGTTTCAGCATGTGTTGTAAGTATATACTATTTTGCTTCAATATTTTTGTGCGAAGTGCATATTTCATCCTACAATTTGGGCAGGCACATCGGGAATCAACTGGGACTGTATCATCCAGCAATGGCCAGGCTGTAGATCTTGTAGCTGCCGCAGAGGAAATAGCATTTTGCAGAGCATGTGCTCGATTTGGACTAGGCTTATATCTCTATCATGATTAACAGCCCAGTCACAGAAGTGGTTATTGAGAACATGTTTCAATGTTGTTTGTACATGTTATCTTGAGATACGGCGTATATCTTTTTTTCTCGCGTGGTCAATAGCGATATTGGGCGGAGCTGGCTATGAATTGCTCTATATTGACTAAAGTGGTTGTTATGAATTTCGGAATGTTGAATTTGGAGATAATAGTCCCCTTCCCCTCGCCTGGTTTCACCTCGTCTCTCCTCACCTGTGTAAGTTCGCCATTTGTTCATAAAATAGGAAGGATATCTTTTGTATACATTGGCAGTGTATAATAAAAAGGCTGAGATGGACGATTTAGTTAAACACGCTTCCTGGTAGAAACATTTGCAATCAATAAGCTCGAAATTATAGCATATATCTTTCTCATGTTTATATGTTGTCTTGGAGAAACATTAGACTCTGTTTGGATTAGCCTGTATTTTTCAAACTAGTTTTCCATAGACAATGTTACAATAAAAACGACTCCAAAAACACTTAATTCACATAATATTTAAAAACAACCCATAAATAAAAAAATTAGAATATAAATTTTACCAAAATTTTTTCTGCACCTACCACTACCACCCCACTCCCTCCTTCCCCCTCACCTCCCCAGCCACTCCCGATCCTCCCTTCCTCCCCTCCACAATTTTGTTTTCTCTGCTGTGGGGAGGAGGGTTTGGCTGTAGAAGTCCCATGTGCTGCCCACATGTATTATTATATATGTGGATGTTCAAGACTATGATCAGATTTTTGTATCCACTTTTTCATATATATTGTTATAGTAAATTTTTTTTAAAAGACCTCCATTAATAGCTAATTCATACGCGGCAATGTGTATATGGTGCCTTGATAGGGAAGTGAGACGGCTACGATTATCAGTGACAACCATTTGGAATGGTGTGACAAATATTGAACATGCTGTAATTTCACGTGAGATGCTTGTACAAGGAATAAATAACGAGGTACTATCAAAAAGATGCCATATATAACTAGTATTGAGAAGGAGGTTTATATCTATACATTTCGAAGATTCAAATACCTTATTGTCAGACGTGGATTGACAAGGTCCTTAGCAATGTGGTACTTATGTTTGCTTTCATCCACACAGTTATTACGTTGACAAGAAGGTTTATATCCCAAGCATTCGAAGGTTTAATTCAGTATATTCTAGTACATTGTTACATTGTTACGGTAGTATTGTCGCCAAGACGGTCTGAAATCTGTACTCTTCCTCCATCTGTAACTCCAGCAGGCTGAAAGCGTTAGCTTAGTCATTGATTGATCAGGGCCTTAAAAGTCCTGTACTTGTGTTTCCTTTCATCCAGGAAGACATTACATTGACAAGGAGGTCTACGTCCTTGGAGATTTCTGGACGGACAAGCCTCGTGTCCATGCCAAGAGAATTGCTTACTTCTTTGGCAACCGTCTCCCATGGTGTCCCCGCAGTCAAAGATGCCAGAAACTCTCCACCCCGATTCACTGCATCTGCCATTGCTGGGGGAACATCCGGCAGAGCCTGAACATTCAACCTCAGTAGGTGACATTTCAAGCAAGAAAATGAAGTATGAATCATATTTGGCCACAAGTTCCCCTGCCCAATTTTGCCTGTGTGCTTAAGTGCATGAGTGTGCGTGTGTGTGTGCACACGCGTCTGTGTCTCTGTGACAGAAAGAGCTGAGAAGTAAATCTTCAAGTAATTTAAGCAAATTATTTTTGAGAAGAGATTAACCTGCTGGAGCGGAAGCCCATGATCCCCAGGTAATGACCGTATGGACATGTCAAGCATTGAACTGATAGCAGATTCTGAGCTAAGCACCTGGGCTAGTACTGATGTTTCATCAATCGTATCGTCTTTGAACTTTATTAAAAGATTCCTCGAAATCCCATAATACGACCTTATCTGTGAAGTCATAACTGTAGGCTATTGAATGTTGCTAGGTGAAGAAAGAAAAAAAAAAAACTGGATCAAATTTTTTGAGCAACAAAATATTTTAAATGGTGGAGCCAAAAAGCTGATTAGAGGTAAATTCAGAATTCTAAAGAATGCATAAAAGTTTAGCTAACACATCATCTCCAATAACAGATGTTAATACGAGGAAAAGCTCTGGCACCTCAAATATTAAAACAGGGGACACTTACTAACACCTGCAACTAGTAAAGTAATTCAAGACTTGGTGACAACTGAGAATAGTTTACCAGTCTTTTTGTCTCTTCTGGTCTTGGGATAAAATTCTCCCTTCCATTAACCAGGTCCATATACAATGGAGGAAGTTGCTCAACCAGAGGAAGAACCTGCTTCATAATTGGAGGGCTAAGGTTCTCTAATTGCTTCAGAGTCATCTCTGCCTGTAAATGTTGAACCCCAAAGGAAAAATTAATTATTCCATTCTGAAGCAAATTTATTAAAATATTATCCAACACTATTATTTACATAAGCTACCTGAGGAAAAGAAAAACAATCTGTTTTTGCCTGAAATCATAAATATATAACAAATTCATTATCAGAAAAATAAAAATTAAAAAAAAAAATTTAGTGCGACCAGTTCTAGATGGAGGATCCTGAGATTTATTGATAGAAACAGAAAGGACGAAATCAAAAGAAATCATGGTTTTATAACCTCCCAAATATCACCGAAACTCAAAACCTTCTCTCCCCCCACCTAAACCTAGAGAGGGAGATCTAGGGGGAGGAGGAACAGAAGATAACAAGAAGTATAAGAAGGATGAACTAGGAAGAGAAAGGTATACACAGCCCAAGGATAGAAAGTGCAGAGAAGAGGACAAGAGAGAAGGATAAAACATTGAAAGTCCTAGCTTCTTATGATTTAGGAGGTGTTTGGTAAATGGGTTTGAACCCCCACTATGAGTTTCAAATTTAATTATACCCATAAATAATGTTTGCTTGGGGCTAACGGGAATAGATCAATGGAAATGATAGGCCTACTCTATGGGTTTTCTGAGTAACAATCTTTTACTGGGGAATCATCTTAGTTACCCATCTTATTCTCCTTGCCTTAATTACCCATTTATTCTCATTAAATGTAAAAATAAGAAAATAAAATCCCAATGTTTCTGCTAGTTTCAACAAATCGGAAAAAAAAGAAAGGGAAAAAAGAAACAATGAAAAAGAAAAATAATAAATTGCTAAACTCATTCCACATTAGCAAACACACAATGGGTTTTCATAAAAACCCATTATCAGTGACCATCCTATGATACCGATACTGATAGTAATTGTGGAATTCAAACCCAAAGGCTCCTTAAACAAGCTTTGATTCCAATGTGCCTATGTCACCTAAAAGTTGCAAACTACGCACAATTTCAACTGCTGAGGAAAAAACATGATTGATGACCCAATGAATAATTTTATCACTACAAGCTTGATAGGCTAAAATGAAAAGATATCAAAGTTCAAGAAGGATCCATCAGATGTAGCCCGACGGAATAAAACTCATCCCAAACTTTCTTTGATCCCAGAATTGTTAATATTTGTTTTAGGGTGTGAATGATATCACATAATACAAGGCATTCACATACACCTAATGAACAACACAAGTAACTAAAAAATATCAAAAAATCTTTCCTAATGATCAATACGAGGAATAGATAAACCTAACTTTGAAATGGTACTTAGATTTCCCTGAAAAAAGACTGGAACCTGCAGTAATATCCAATGGTGCAGCTTTCTAAGCCATATGAGAGATACATTGCTTGATAACAGAAAGAAAAAATGTGAATAGGGATTGAAGTGATAATTAAATAATATATTGGGTCACAAAAGTGATTAGTTGGTGTTGAAAAAGAGAATTCTTGGTTCGGTTCTCCATCTCTACCATGATCACATAAATCAATATAAAGATCATCAAGCTTTTTCTGAATTCAGATTCTCACCCCAAGACGAATTGTTGGTGATGATGCAACTTGTGACAAAAATGGTCCAATGCTTTGAACCATTGGTGCGAGAACGGGTGAGAACAAGGGAATGGCTACACTTGCTTCCTGGTGATTGAAAAATCATGTTCAGTACCTTATTTCCACACGTATCTCAGAAAGGAGAAAAATGCAAAAGTACCTTATTATTAAATGCCATCAATACATTCCCATTTCTTTGCACAGCATACCTTGAGCCTAACAATCAGATGATTTATCTAATCAGTTACTACTCATTCTATATTAAAGTGACGGATTTCGGAAAAAAAAAAATTCAATTGTTAAACCAATCAATAGGTGAATGACAGATCCCAGAGAATGCCCAATGCCAAAACAAGGAAGATCTTGTTCCTGCAGTACAATTTTATAAAAAGAATGGATGAGAAGCAATGTCCAGATTGCGTTTCACTTGATTTTAGAAGCCACAACTGACCAGTACCTGAAGCAATCGAAGACATCTATCAAATTTAAACTGCACTTCATCTGCTATAAGAAAGTGATCAAACCCACTAGCATAAGGGGTAGCAATAACCATTATACCTCTGTCACAGAAAATCAAAACAACTAAGTCAAATAGGACCAATTCTCTTGGTGATGCTAGTGGTAATAATAACTCCACTCCCACCTCCTCTTCAGAGCATGAGCAAAGGAAAAAAACAGGTGCTTTTAAAGAAAAAAAAAATCAAAAGCAGAAACTTCTGAATAAAAAAAAGTACATTAAAGAACTGAAAATAATGTGCTAAACCCAGACTCATGGTTCAGCTCTTGATAATATTTGAAAGCAGAAATATCAGTTTTTCAAGGAAGATGGTATGAAATACATAATTGTTGGTAGTCAAATGAGAAGGGAATTGAGATATAAGAGATAAGCAAATATTGGGATTGTAAAACCACTCACTCTTCTGCAAGTCTCTCCAAAAACAAGCGGTAGGTCAGCTGAGGAGCAGCCCCAACGAATATACCACCAATGAAATGTACAATGGACACTGGTTTTGAGTTTCTGGGTCTCAACACCCATGCACCCTGGAACGTTAAGCGAAGCTGTATAAGTACAGTAATTTTTTTCCTTTTAAATTTAATTTCTTTCCCTTATCTGTTCCTTCTACGTTATTTATGTGAGATAATTGTGATAGCTGCCTCTAAAGATTTAAGAGTCAAAACAGCAGACAAGACAGCCTCTTCATTTAAGAAACAGTAGCTCATATACCGCATTGGAAAACTTTGTTAGACTTGAAATGGTTTAGTTGCGTTCCAAAGAAATTCATTAGAAAAATAATAAATTTGGAGGTTTGGTTTTTCCTTCGTTTCACAACAAACTATCTGACAGATTAGAAGACCTTAAAAGTCTTATCGACTCCTGTAGTAAAATGGAGCTGTAGTGTGATTTATTGGAAGCCAATAATAAGCAAAGCACATAGACTGCCTTATTTTTTCCAACAAACCTGCAACTCCGTCAGGATTCATATATGTGAAAATATATTGATTACAAATCAACTAGCAAGTTTACCGATTATGAAGCTAAAAATATGCTCAAAAAGGAAAACTGGATAAGTCAAAGTGGAGAGTACCTCAATTTCGCTCCAGTTGCTCGAAGTGCGCCAATCACCTTGAGATTGCTTAACTGTCTCCGTAAGCAATCTGAAAAAGAAGCATGGGAAGATTTAACGAAAGAATATAACAAAAGGCAAAATATGAATATAATTTCAGATAATCATGTACACATCCAACGGTTTTTTTTTCCTTTTTTTGTGGGTGTTGGAAGGAAGAGGGGGGGGGGGTTAAGGGTAAAACAGCTTTTGGAGATGGTGCAAAGATGAGAGGAAGTTGAAAATTAACTTGGAAATAGCAAATTCAAGAGCAAGGACGGACTAATTAAAAAGGAATGATGGTGATCCGACCTCTCAATATCTCTGTAAAGCTGAATTCCAGTTTCATTGTCACTGCGCCGAGCTTCGTTGTCATGCGGGGTGCTGCAATAGATGCGTCTGGTGCACATGACCAGCGAGTCAGATTTGCGAAATCTGACGAATGAAGGGGCACTGATACTGGCGCCTCTCCTCCGCCTCCGTGGGGCGGGGAGGCAGTCCAAGCATACGGAAGAATAGGTAGCCCTCACACGCGGCGTCCATACACAACTCGCCATTCCAAAAGCTCCCAATAGGTATCCAAAATTTTGTCTCTCCGGCTTGAAATAACAGATACTTCTCGGCCGGCCTTGTCCAAGTATCAACCAACTAACTGGCTAACGGCTCTATAATTATAACCCGTCACAGTTGCAAGTTGCAACGCGATAGCAACACTCATGCCACCAGAGTTGCCGTCACAGTTGCACGAAGCTGAACTTGCGTTGCGGGTGTGGGTAATAAATGACCCCCCTTTTCTTCCTTTCCCTTCCTTGGCTCCAAGTACTTGCCCAGTCAACCACTATCAGTAGTATGCAATAGTATATATATATATATATTTAATAGTGTGCCTGCTAACCTTTTTTTTTTCCTAAGTAAAGAAAGAAGAATTTAAACATAATTTTACACAAAACAATTTCTTAAGGAGGAGAGGTTGGGATGGATAATAAGGTAGGAGTAATTGTTGAGTTGGTGCTCTTGGGTTGAAAATCTCCACTAAATATGTGTGTCTTATGCTTAAAAAAAAGGATTAAATAGTGGGGGAAAGAAAGAATGAGAAAGAAAGGAAATGAGAGGACTGCAGTGAGGGAAAATAAAAAGAAGAAGAAAGGAGAGTAGAGGAAATTAAAATCCATCCATGTTGTTTGGATTATGGAAGTTAGAAGGAAAGGATATTATCACGAGGTAAGTATGTTTTTATTCACAATTTAAAAGTTCAATTTGTAAACATATAAAATTTTATAGTTTTTATTAATTTTAGTGTCATTTCCCTCTGTCTTTGACTCTCTGTCACTTTTGAATGAAAAGTAGGTTGCGAAAAAACAATAAAATTTTATCTCTCTCTTTTCCTACCTATTATTTCCTTTCCCTCATCAAAAATAAATTCAAACATTAAAAATCTTATTCCTCCATTTCCTTTCCTTTTCCTCCCACACTCCCAAAACAAACACAACCTAATCTACACCACTTTTTTTTTTTTTTTAAGTACCTAAATCATGCCACTTGATAGACTACAATGAGGTATTTAACTACAATAAAAACAATTATTCAAATTTGATCTTTGTCAAGTTCAAATTCAACTTGCAAATAGTAGAAGAATTTAACTACTATAAAAGTAAAATAAGCATAGTCTTTTTTGTTTACTAGACGCACATTACTCTTTTAAATAATAAATGTGGAGTCATTTGATGGTTACTTGTGATTTCGATATATAATGATCCAGAAACTTCATAAAAAAGTTCTGCCATTTTTTTTTTACAAGTCGTCTCGTCACCTGTCGCAAGCATGGGATTAACCCACCACTCTTGACAATTGATCAAATGCACTAGTTAGGTGTACTCACGGTTTAAGTTTGAACCTGAACTGGACCGGCAATTTATTGAATCTAAATCGGAACCGGAATTGAGAAACTAAAATGGAACCAAAATCGTGGCTAAAGATTTAGGTTCAGATTCATGAAAAATTTGAGCCGGAATCGGAATGATTCAAGCCCGTTCAAACCGTATAAAATATATTTATATCCTGAGTTGCTAGACTTTTGATTCAATTTAGAATTCAATTTTAATAACCAACACCCAATATAGAATAGTCGTAATCTTAGTCTAACAACCTATTATCTAAATTCATTAATAAATCCAGATACAATAAATAATTTAGGTCTAAATCTAATTTAATCAGAGCGTTAAAGTTAAACTAATCCAAATATTAAACAAACATTTGATCACACTTTGAGTTTGACTAGTCACTATGACAAATTTCAAAAAATTAAGTTTAGGTATTTAAAGCATTTAATATAAAAGTATTAAACTAATCAAAGCATTAAAGTAGATTATGTATCTTTTATTTTATTTAAAAATTCAATATAAGTTGAGGTACTTTTTCATAAAATTTGTAATCTTTATTTTTCTTGCCACATGATAGTACAATAAAATTCATAATTTTTTCAACATTAGTTCTTACATTTACTTAAAATTGGTTTTTGTATAATTCAAGCAATTATGAGTAACTAGAAGGACTAGAGTCGAAAGAAATCAAAATCGTAATTGAACCGGAACCAAATATTCAAAAATCGTAATTGTAATTGTCCCTATAAGAATCGATTCAAATTTTACCTTTCAGCAGAATCAAAACAGTAGAACGAAACCTGTCAATTTTTAAATAAAAACCTACGATTTTGAAATCGTAACCACCTTACACCACTAGTATGGTTGTGGGAAATACGACACATTTTGAACCGGTCTTCTTCTTTTACATACACGTCAGGACTCAGGTCTCGACAGTCGACAATTAACTAAAAGGAGGCGGGTGCAACAAACTAATACTTTATTAACTCCTCGCTGCTTTGGAATTTGCGTATTTGGGGTGAGTCGACTGCCCAACCTGCTAACCATTAGCATTCAGCCGTATTATCAACTTTCCCATTAGCCGTCTTGGGCGGATGCCGGAGCGGAAGGTCTAGACCCGGACCAATACATCATGGCCCTGTATTCGTTGTTCCCCAGCCTGGCCCGGCCACGACAAGCCGTACGTCGACGGCGATGGGGCTTGCTTTTGCGACCACTTTCGCGCTCAGCGTGTGTGATGGTCGTCATTCTCACCGCGGCAGTGATGGCGGTACTATTTCCATTAGGGACTACGAAGCTGCTCAGGTACAGAAACCTGATCCAGAAACCCATAGTCTTAGTACGGAAAGAGATGGCTGGTTGCAAGAATCACACAGCAGCACTAAAGAAGTTGCCAAAATTCCAGGCCCGCCAAGTGAGAGCAGGAGGGGAGGAGAGTAATTGCAAACCAGTCCCACACCCCACTCCGAGTCTTCCGCATCTAGTTCAGGGCCCAGCTCCTTTACCCCCAGCATCGCACCAACTACCGTTACAGTTACAAATGATGACGAGAAACAGCAGCAGCAGCATCGTCACGGGTCCTTACCATAACTGGGAACTCTTCTCCGCTGACTATCAGGAAATGCTGCTTAACCTCAAGATTTTCGTGTACCCGGATGTCTACTCATCATCATCATCAAAAGCAAATAAAAATTCCTCCTCCTCCTCCTCCCAGGCACCTAATTATGACAGCGTTTTCCTTCCCCTAGCAAACCCCACCAACCCCAAGCTTGGGAATTATTACAGTGAGCACGCGTTTAAGGTGGCTCTTCTTCACAGTTCCCTGCTCACCGACCGTCCGGAGGAGGCCAATTTCTTCTTCATGCCTTTCTCCATAAATGCCATGCGTAATCACCCTCTCCTGCATTCCGCCTCATCCATTTCGGATTTCATTGCTCAGTATGCGACCAGAATTAGCTCCGACTTCACATTTTGGAATGCCTCCGCCGGTGCTGATCACTTTTACGTCTGCTGTCATTCCATTGGTCGGGACGCCGCTTCCAAGCACCCTGCTTTACATAACAATGCTATTCAAGTCACTTGTTCCTCCAGCTACTTTCAGAGGCTCTATATTACTCACAAAGATATCGGATTACCCCAAGTTTGGCCTCGACAGCACGACGACGACTGCCGACCGCTCAATTCTCCAGCCGCTAGGTACGCGTGTTCGGATTAGGTGCTTTTAGCCGGATGTCTTTTGAAAAAAACAAAAAAAACTTCTTATCGTAGCACCTGCATCGATGACTCTGTACGTGGGCTGTCGTGTCTGAAGTTTTTGGGACACCCTTTGAGTAAAAACACCATCCTTTCCCTTTTACCATGGGAGTGTTAAGAGTCGGGACACCATCCTTTCCATTTCGGAACTCAGAATTTGATGTAGGATAGACGGCAAATAGATATACCACCATAGGAATGGTTGGGTTCAATTGAAATTGTCGATGAAAGACTGTCAAATTATTGTTTTTTTATTTTTAATTTTTTGGAGCAACTGTCAAATTATTCTATTCTCAATATAATACAACTTAACTGGTTGGAGAAAATATATGGGGTTTTCGACTCTGTGCTGTGTTACGGATTGGGGCAATACAGTGCCTGAGCTAGATCCTAATAATATACCAGCAAATTAGTGTGCAGGATCGAAAGTCCACACGATTTTATGAAGAAGAGAAGGAGTACTTGAAAGCTTTGCTAGGCGTCAGTAATTCCACAGCATTTGAAAAAACAGAAAAAGCATAACATCTGGGATAATCATAGATCAATGAGACCAGGTTCCCACGAAAAAATTTTCATATATCTTCCAGAAATGACAGATTTAGTAGCCAAGCAAAGGTGAGCTTTATGGAGGACGGCGGCGGGTACGTGTCGAAACATGAACACCAAGCAATTTTAAAGGTTTTTAGGGTCCTTAATCAACTGGGCTCTGATGGTGCCAATTAATAATATGCGACCTGCTTTCTTCTTCGCTGGTCTGATCATGATGCATTTTCTTGCGGCAGAAATATACTCGTTTTCTTCGCCGGGCGAGCGCAGAATTCACTTGTCCGTCAGAAGTTGCTGGATCTGTGGAGCAACGATACGTCTCTTGCCATATCCTCTGGAGGTCCATCCCTTCCTTACGAGGAAGGGTTCAAAAGAAGCAAATACTGCCTCCACGTCAAAGGCTACGAGGTGAACACTGCTAGAGTCAGTGATGCGATACATTATGGATGCGTTCCGGTTATAATCTCCAACTACTACGACCTTCCATTTGCTAGCGTCTTAGACTGGAGCAAGTTCTCAATTATCTTGAATGAAAAAGATATTCATGTTTTGAAGGAAATATTGTTGTCAGTGTCCGAGAAAACATATTTGAAGTTGTACCAAAATGTGAGCTTGGTTAGGAGACATTTCGCCTGGCACACCCCTCCCAGAAGCTACGATGCCTTCTACATGACGGCTTACCAGCTATGGTTAAAGAGAGGCTTACAAAGAATAGCTTAACAGAAGAGGTGATGATAGTACTCCTGTGAGTCATGGAAGAAATGAACATACCAATTTCCATTTTCAAATGGCAAATATTTTTCCTGCAGCTCAAAGTCGATCTCACACCCATTCATAGCTATTGGCTTAAAATGAATCTCAATTTCAAATACCTTGGCTTGAATTTTTCCCCCTTTGGAAGGAGTGTTAAAACAGATGAGAATCCATTGATTTTTCCCCCCTTTGGAGGAAAAGGAGTATTAAAGCAGATGAGAATCCATTGATTTAATTATGGACGACAATGTATTGTACGATGATAGTTTCAACACACACATAAACAACGCATATCTTGTCGAAGAAACTCATTTACATCATAATTCTACCAATGTGCTCCGAATTTTGTTGCATTGCCATAACAAAATAAGAAGGTTGGCACAGGTTTGAACCTTGAGGAACAACATTTCACATCAAATGGCATGATCAGCAGGCTGTGAATAGTAGCCTCGGCGCCTAAGCTGTGACTGGGGATTTGGTTGCTGCAAGAATATCCTTGTAGGATCATTTGGGTCAACATACCTGCACGCAACACCATGTTTAAAATAAAAAAGGCTCATTCGTCAAATAAGCAAGCAACTAGAAAATACTTACGCATGTCGCATCATTTCATCAACAGGAGTCTGTGATGCTTGCAAGGGATCAAACTGAGGGCCTGCTCTTGATGTCTCTTGATTATATTGCCTCACAGAATGAATTAGGTTAAAGAATAAGGGCACAAAAGTTCCGCAACCACCTTCCTTGAACAAAATCTTGAATGAATGAGTAGAGAATAGAGCCCTTTGCTCGTTTTCAGGTACAACCTGGAAGTGAAGAGATGGGGTCACTGCCTGCTAAAAGACCACATACCAATGATTCAGAATCTGATGCACTTACAGGGTCGACAGATCCAGATATATTGTTGCAGAAGAATATTGGCTGGTTAAATTTTTCACCATGAATGTAAAGCTGCAGAAGCAATTAATTTCCAGGTCACTAAGAGTTAGATTAAATTACGCACCACTTAAAAATTCTACAACAATATATTTGGAGCAAACTGAAGTCACCAGAAAACTGTCAGCTTAAGGAGGAAGACGATAAAAGGAATGGCAATCCTATACCCACACCAAAAATTCTGACCAAAAGTTAGTTGGGAACACAAACTTTGGTGCATTGCACAAGATAGGCTTATCTACAATTGATTGGACTACACTATCATTCTTGTCTGTGTTACTTTTTGTCTACGGTGAAGATTCTATACTAAAATCCTGCTTCGAAGCAGGAATCCAGGTCTTTGCCACCCTCCATTGCCACATGTTCGTCTCCAGCCTTCCAACCCTCTGCCGCTGCCAAGTCAATACTCAGCCAAACACCATTCTCCATAACCCATTTGAACGGCAAAAACCTTCTCTCCTGCCCGCCCCCGCAAAAAAACAAGGAAAAAGAAAGAACCAAAATAAGATCACCCAGGGGAACCACCAAACTGTACCTAGACCCCCCTCGTGGCCTTCTCTAACTGCACTATCCCCACTTCAATGCCCGAAGCACACCAGATGTCCACTCCTCTTCGTCTGTAACCACATGCCCGTTCCCTGAGCAGCAAATCACGTCCTCACCTCGCCTCAAACAACATACTTAGCCTCAAAGCACACATGTTCTATTCCCCTGTAGTACCACAGCTGACATCTCCATTGCCACCATTCTTATCCCTATCTGCTATGAGTGAACTGTGAGGTCTATTTGCAGATCTATATGTAAATTCAGGTCAATGACATAATTTGTTGTGGAGAATGGTCCTGATTTAACACATTTTCTTGTGTAAGTCTAGTGCTAGAATAAAGTAGAAGTATCAGCAGTTCCATTAATGGAGTTAAAAATTGAGAAGTACATTTAAGTCATCTAACACAGATGAAAACCTGAAGGTGTAAATTGACACAACTATTAACGGAATGGGGCAATCCTGAACTGGATCCTCAGTTGAAGGAGGTTTATTGTATTGTACCATATAACCTAAGGACCTGTGGTAGGACATGCTAACTTGTTGATCTACTCTCCAACATGACATGGCAGCATCTGGTCCAGAAAAATTAATCACAGTAGACAATTTCAAGATACTTAGATACTGGCTTCCAGTTAATACTAGACCAACAAATAGTCTGCAAATACCAGACCAACAATGATTTGGTCTCAAAGAAATCAAGCCTAGAGCACCGAAAGGAGCAATTTCTAAATTTCACCATTAACACCATTTTACAGAAAAAGGATGAAAAATTGGTTTCCAGAAACTGAGGTAGAATTTAACCGTTGTAACCATAGTTTTCTGAAAACCATATAGGGTTTGCTCCCGTGCATCTGGCACAAAACAATTATTACATGAGGAAAAAGTGAAGTCACATCTGGCTTTAGACTGGACAGTTTAAACGCACAAGCCCCCTTACAGTGGGGATAATTACTTTATTCACTACAAATCACTTGAGACTGCAAGATAATGAAGAACGCCCGGTGGAACAAAAAGTGCAAAGCCAACTTACCAGGGGCAGATCAAAAGCAGCAAAGTCTCCAACAGGTTTACTCGCAACAAAAACCATACGTATATTGGACAAGTAAAATATGCCCTTTGCTTTGACATGTCCTCCATGAGCTCTGGGAGAGAAAAGGGGTTAACTAATCAGGAATGAAATAAGCCTACAAGCATATAATCTTCGTTAATTGTAGGATTGCCGTCAAATAAGTATATATTAGCAATGCACAGACTTAAAACCAGTGGTAGGAGAGGACTATTAGTGTTCTGTAGCTATGGCCAAATGATAGGCATGTAGCCGTAAGAGTGAGGAATACACTGATTTGGCAGACAGTAAGTAGCCAGATTTTAAATTATTCTGTGGATTATTTGCTTGAAAAGTTGCCCAATTCTGTGATTGACAGCGTTTACATCCAAAGGAATACCAACTTTTGATATTTGTCGTTGTATAACATAATTTCAAAACTTAAAATAAGGCTATGATTGTTGAAACTATCGGTTTGAACATGTGTACATCAAAACTATCAGGATTACCGTTTATACACAGAAGTGTAGAACGCACCCTCTTTTGATAATTCCGAATAGACTATGCGAGGCTAAAGTGTGTCATCCTGTTTTTAAACTAATGTTTACACTGCCAAGCACAGACATCTGCAATCCATACTTACAATGACCTAAGACGCATAAGATGTATAGTTACTCACAGAGGAGGATAACACCTTCGAAGGCCGTACCCTAGTTTGATATGTATGTACTGAAACCACCCATGCTCACAAACAAAAAAATTGTCCATAGAAGAAGCAAAACATAATTCATCGCCTGCAGTCTTAAATACAAGAATTATCTGCACAGAAGGTAATCAATCGCCTGTGCTTCCATGATTAGTACTACCCCGAAGAGGAAAAGATACCGAGAAAGGAAACAAAAATCCTTTTTCTTTTTTTTAATGTAAGAGTCGAAACAAATTCGAGAGCACGCCGATTCTGACCATAAGGGTATCAATCTGAAGACGGAAAAACTGAGGAGCAACGGCAATTAATTGCTTACCCAGGGATCTTGTCAACCTCGAACTCCACGCCATCTCTGGCTAAGACGAACATCTCGTTCACAAACGGCACGGGCATCCCGTTAGGAAACACCTGAGGATTCAGAGCCATCTTCGAATAATGGACAACGATCTGAGTTCAGCGGTTTGCTTTTGGTTTAATTTGTGAATGAATCAGAATAGTGCTCCACAATCGAAGCAACACCGCTATAAATAGGAATTGGAATCATTGTACACGTTTCTTTTATTTTAAATTTTTATTGCAAACATTATCTTTTAGGGTTACCAAACATCAGGGCCCAGGGCCTCAGGGCCCAGGGCCCAGGGCCCAGGGACAGGGCCCAGGGCCCAGGGCCCAGGGCCCAGGGCCTAGGGAGGGCCTGCCCAGGGCCCAGGGCCAGGGCCCAGGGCCCAGGGCCCAGGGCCCAGGGCCCAGGGCCCAGGGCCCAGGGCCCAGGGCCCAAGGGCCCAGGGCCCAGGGCCCAGGGCCCAGGGCCCAGGGCCCAGGGCCCGGCCCAGGGCCCAGGGCCCAGGGCCCAGGGCCCAGGGCCCAGGGCCCAGGGCCCAGGCCCAGGGCCCAGGGCCCAGGGCCCAGGGCCCAGGGCCCAGGCCCAGGGCCCAGGGCCCAGGGCCCAGGGCCCAGGGCCCAGGGCCCAGGGCCCAGGGCCCAGGGCCCAGGGCCCAGGGCCCAGGGCCCAGGGCCCAGGCCCAGGGCCCAGGGCCCAGGGCCCAGGGCCCAGGGCCCAGGGCCCAGGGCCCAGGGCCCAGGGCCCAGGGCCCAGGGCCCAGGGCAGGGCCCAGGGCCCAGGGCCCAGGCCCAGGGCCCAGGGCCCAGGGCCCAGGGCCCAGGGCCCAGGGCCCAGGGCCCAGGGCCCAGGGGGCTGTGGGCCCAGGGCCCAGGGCCCACCCAGGGCCCAGGGCCCAGGGCCCAGGGCCCAGGGCCCAGGGCCCAGGGCCCAGGGCCCAGGGCCCAGGGCCCAGGGCCCAGGGCCCAGGGGGCCCAGGGCCCAGGGCCCAGGGCCCAGGGCCCAGGGCCCAGGGCCCAGGGGGGCCCAGGGCCCAGGGCCCCAGGGCCCAGGGCCCAGGGCCCAGGGCCCAGGGCCCAGGGCTCCAGGGCCCAGGGCCCAGGGCCCAGGGCCCAGGGCCCAGGGCCCAGGGCCCTTCAGGGCCCAGGGCCCAGGGCCCAGGGCCCAGGGCCCAGGGCCCAGTCAGGGCCCAGGGCCCAGGGCCCAGGGCCCAGGGCCCAGTGGCCCAGGGCCCAGGGCCCAGGGCCCAGGGCCCAGGGCCCAGGGCCCAGGGCCCAGGGCCCAGGGCCCAGGGCCCAGGGCCCAGGGCCCAGGGCCCAGGGCCCAGGGCCCAGGGCCCAGGGCCCAGGGCCCAGTGGGGGGCCCAGGGCCCAGGGCCCAGGGCCCAGGGCCCAGGGCCCAGGGCCCAGGGCCTAGGGCCCAGGGCCCAGGGCCCAGGGCCCAGGGCCCAGGGCCCAGGGCCCAGCCCAGGGCCCAGGGCCCAGGGCCCAGGGCCCAGGGCCCAGGGCCCAGGGCCCAGGGCCCAGGGCCCAGGGCCCAGGGCCCAGGGCCCAGGGCCCAGGGTGGGGCCTGGGCCCAGGGCCCAGGGCCCAGGCCCAGGGCCCAGGGCCCAGGGCCCAGGGCCCAGGGCCCAGGGCCCAGGGCCCAGGGCCCAGGGCCCAGGGCCCAGGGCCCAGGGCAGGGCCAGTCCCAGGCCCAGGGCCCAGGGCCCAGGGCCCAGGGCCCAGGGCCCAGGGCCCAGGGCCCAGGGCCCAGGGTGGCCCAGGGCCCAGGGCCCAGGGCCCAGGGCCCAGGGCCCAGGGCCCAGGGCCCAGGGCCCAGGGTCTAGGCCCAGGGCCCAGGGCCCAGGGCCCAGGGCCCAGGGCCCAGGGCCTGGTGGCCCAGGGCCTGCCCCTGGCCCAGGGCCCAGGGCCCAGGGCCCAGGGCCCAGGGCCCAGGGCCCAGGGCCCAGGGCCCAGGGCCCAGGGCCCAGGGCCCAGGGCCCAGGGCCTGGGCCCAGGGCCCAGGGCCCAGGCCCAGGGCCCAGGGCCCAGGGCCCAGGGCCCAGGGCCCAGGGCCCAGGGCCCAGGGCCCAGGGCCCAGGGCCCAGGGCCCAGGGTAGGGCCCAGGGCCCAGGGCCCAGGGCCCAGGGCCCAGGGCCCAGGCCCAGGGCCCAGGGCCCAGGGCCCAGGGCCCAGGGCCCAGGGCCCAGGGCCCAGCCCAGGCCCAGGGCCCAGGGCCCAGGGCCCAGGGCCCAGGGCCCAGGGCCCAGGGCCCAGGCCCAGGGCCCAGGGCCCAGGGCCAGGGCCTCAGGGCCCAGGGCCTGGGCCCAGGGCCCAGGGCCCAGGGCCCAGGGCCCAGGGCCCAGGGCCCAGGGCCTGAGGGCCCAGGGCCCAGGGCCCAGGGCCCAGGGCCCAGGGCCCAGGGCCCAGGGCCCAGGGCCCAGGGCCCAGGGCCCAGGGCCCAGGGCCCAGGGCTCAGGGTCTGAGTGGGGCCTTCAGGGTCTTAGGCCCAGGGCCCAGGGCCCAGGGCCCAGGGCCCAGGCCCAGGGCCCAGGGCCCAGGGCCCAGGGCCCAGGGCCCAGGGCCCAGGGCCCAGGGCCCAGGGCCCAGGGCCCAGGGCCCAGGGCCCAGGGCCCAGGGCCCAGGGCCCAGGGCCCAGGGCCTGGGCCTCCAGGGCCCAGGGCCCAGGGCCCATTGCAGGGCCCAGGGCCCAGGGCCCCAGGGCCCAGGGCCCAGGGCCCAGGGCCCCAGCCTGGGCCCAGGGCCCAGGGCCTAGGGCCTAGGGCCCAGGGCCCAGGGCCAGGGCCCAGGGCCTAGGGCCCAGGGCCTTCAGGGCCCAGGGCCCAGGGCCTAGTGGCCCCAGGCCCAGGGTCAGGCCCAGTATCTTAGGGCCCACCAGGCAGGGCCCAGGCCCAGTGGGCCCAGGGCATTCCAGGGCCTGGGCCCTGCCCTGGGTCTTAGGGCCCTTAGTGGGCCCAGGGCCCAGGGTGGCCCCAGGGTCTGTGGCCCAGGGCCCAGGGCCCAGGGTAACAGTGTGGCCCAGGTCTAGGGCCTGGCCCAGGGCTCAGGCCTCCCCAGGGCTTGCTAGGGCCAGGGTCAGGGCCCAGGGCCACCCAGGCCCAGGCCCAGGGCCCAGGGCCCAGGCCAGGGCCCAGGGCTTCCAGGGGTGGCTCTAGGCCCAGGCCTCCAGGGCCCAGGCTCAGGGTTAGTGGCCCAGGGCCCAGGGCCTGTGGCTCAGGGCCCAGGCCCAGGGCCTGGGCCCAGGGGGGTGGCCCAGGGCCCAGGAACCTGAACCAGGGCCTGTGGCCCAGGGCCCAGGGCCCAGGGCCCAGGGCCCAGGGCCCAGGGCCCAGGGCCCAGGCCCAGGGCCCAGTGGCCCCAGGGCCCAGGTGCCCTGCCCAGTGGCCCTTGTGTGCAGCCCAGGGCCCAGGTGGCCCAGGGCCCAGGGCCCAGGGCCCAGGGCCCAGGGCCTAGGGCCCAGGCCCAGGGCCCAGGGGCCCAGGGCCCAGGCCCCAGGGCCCAGTGGCCCAGGCCTAGGGCCCAGGGCCTGCAGGGCCCAGGGCCCAGGGCCTGTGGCCCCAGGGCCTGGCCCAGGGCCCCTCTAGGGCCCAGGGCCCAGGCCCCAGGGCTCCAGGGCCCAGGGCCTAGGGCCTCTAGGGCCCAGGGCCTGGGTGGCCCAGGCCCAGGGCCCAGGGCCCAGGGCCCAGGGCCTAGGGCTCCCAGGGCCTAGGGCTCAGGGCCTGTGGGGCCTAGGGCCCAGGGCCCAGGAACCTGAACCA